>BLSH010008718.1:223868-238828 GCA_018402905.1 Glandirana rugosa | reverse complement strand
GGTCGAAATCCTGGCCACGGAAAAAACGCTAAGCCGCGACGCAGCGACACGACCGCGCAATTGTCAGTTAAAGCGACGCAGCGCCGAATCGCAAAAAAGGCACCGGTCCTAAAGCTGGAAATCCTTCCGGGGCTGAAGTGGTTACCGTATTTTTCGCCGTATAAGACGCTCCGGAATATAAGACGCACCCAATTTTAACGGAGGAAAATCTAGAAAAAAAAAATTTCTGAACCAAATACTGTAGTAAAATATTTTCATCACGTAATGTCCACCATTGCCCCCACTCATCACGTAATGTCCACCATTGCCCCCACTCATCACTGTAATGTCCACCATTGCCCCCCACTCGTCATCACCATCACTGTTCCAGTGCAACATTGCCCCCACACTAATAATAATAGCCAGTAGTTTAACATTGCCCTCCCACTAGTAATAGCCAGTAACATTGCCCCCACACTAGTAATAATAGCCAGTAACATTGCCCCCACATTAGTAATAATAGCAAGTAACATTGCCCCCACGTTAGTAATAATAGCCAGTAACATTGCTCCCACATTAGTAATAATAGCCAGTAACATTGCCCCCACATTAGTAATAATAGCCAGTAACATTGCCCCCAACATAGTAATAATAGCCAGTAACATTGCATTGCCCCTGCCCCCTAATAGCTAGTCCAACAAACCTCACCTCACAGATGTGCGCTCTGGTAGGATCCGCCGCCGCCAAGTGTACCAAGATGGCCGACCGCTCCGAAGCTAGGCCAAAGCCGCGGCCTTGAGATTCTCGTTGTTCGGATCACGGAGGCAAACTGTCTATTCGTCGTATAAGACGCACCAACTTTTCCCCCCCAGTTTTGGGGAAGAAAAAGTGCGTCTTATACGGCGAAAAATACGGTAATTTCAATTTTTGTTTTTGAATAATTCACTCTTTCAATAAAAAATGTATTAAACAAAATAAAGGAAGCTTCCCCCACCATCCATACTCACACTAACGTATTATCATTGTGCGGAATCTAAGCATCTAAATAACAAATATTAGCTTATATTAATTTCCATTTAAGCTGGTTACAGATGCGCCACCACCCAAACTTTTAAATGGCAGATATTAAAAGTGTGAGTGTTTACATTATTATTAATCCTTTTTCATTCAGAAATTCACAATTTTAAAATGATCCTCATAGCATCACAAGTAGAAAGATGTCAGAGGGAAGCATACATCTGGCCTCTAGCTTGTAGCATCACATCTCCAGTGCCCTGAAGGAAATTCCAGTTTTGTGTACCAAGTGTTTATTTGACCAATTTTAATTTTTCAGGCATCACTTATTGTTACTGAAGAGCTTCATTTAATTACGTTTGAGACTGAAGTATACCATCAAGGCTTAAAAATTGATCTAGAGGTAAGCAATTCAGCAACAAAGGTGTATCATGGGTAGAGGGGCTTTATCCTCCCAAAGCACCATGTGTCAGCCACACTTCAGAATGTGTACAGAATTATAAAATACTTAGGTTAACTGTTTTAAATGAATATTTACATTTTAATATAATTTTATAGATGTGCTATGTAATCATATTTTATTATAGCATCTTCAGTTTTCCTGAGTGTTCATTGGCTCAATAAAATTTAACAGATATCAGCATAACTGTTGGAGAGATGTATATTTACCTATTACTAGCTTTAGTTAATCACTCTGAAACTCATGTGAGAGGTGCCTGATGTCTGATAGTTGCTGATATGGGATCAGGCATAACTGTACTGAGTATAACTTGGCATATGAGATTTGGCAGCAAATGTCAATGACTCTTCCCAAAGTCAAGAATCAGGCACAGAGTAGGGTAAAACTAAAAATGGAGTAAATATAAAGCTAAAGCTTTGCAGATGTGGACAGAATTTCTAAACTCTTTCATAATCACGCTTATGACTGGTTCTCTTTTTAAATGCACAAGCATTCTGAAATAATTACATTGCTAACATTGATTTCTGATGGCTAGCAGAAGTTGGGTATTTTTTCTGTTTTAATATGCTGTATTTTGTATTGAATGGTGTATTTCTTTTAATTTTTTTTTTTTTCTTTCCGTGAAGACTCATTCATTACCAGTTGTAGTGATATCCAACATTTGTCAGATGCCCAATGCTTGGGCCTCAATCCTGTGGTACAACATGCTAACAAACAACCCAAAGGTAATGCAATGTAACCTTTATTTGTGTATCAAAAGGGCACAGGTTGAAATTGTCATAATAGGAGTACAAGTACTTCAGTGGGTGTTTGAGATAGATTTAAGAACACTGTGTGTTTATTACATGTAAAGTCTTAGACTGTATGATTTATATTGTGAGAGCTCTACACTGCTTATAAAATACTTAGTGATGATTCTTTTTATGGTCTGATGTGTATTATCATGGAGTGACTTTCTTGAAGCTTTTGTGGGAAGAAACGGGGAAGGTTATGGACATCAGATAGAATTGACTGACCCAGAGAATAGCCAATAGCATACAATGACATAATATATTGCTTTAAACTTCTGCCTAACACAACACCTTTAAATGCGCTATTCCCACCTTCATTACTGTTTTGTAAAAAAATTGAAATAATGACTTTTCAGACAGGAATGTATACCAATATTGCAGAAACTTAAATTGCAACGTGTATGCTAATGTAGGTTTAGGTTTGATTTTAAAGAGCTTACAGCAGGCTGAATATATGAGGGCCAGTATAAAGATTGATGTGCATAGGATGTTTATGTGAGCCTTTTAAAGTACAGATACATGGTGCAGTCTGCTAAAGGGAATTCTTGTTACTACTCCAGCCCATACATAATTGTACCCTTTCTGCAACTTCTTTATCTCTGCAGACTGTAGTGTCTTTCTGCAGACCTGTTCTCTTTTATTGACTCTGGCCCATTTCACTTGTGTGCAGTGCATTCATGATTTCTGACAGCCATCAATACAAACCTTTTTTTTTTTTCATTTGGATAGAGCAAGCAAGGGTTATAACCCCTGTTGGATTTTTTTTATTTGCCATCTGTGTCCCATTGCATAGATTTCTTTTTACTTCCTGTCCCATAGCCAAACAGGAAGAGAGTTTATATGCGCTCACATCCTTTTGCTGTTATGTAGGTGAAGAAAGAAAATGCAAATAAATTGCAGATCTGTCTATTGTATGAATATCATTAAAATACATTTGTATTATAGGTCAGTATTGCAGTGCCAATTTAATATTTTTCATTTTTTTAGAATGTCAACTTTTTCACCAAGCCTCCCATTGGTACATGGGATCAGGTGGCTGAGGTCCTAAGCTGGCAGTTCTCTTCCACCACAAAACGTGGCCTTAGCATTGAACAGTTAACCACACTGGCCGAAAAACTGCTGGGTAAGCTCTTAGTACTTCAGGGGGTACACTGATACAGTGCCATAATTTGTTTTCTGTAGCCCTAATAGTATTCTTATTTGCTTCATCTTAAGGTCCTGGAGTAAACTATTCTGGCTGTCAAATCACCTGGGCCAAATTCTGCAAAGTAACTATTTATTTATTTTTTTTGATGATGAAACGTAAAGTGTCAAAGTCTGTTTTATGATTCTGCTGATCTATACAATGTCAGTGTCCCTAGAACAGTAGTTTTTCCAACATCTGTAAATCATGGATTTCCCTTCTCCTTCTCTTTAGGGTGACAACTGTGATCAGGTTAATCCTGCCTATTGATGACACAGCAATAAAACATTGGCAGGTGTCAGTAATTTACCACTGAGTAGGTGACAGATAAACAGGTTGTTGGGTAGTAAGATTGAAGAAGCAGAATAAAAAAACAAGAACATACATTAATTATATATAGAACCTGGCAATGAATAAAGATTCACTTGTTAAATGTGCAAGACAGTCATATAAACATTATACAGTACAGTAGTAATACTAGGACTAGTCATACACTGCTCAATTTTCAGCCGATTGTTGCTGAATCCTCAAATACGAGCCATGGATGGCCCTGTTGGTACTACTTTGCTCAACAAAATTTGATTTTAAAAAATCCACTGAGCCGGGAGGAAGATCTTCAGGCGAATAGTGACTGCTTCCTATCAGATTCAGTAACTGTCTGGGTATTGTGACAGCCACAGGAGAATGAGTGAAATCGAAGTGTGTATAGCTAGGCTTCGTAAGATATTACATACATGTCCTGTGTTCACTTTAAATTCTTTGCTAAGCTCCTTCCCTCTAAGGTCAGGCTGTAATGAGCCTTGGCTACTTCAAAAGCCAAAAACAATCATTTGGTTTCCCTGTTAGTTGGTGAGTTCAACATAAATTAATAGCAGGCCTAACTGTGTGTTAGAATGAATCATTGTAATATAACTTTCTTTCTCGTTCATTGAGGGACACTGGATTCAGAGACATGCCTCAGTTTTTTTCAGATGTCCTAGGAGGACCTGTGCCTTGTCTCTGCTGGGAAAAGTTAAATCCATTTTTACTGGCCATTTTTCTTTTTCTCAAGATTTTTTTTTTTTTACTTCAAAGACTTCACTACATGCTACTTGAGCTAGTCTTTCTATACAGCTATGCAGATCAGCATATCCCAAATGATAACTTTGGAGACCATACCTGGACCCCATTGGGCTGAACGATTGTGGGGCCTGACTGGAATGTAACCTTTGGGTATTGTACGCTCTATTGTGGCAGACCTTTGTGTACTGTGTTTGATAGCAGCCATTTGCTTTCCAGGTTCAGTAATGTCACAGCCTCTGGTGAAGACTCCTTTATCAGTAGGAGCAAAAACACAAAAGAGGGCGCTACCCTGAATGTTAATACAAAATATATTAACGTCTAATGGCAACAAAGCCCACCAGCTGCCCCTTTAGGGTGTGTTTACACCACTGAAATTAAAAAAAACAAAAAGCAGGCGCTTGGTAGCTAATTAAGGATAAACCGCGCTGGAGAAAATGATCACTAAATGGTGTACATATACAATGTAACACTATAAGCACAGTAATTCTATCATTAATTATTGACTATGCAGTCATATGTTTATAACAGTCCATATGTGATGAAGCAAATAGTCAAGATGCGTTGCTAGGAGAAAATCCCAATCCCCACGAAATCCACCATGTGTGACTAATCGCAGTAGCTACCTCTTTGGAACACGTACACACAGTGCAACTGTCGTACAGCAACGGTCGTACAACAGCTTGTTGTACGATAATCCGACCGTTAGTACGTGAGATTACAACAGCCGATGTTCGACAGCCGTACAACAGAAGTTGGCTGAGCAAACTAGAAAACTTTTGTTGGCCAACAAGCCGTTGTATGACTGTTGATTAGTGTGCACAGAAGTTGGGCCAACCACAGTGGAAAGTGCAAACACGCATGCTCGGAATCCAGGAAGTGCTCGGTCGTGTAAACCTGTGTTCTTAATACACAAATCACATTCACCTGAACGTCCTCGTTATATGCTCGTAACACGTCACTACGTTCGGCTTTGTTGGCCGATTACTTTCACTCATGTCACTACGCTAGACACAACCGCCAACAGCCGATTGTTGAATGTGCGGTCGTACAACAGTCGCACCGTGTGTGCTCTCTCCACACCCCAAGTGAAGTATGCGCTTACCAGATAGATGTGGCTGACAAAGCAGCCTCACGCTGTGTACCAGAAATCCTCTATGATGATCCACTCTTCTCCACTATACTCCTATGGTCTGCCCAACTGTAGATCTTTTATGGAGTTGCTTCTTAGACCATTGTGCATGAAGTAAGACAATCCCAGGGATAGATCATTGAGTGCTGGAGGTTATAGCACTGTGCCAGAGCACGTTAACAATAAAAATAGAGGAGATCAAGGACGTTATTTCCCTGTTTCGCCAGGACATGTCTACTCTCAAGGACCGGGTCACAGAAACTGAGTCGAGGATTAGCAGAGCAGAGGACGTTCTGCACCGATGATATCCAGCGACAAATACAGCAGATGGCCGCTAAACAAGACGATATGGAGAATCGTCTCCGCCGATGTAATTTAAGATTCATCGGACAGCCTGAGAATGCAGAAGGTTAATGACCCGGCCGGATTTCTGGAAAATTTGCTTACTGCAATGTTTGGTCGTGAGGCATTTTCCATGATGATCCATGGTGGAAACCTCCATGCCCATCTTTATTTTTGCTCTCCTATTTCTCTATAAGTCGAATATCTACACACAAACTGTAGAGCCCATGTACTTAAGAATTGCACCTCCGGCTCACTCTTTGACCCGGAAGATCGTTCAAACAATTACTGTTCTGGGGTATATGCTCACATCCAGTTGGGTAGATTAGAGCCGGGTGGGGGGAATATGGCTGGGGTTATGGATTCTTTTTCCTTTTTTTATTCAAAAGCACCTGAGAATACTAAGATTACTTCATGGTATTCTGTCATGCTCTGTATGGTTTATGTGAAATAATGACGGTTAACCAGTTATGTGATGGCACTTATACTCTGTGGGTCCGTCTTCGCACCGATATGCTGTAAATAGGTTCTCACTTTCCTACATGAGTTCCTTTAAAATTCTTGCATGGAACGTTAGAGGAATCAGAGACCAGATTAAGCAAACGGACATTCTTGCTTTCATTAAAGCGCAAAAGACAGATATTATTGCTTTAGTTGAAACACATATTACTGGCCATTTGCAGATGGCCCTGAAGCATCCCTGGGTTGAATGGATATACCACTCCAGTTACTCTCAATTTTCCAGGGGTGTTTCAGTATTAATTAGTAAACATGTTCCCTTTGAGTTAATAGCGCTTCAGACGGACCAGCAGGGTAAATATGTTTTCATTTATGCAGCTATTAGAGGATCCCCTATTTTGATGCTTGCATGTTATATCCACCCTCCGTACTGCTCAACAGTGGTCAATATCCACCCTCCGTACTGCTCAACAGTGCCCAATATCCATCAGTGCCAGTAGTATGGATGGGAGATTTCAATCAGGTTCTGGTCCCAACAATGGATCGATTTAAGTCTGCGGAAGTTGCTGCGCAGTCACCAACCCCTACTAGGTTTAGCCGTATGATGACTGATTTCGCTTTAACAGACACTTGGAGACATAAAAATCTGCATTCTAAAATGTACTCGTGTTACTCAGCTGCTCATAATATCCTGTCCAGGATAGATTTTTATTTTTTTTTTCTGTCCACGGTGCTTCTCCCTAAGTTGGTTGGTGTAAGATTTGCAGCTAGAGTTTTATCTGATCACACCCCTTATTGGACAGTCCTCCATTTATTCACGGAATCATCCATGAAGCAGTGGAGACTGAACCCCTACTGGCTATCTGTTCTCACGGATCAAATAGATATTCCTAGAGAATTCCAATTCTATTTTGAAAAAAATCAGGGAACCTCTACGGTGGGCATGGTATGGGACGGATTTAAAATGCATGCACAGGCACTTCTCTCTACCCGCATTAATAGACACAAGGACAACTCCAAATTGACGCTTCAGCCAGCATCAGCGCATCTTCAACAGCTGGCGACTCTATTCACACAGGACCCGTCCACACAAAATAGCAATAACCTTAAACTGCAGGCCCGTTCAGTATCCCAGTTATAGCTTGACAAGGCCAAACAGCACCTCTTTTTCACAAAACAACACATTTTTGAGCATAGTGAACGTGCTGGAAAGCTGCTGGCCTACATCGCACACCTAGCTACTACACCCCCAGTTGTAGTTTCCCTCACTGTCCGAATGGAGAACATATTACCACCCCACAATAGGTGGCAGCCCAATTACTATACTACCCTATATACCTCTCAAGCTATGCAGACTCCTCAACAAACTGCAACCTATCTACAAATATTTAGCTTTTCCCAACTAGATACAGACCAGGTAAATCCCTTAGAAGCTCCTATCACATCAGAGGACATATCCACAGCTATTTCACAGCTGGCCACCTCCAAAGCCCCTGGGATGGATGGCCTCCCACTGGAGTTTTATGCCGCGTTGCCGAAATTTTAGTGGACAAACTGTGTACCCTATACCAAGCCATTTTTGATACTGAAACTGCCCAACTCTATGCAAGAGGCAAAGATCATTGTTATTCCTAAGCCGGGAAAGGATCCCCACTCCCCAGAGTCCTATAGGCTGATATTGCTGTTCCAGGTCGATACTAAAATATTGGCTAAAATTTTGGCATCTCGTCTGAACACGGTAATTCTTTCTTTGATCCACCCTGATCAATCTGGCTTTATGCCGGGAAAGAACACTGCTATGAACATAAGACTTCTTATGAATATACAGGCTACACACAATGATATGGGTACGAGCGTGGTTGTCTCCTTGGACGCCGCCCAGGCTTTCGATTCCGTGGAGTGGGAATTTCTATGGGAGTGCTTATGGAGATATAGATTTGGCCCAAACTTCATCAAATGGGTACAACTTCTATATCAAGCACTCAAGGCCAGAGTACTGGTTAATGATGTGTTCCCACTGGGCAGAGGCAGAGGGTGCCATCTGTCTCCACTTCTCTATGCTCTGGCGGTTAACCCCTGGCCATTGCTATTAGAGCTAATGCTTCACTGAAAAACTGGGTCTGTATGCAGACGATACGGTGCTCTACCTGGCAGACTCGGAGGAATCCCTTGTAGAGGCCCTGTCTACAATAGAGAATATGGGGCAACACTCCTGATTACAGATAAATTGGTCCAAATCACTGATTTTGCCCATTGACCAATTTACTTCCCCATCCCCCCCCCCGCTACTAGCCAGAGTTTCCTCTATTAAATATCTAGGTGTCACGGTTCCTAGAGCGCTGCCTGAATATGTGGTCCATAATATAGAACCCTTCTATACCTTGATAAAAGCCAAGACCCGAGGTTGGGCTAGGCTCCCGTTAGGGGTGGCTGGGCGCGCAAATATCAAAATGATACTACTACCTAAAGTGCTATACATTATATGGCATGCCCCTCTCCCTATACCACAGAATTTTTTCAAAACCTTACATTCCATACTTAATTCCTTTGTATGGGGGCTAGTAGACATAAACTCTCCTGGCAACCGTTAAAAAGTCTTGCTACTCTTGGAGGCATTGCTTTACCTGACTTTCAAGACTATTCTCTTGCTGCCCAAGCATCGCATTTCTATTATTTCTTGCACTCAGACCTATCTCAATACCAATTCTTCGTGAACAACCTAATCATCCAGCGCATACTCCTCTTCAGGTCATTTTACCAAACATGCTACACACACTCTAGACCACAAAAGAACATGGTCTCTCACCATCAATATGTTTGGGCAACTATATTAAAGAAACTGAAAATTACAGTCTTTCACTCCCAAACACCCCTATGGTTCAATAAGGATCTCCCGGAGTTACGAACTATCCCTCACCCTAAAATTTGGGTAGATCAGGGTATACTATACCTACATCAGGTGTTGACCCCTGGTGGACCCAAAACATTCCAGGCATTGAAAGAGGATTTTTTCACTTCCCAATTACCTATTGTTTAGGTATCTGCAACTTAGACACGCGCTTACCACTCAATTCTCCACAGGGTATCCCCCATTAGCCACCCCCCCTATACTTCCTGTTATACAAGGAGATGAGTCGTCACAACTCATCTCCACTCTTTACTCAACCATACACCTCCCCAATACCACGGCCCTTGCATATAATATCAAAACAAAATGGGAGGCAGATGTGGGAGAAATAGAGAATGAGGATTGGCATACAGTTATGGAAAGTGTGAAGTTGGTCTCCCCTAGGATGCCCGATCACCTGGCACCGCTATATATAATGCATAGGGCCTATCTCGCTCCACAAAGAATTGCTCATTTGCAATCGACCAGAAGCCCACTATGTTTATTATGCAGATCTTGGTACATTTTATCATTCAATTTTAGCCTGCCCGGTGATACAAACCTCCTGGCTCCAAATAGTCCAGTTTCTTCGTGACGATATGGGTTCCCATGTTGCCATAGACCCCAAGCTATGTCTCCTGGGCCTACTGCCAGATACAGATATGGACAAATAGATGGTGACATTTGTAAGGGAAACACTTAATCTAGCTAGAAAATCCATTGCGAGGGTTTGGATGCAGGCAACCCCCAGGTATACAAGATTGGCTGCGAGGGGTCAATCCGGTATTGCCATATAAGAAACTGATATATGAGCACAGAGGTTGCCCTCTTAAGTGTTCCAAAATCTGGAATAGATGGCTATCCCAATCCGATACATGCTCCGAATAGAGGCCCTGATAGAACTATCTCTGTATACACCTGGTTGATTGTCTGATAATATGTTGCGAGGAAAATCAAGGTTTACGGCTTCTCCTTTATTGGAGACCCACATAGATGTATGAATGAGCTGTCTCCGACATGAATAACCTTGTTTATATTCAGTTAATTCTGCGACTCCTTCTGGCTGATGACTGGACTTAGCAGATGTTCGATACCACTTGTTTTGGATATACCTGAACAATGTAATGTATACCATTATAGTAATGTACACATGGTGTATGTATCCTCAAACTTTTGAATAAAACAATCTTTTCTGATTAAAAAAAAAAAAAAAATTACATTTGCATGCAGTGTTTTTGTGGTTAAATGTATCTGCTTTAATACCCTTCTTACAAATATTTTTCCCAACAGGAAAACATGGCTGGTAAAGGGTTTTCATTCTGGGTGTGGCTGGACAATATCATTGACCTTGTAAAGAAATACATTCTTGCACTTTGGAATGAAGGGTGAGTATACATATAGTCAGTAGTTTAACTTTTTTTTTATATAGTATGGTAAGCAGCATTTTTTGGCCCAAAATGTACAGACTACTGAAATCTGGCTTCTGATTGTAGCTGTTAGTTGCTTGACACCACTGCATTATTAAGTGGGAGCTCAGTCATATTGTCTTCAATAGCTTAATCACAATAACTAGCTATAATTCAGAACCAATGCAGCATTAACAAGTGACAGTTGAACCACAGAGCAAACCTATTGGGACATATGCATTAAATGCATACAAATAGGAGATCGTAGCACCAGGTTCTTAATACCTTGAGGCACAATATTGTTTCTTAATTGTTTGTTAGGTGACACAGGTGGAATATTCAGAGATGTAGGTTTATCTAGCTACCTTCAGGAGATTTGACACTGGCAAAGTTTTATGACTGCCCAGCATCACCCCTCATACTACCACACTATCCTGTTTTAGTTTGCTAGTGTTTCTACAGTAGCTGCAGTTTTTTTTTTTTTTCTGGATTGGCTGATTTTCAGCATAGCCTTGGAAGGCTGTACCGCCTGAACCCTGCCAAGAAGAATATGCAGTGCCAGTCTGTAATGTGACCTGCGGGCACTGGAGATTACTTATGTATACTGTGTGAATCAAGCTGTAGAGCAATTTACAGGTCCAGGACCTCTATTACATGTGTCCAGTTTGTGCTGGATGCCCCACAGGGGCTGCTATAGAAAAATCCAGTCTACTATCGAATACTAAGGGCCTGTCCCTACTCCTTAAGAGCTGGCACCCCCTGCTATGCTCCATTTTTCCCTTTGAAAAACTTGAGTGAAAAGACACTGAAAATGTGTTATGGACACTTTGTTGGGGTGGTTAAGGCACTTCCTGCAATCTATCACTTGCACCCTGTATGTGGTGCGCCACACCATTTTGGCACCTCATAAGCGTTTCAAATTTGTTGCACTCTTTCTGGATGCAACACATGCAAATGAGTTTGTCTGTGGACATTACTCCCATGCTCAAGGATATCATTTTTGTACTTGTCAATGTAGTACGCTCTTGTTTTAGACCTGCACCATCTTTCTCAAAACTTCAGCTTGGCTTCCCTTAAAAGTGCCTAGCCTTCAAAAACTTTCCCTGCAAACTCCTTTCTGCAGTCATTGTTGTACAGGGAATGGCCTAATCCTGGCAAGGTGTTTACTCCTCTCAGGCTTTTTGCACAGCAATATCCTATTGAAGAAAGGTTCTTTAAGAAGTGGTCCATCCTTGTGGGAAGTGGATCCAGCAGTTGCCAGTCTTACTCTCACTGTTCCTGTAGTTGACCTTCTGATGTTTAAAGATCCTCTGGACAAATGCTGAAAAGCCCTTTCTAAGGCCTTATTCTCCCTTGTCAGCCCTACCCTGCAACGCGTCATTGCAGCCATATCTGTCTGCCAGACATTGAGTGTCTGGTCCAAGGATATGTCCCTGGCCTGCAGCCCTGCTATACTGCATGGACAGGCTAGTCTATATCCAGACTGAGTCTGTCCTCAATCCACGTGCGTAGGACCCACTCTCAAATGTTGGTCATTGGCAGTGCAAGAAACACTGCATATGCCATTTGATGGGAATCACTCCTTTGGGGCACCCCTGATTGCCCTTATTAAGGACATTCGTGGGTAATAGCACCATTTTGCCCCAGTGAAATAAGGCTAGGTACCTGTCTATTACAGCAGTGATTACATGCTTGATGAGCACTGTACAATCTCTTTGTGAGTTGCCAATTATGTGACAATAAATTGCTTTTAAAGATTTACTACACTCAAAAGGCTCTGCCGGTCTTCCCTTTGATTTACTTGCAGAGATGCTCCTAACTGCCTCAGCCAGCAGCCACTGGACTGTAGATTTGGACTTATTGGGTTATTTGAAAGGCTTATCCAATCTGTTCTATATTACAACATATTTATCTCCACACTGGCTCTCCCTTCTCGGTGTGCCACATTCCTCTGAGCTTTTTAATTAATTTATTTAATGATCCTCCAGAGTCCTCTGCACTAATTCAAGGGCTTGTTTAGATTAGCTTTGTCCTATGAAAATCATAGCTATGATTAAGGCCCACATAAGGCAGAAACATGTTAGCATTGGGACTAAAGATGTAACTTTTTAAAGAGAGATTTCATGAACCTTGTGACTTTGTGACGCTCTTTGATATTACAGATGATTCATGTAGCATTTACTTCCTGGAATCCATTTGCCCTTACTGTGATGGCATCCTTGAAAATCTTGTGCATGCGCAGTACAATATACTTGGTCTACAGGTACATTGCATGCAGGCAAGAGGGCTTGCTTAAAAAATGCCAATGAAGGTTTGTGAGGTGTATAACATAGGCCTTAAACCAGGAAGCAACTCGAAGAAAAAGAAAATAACTTTTAATAAGTAAATTATAATAGAAGTTCCTAGATATTTACTAAGGCTAACACCATAAGGATTAAAAATAATGTTGGTTTAAAGGGTAAAGTTCTGCTTTAAGATTCATTGTAGTAACAGAACTGTGGAATTCTGGAAGAATTGTTAATTGGTTGTTTGATTTTATAATTGTGGTTAGAGAAAACCATGTAACCACAATGCTTTCTATCAAACAAATACTACATAGCAGCACATGAACTTGACCACGAGCAGCTTCTAAACTTTCACAGGCAAATCTCCAGTATAAAACTGACATGCTTTTTTGCTCCACAACCTTTCACCCGCTCTGGGTGAGGCTGTTTTGACATAGGTGGTTAGCTGACATTGGGAAATGTAAACAAACTATCCCAGGTGATACTTAAAGCTAAACTCCACACTCAAGAATTATTATTTAAGAATAAATCCATGTGGTCAGTACCAAATGCCTGTGCAAGCCCAGTTATTACCTTGTAAAGTAGTAGCGCCTTCATCACTGGACTGCACGTAACCAGATCAGAGAACAGAGTTGTAGTAGGATCTAAGCATGTCGATCCACTATAGGTTGCCTGCAGAAAACTACAGGAGGATGGGCACAAGATCAGTCACCCTGCATGAGAAAAGCGAGCAGGAATTAAGCTCCTGCACGGAGGCAAAGTTTCATGCTGAATTTTACTGTACAGAGCTGGAAGAATATTTCAAAGCACTCCAAGATTCAAATAAAAATATACATGCTTCTGTTGTATTTAGCCAATATTAGCTTATTCAGGCATTAAGACCACTGCTTCCTCAAAGAAGGCAAGGTCCCATTTAGCAGCCGCATGCATGCCATTCTATTTAGGCTAATTTCTAAGGCTCCATTCACACCATCATCAAGCAAAAAGTTGCGCTAAATCAAACCACAAAAATTAAATGAACATCAAATTGTGCTAATAGTCTAGAAACATGTGCAAACATTAAATCATGTTATCCTTCCAAGAAAGCGATTTTCTCTTTCTGAATCTTAGTGAAGACAGGTGAAAACGGTGGTCTCCTCATATAAAGAAAAACGTGTGTAAGTTTCCATCACCATGAGAGCACCCCATAAGAAATGAGCGCTTACCAGAAGCAGATGACCCTTTATTACAGAGGGTCTAACTCGCATGTTAATGAGCCCCACTCGCGACCACCGTCCTCCACATCAGAGTCACCAATGCAACCACGGAAGGGATAGCCGGGTACAGATGAACGTCTTCCCAGGGTATAAGGAATACAGTATTACTCACCGTTTTCACTGAGATTGAGAAAGAGGAAATCAATTTCTTGGACTGATAGCATGATTTAACCAGTTCCCTACCGACGCATAGTAAAATGACGTTGGCAGGGACTGGTCGTCGATCCGGGAGGACGTCATATGACATCCTCCGCTTCTCGCCGCTACTGCGGGCCCTCAGGGGCCCGCACAGCGGCGATCGCGGATCGCTCGTGTGCCGGGGGGTTGTGTCCCCCCCAGATCGGGGTAAAGAGCCAATAAAATTGGCTCTTTACCCCGTGACCAGCTGTGTCCAATCACAGCCGGTCACAAACGAGCCTCACGTGCACGCAGCTCGTGCGCGCCCCCGGGGGCCGCAGCGCGGCGATCGGAGCTGAGGCTTGTCCCTCGGACAAAGCCCAGCTCCGATCCATGTAAAGATTTGGCTCTTTACCACGTGACCTGCTGTGTCAATCACAGCCGGTCATGTGATGTAAACAAACCGCGGTAACGAGCTGTTACCGCGGTTCTCCCTGTCACACACCGATCGTGTGTGACAGGGAGATTGCGGTAACAGCTTGTTACCGCTTACTGTACACCAAGCACTAACCTGTGTCGACCAGTGCCCC
>BLSH010008718.1:179310-222927 GCA_018402905.1 Glandirana rugosa | reverse complement strand
TTTTTTTAACGCTTGTAAAACTTTTTTTTGTTTTGTGAAAAAAAATCAAAGACACTATTTTAAAACGTTTATTCATTAAAAACAGGTATTTAAAACCGGTTTTGGATATGACGATGGATAGAAACTATTTTTATTGGGTTTCTTCACATATAATAAACCAGACACACTTTCAATATCTCAGATGTTCGATACCACGTTTAGTAACTTTTAACTAGTGTGGACTACATGACTACCGGATAGAGTAAAGAACTCCGGGACTTTACAGCCCTTTCATGTTTATTGGGGGTTTAATGGGGAAAAACTTTTCATCTGTAAGGTTCCATAAATCATTCTTGTGGTCAGGCTGTGAAAAAGTCTCACACATGTGGTATCGCCATACTCTGGGACAGTAGCAGAATGTATCTTGGGGTGTAATTGGAAGTATGCATATGCTGTGTGTGAGAAATAACTTGTTGATTTGACAATTTTGTGCAAAAAAAAAAATAATAATTTCGTAATTTTCCAAAGAATTGTGGGAAAAAAGTTCAACTTCAAAAAACTCGCCATGCCTCTTACTAAATACCTTGGAATGTCTACTTTTCAAAAAGGGGTAATTTGGGGGTTATTTGTACTTTCCCGACATTTCAGGGCCTCAAGAAATGAGATAGGCCATCAGTACATCAGGTGTGATCAATTTTCAATGATTTGCACCATAGCTTGTAGACTCTATAACTTTCACACAGACCAAATAATATACACTTCTTTGGGTTATTTTTATCAAAGATAGGTAGCAGTATAGGTTTTGGCCAAAATTTATGGACAAAAATTACTTATTTGCAAAATTTTATCACAGAAACTAAAAAAAAGTGTTTTGTTTTTTTTCAAAATGTTCGCAATTTTTTTAATTATGTCGCAAAAAATAAAAAACCCAGAGGTTCTTAAATGCCACCAAAAGAAAGCTCTATTTGTGTGAAAAAAAATTATACAAATTTTGTTTGGATGCAGTGTAGCATGAGAGAGTAATTGAGATTCAAAGTGTGAGAGCGCTGAAAGCTGAAAATTGGTCTGGGCAGGAAGGGGGCATAAACGTCCGGTATTGAAGTGGTTAATGTTTACACATGTTTCTGGACTATTAGCCCGATTTGATGTTCATTTAATTTTTGTGGTTTGATTTAGCACAACTTTCTCCTACGTTCACTGACAGACGCAGCTCTTCAGTTTCAATGCCTAGTTGGCAAGGAGTTGACCTGGCTTCCCTTTAGGGGAATCGCTGTCCTATTTGTGACCGTTTTTTATTTATTCTTTCTTTACTTTTATTTTATTTGACTTCTATCAAGCATTGATCTGCTATCAAGAAGCCTGCCGGGGCATAGAGAGTCCATGGGCTCTGTACTCTCCCCTGCCTGTCCGACCGATGCGAACCAGTCCCACCATATGGGGACCCGCCGCATAGTGCCTGTTCCGTGCGGGTGGCCTGGGGTAATCCCCACTTACGCCCAGCCCCGGATGCGATTCGGGTAGGGCGATTTTCTGACCTGCAGCATACCATCCAGGCAGGGGCGGAAAGTCTGCGACTTTGTGGCTACCCATGGCGGTCGTCCGGAGTGGTGAGTGAGAGTTCCTTCCTTCCCCCCCCCTTTTCAGGGGGCGGAAGGGGGACTGACGACCCTTAAAGAAAATAAATTTAAAAAAAAAATAGTTTTTGGGTAGCCCCCGGTAAGGGCGCGTGGAGCCCCTTTTCACCCCCCCCCCCGCGCCGCACCAACCGTCCGTTGATTTTTCGCCGTCATGCGGCGATCGCCCGCTATTTTACCGTAGCCGCGGACATGCTGAGCCTATGGAGCTTTCCCTCTAGCGCTCAGAGCAGCCGTTTGCGGTACTGCATGTTCCCTGCAGGTGGTTTTCAGCCTCCAGTGTTCAACGGCGGCCATATTGGAGTCCCCTGCCTATGCAAAAACGTGTGAAAAACCTTTTTTCCCTTTTCTTTTTGGAACGGTGTGTGCTACGGACGGCGCGGCTCTGCTGACGATCCTCAAAGGCTACAGGCAGCAAACAGCAAGTATAGCTGGGCTCTCCTGTGGGTGCTGGTGGCGGCGGGTGCAGTCCTCTGGGGTTCCCTGGTGCACTGTGGGGCGGTGGTGTGCGGCTGTGTGGGGGTGCCCTCAACTTTTGGTATACATCTGTGTGTTACTAAGGGGTATTTGGGGGGAGAACGATGGCAGACTATACTGCTCAACCTGCTGGCTCAGACGCATCTGCGCAAAGGGCTTTTTTTTTTTTTTCTTTTTTTTGGACCAGCTGCGGCGGTCTTTGGTGAATGCTCCCCGGGCGGATGTCACCCAACAGGACCCCAAGAAGCGTCCCTCGGAGAAAGGGTTCAGGGGACGGCGGTTTTCCGCCATTATCGCTGGAATTCGCACTACGCTGTGACTTAGCCAGGATGACGAATCGCAGATTTCTGCGTATGTGTGTGGGGTCCTCCAGGCCCCATAGGGCTCCCAAGGCTTACCCATATGATCAATTTTTTTGATCACTTTAGTGATCATGAATGGCAGCGTCCGCAGCATTCTTTTTCGCACAGCACAGTGGTGTAGTGGGTAGCATTTGCGCCTGACAGCAAAATGATTGCTGGCTCAGATTCTAGCCATGACCTCCCTGCCTGAAGCTTGTATGTTCTTCCTGTGCATGCGTGGGTTTCCTCCCGGTGCTCCGGTTTCCTCCCACACTTCGAGAGCATAGGTCAAAATGGTTCGCTGCTCACTATCCCTTTGAGGAAAGCTTTTTTTTTTTTTGTAAAAAAAAAAAAACGAAAATCGCCTGTGGTGGTCCCGCTGATGGCTCGCCTTAATGAGGCGACAATCATTTCTCTGGAAGGGGTTCCTTCCTTCAAGGACCCCGCTGACTAACAGAAGCACTGTTAAAGTCGCTCTTCCTGGTGGCAGGCTCTGCGGCCAACCCTGACGTCCGCCATGGCGGCGCAATATCTGTCTGAGCGTATGGCGGAGCTCCAGAATATTCTAGTCTGCGGCTGCCTAATGGATACGCCGCAGAGGGCTAAATTTTTGCTTCAAGGTTTCAAGTACCTTAGTGATGCGGCCGTTGATTTACTGCCTGTTATCCAGGATAGCGGTGTTGCCATATCCTCAGACGGGTACTCTGCGTTTTGGTCCGGTCACCATGCTTGCAAAAACTGTCTCGTAGACCTTCCCTTTCAGGGTGGACGCCTATTCGGTCCACGGCTAGGTGAGATCATTAAGGATTTCACAGGAGGTAAGTGCACCTTCCTTCCAGAGCCCTGGAGGCATGAGTTTCTCTGTATACAGGGGCTCCCTACCTGGGGTCAGAAGAGGTTCTTTTGCGCCCCGGGCGCGGCGGGGAAAGGGACCCGTCCCGGTGAGGTCGCTGTAGGGGCCGGGTACCGGCAGTGGCAGCGCAAAACCAATAAGGCGGAGGACAAACCTCCTCTACCCGATGGGTTGCCCCCACCGGAAGCCCGTTTCTGAGTTCAACACTCTGCCCCAGTCAGGTTCTTCCCTTCGACCTTAGGGCTCCCGCTGGCAAAGCACTCTCGAACCAAGGGGTGATCGTGCCAGTTCCTCCAGCTAGAGTTTTTGAGGTTTTTACTCAAATCTGTTCGTGGTCCCCAAAAAGGGGGTGGGGAGGTCCGGCCAGTACTGGACCTGAAGGCCCTGACCTGGTATGTTAGGGCGCGAAAATTCCGTATGGAATCTATCTGCTCGGTTGTGGATGCCCTCCATCAGGGGGAATTTCTGGCGTCTCTGGACATCAGGGATGCGTGCCTCCATGTACCTATTTGTCCAAGGCATCAGCGTTTTCCTTTGATTTGCACCTCCATTATCAATTTGTGGCACTCCCTTCGGTCTTGCCTCAGCCCCTCGAGTTTTCACAAAATCTGTATGGCGTGGCTGCGACAGAGAGGCATTGCGGTAGTAACCTACCTAGACGACCTGCTCCTGCGAGCGGAGTCCGCCTCGGCTCTGGAAGAGCACAATGACTCGCTGCAGGACTTTAGCTGGTTGCTCCACCTGCAGAAGTCGACGGTGTCTCCACCCCGTCGCCTGGAGTATCTGGGCCTGATTCTGGACTCGGAGTAGGCAAGGTTTTCCTTCCTCCAGCCAGGTTGCTGTCACTGCAGTCGGCAGTGCAAATCCTCCTGTCGCACAGTCGGTCTTCATTACGATTTCGTATGCGGTTGCTGGGGCTCATGGTCTCGACTTCTAGGCAATACCATACACCCAGTCACATACCAGTCACACTCGTCTCCCTCAGTGAGCAATCCTGGCTTGTGGGACAGGTCCCCTCGGTCCTTGGACCTTCTGATCCGTCTGAGCTCCCAGACCAGGGCGTCTCTGACCTGGTGGCTTCTGGACTCGGCGTTGATTCAGGGGAAGTCATTCCTGCCCCTTCAGTGGGTGATCATCACCACGGATGCCAGTCTTTCAGGCTGGGGCGGGATCCTGGGGCAGCTGTCTGCCTAGGGCCGTTGGTCAGCACAGGAGGCTCACCTCCCCATCAATGTGCTGGAACTGAGAGCAATCAGATTGTGCCTATCTCACTGGACAGTGAGGTTGCAGGGTCGTCCGATTCGGATTCTTTCGGACAATGCCACGGCAGTGGCTTATGTTAACCATCAGGGCGGCACGAGGAGTCCAGCAGCTGCGGCGGAGGCATCTCTGATACTGTGTGGGTGGAACGTCTCGTCTCCATTTACATTCCAGGTGTGGAAAAATGTCAGGCGGTCTTTTTCAGTCGCCAGATGCTGGACCAGGGAGAGTGGTCTCCCCACCCGGAGGTGTTCAACTAGATTTGCCACAGATGGGGACGCCGGACGTGGATCTCTTGGCGTCTTGGTTCAATCACCTGGTGAAGACCTTTGTGTCAAGATCGAAGGATCCGTTGGCAGTGGCCACGGACGCGCTGGTGGCCCCCTGGGGCCGTTATCGTCTTCTGTTTGCCTTCCCTCTGATAAAACTTCTACTGCGTTTTGATACGCAGGATAGTGGAGGAGGGTATGCCAATAATCCTGGTGGCTCCAGATTGGCCTCAGCACACTTTGGTACGCCGACGCGGTGCAAATGGTGGCAAACGCCCTCTGGCGGCTCCCGCTGCGAGGCGATCTACTGTCTCAGGGGCCCATCTTGCATCCTGCCTTAGCCTTGCTGGCTTCGACGGCCTGGCTATTGAGTTCCAGGCGCTAAGAGACAGGAGTCGCTGACTCCGTGTTCCATACCTTGTTGAATGCTCGCAAGTGTGCTTCTCGCAAGATTTACCACCGCACCTGAGAGGCTTTTATTGCTTGGGGCGAGGCGGAGGGTCATAACCCTCGCTCTTGCGTAGTGTCCAGGGTTCTGATTTTTTGCAGCAGGACCTGAACAAAAAAAAAACTGGCTTTGAGTACTCTCAAGGGCCGGAGAATGGCTCTGGCGATTCCTTTCCAGAGACCTTTGGCTTCGCACTCGTTGATTCGTACCTTTGTACGAGGTGTGCGACATGTGGCGCTTCGGGTGAAGACCCGATGGCCCTGTGGAATCTGATTTTGGTACTTTCTGTACCTCAGGAACCACCCTATGTAAATATCAGGGTGATTCCCTCACAACTGCAGTCGCAAAAGGTGGCCTTTTGGCTGCCGTCACTTCCGTCAGACGGGTGTCTGACTTGGCAGCACTATCGTGCAAGTCTTCCTGCCTGGTCCTGCATAAGGACAAGGAGGTCTTGCGACCCTTTCCTTTCCCTCCTTCTGAAGGTGGTTTCTTTTTTTTAACATTAATGAAGATATTGTTGTTCATTCATTGTGCCCTCGTCCATCGCACCCAAATGAAATTGAGTTGCATGCCTTGGACGTAGTGAGGGCCTTAAAAATGTATTTAGCTGCTACAGCCTTTTTTCGGAAGGCTG
This sequence comes from Glandirana rugosa, assembly GCA_018402905.1. Classification (NCBI taxonomy): domain Eukaryota; kingdom Metazoa; phylum Chordata; class Amphibia; order Anura; family Ranidae; genus Glandirana; species Glandirana rugosa. The sequence goes on along the minus strand of BLSH010008718.1, from coordinate 217,032 downwards.
ATGCCTTATTTGTGCTGACAGAGGGGTCCGTGCAAAGGTTTGGCGGCCTCGTCGGCTACTACTTCGTTGGATTAGACAAACCGTGACCCACGCATATTCTGCAAAGCAAGGTCCCCCTTTCCGGTCACGGCTCATTATACCTGGTTGTTAGTACTTCCTGGACTTTTAGACACCAGGCCTCGGTGTCACAGGTGTGCAAGGCGGCCTTCTTGGGCCTCGGCGCACACACTCTATGTTTTTATAGGTTATGTGCTAGCATCTTCGGATGCTGCCTCTGGCCGCAAAATGTTGCAGGCGGCAGTGTAGACGCGTCTGGTGCTTCCTTAGAGGTTCTGTTGGGTACAGTTGTTATTGTTTACCCACCCCTCTTTTTGACACAGCTTGGGGACATCCCCACACATAATGAAGAGCTGCGTCTGTCAGTGAACGTAGTAGAAAAAGGGATTTTATTAAAACTTACCGTAAAATCCTTTTCTCCGAGTTCACTGACAGACGCAGCACCCACCCCTCTGTGCTCTGTTTTTTTGTATGGCTTGTGTACGAACTGAAGAGCTAGGCTATGGAGAGGGTTTATGTGGGAAGAGAGGACAGCCCCATGGGAGGGGCCAGCTACTTCTTTTTCCTGCCTATTTAACTCCTAGTTGGACAAGCATATAAACCCCACATGTAATGAAGAGCTGCGTCTGTCAGTGAATTCGGAGAAAAGGATTTTACGGTAAGTTTTAATAAAATCCCTTTTTTTTTGTTTGATAATTTGATCACATGTTTTTCTCACATGGTTAAGTTGCAGCATATATGATATTGGGATCCCACAAGCGCAATATATTTTTTAGTTTGATCCATTCACACCATGGCGTTCCGTTTTGCAGGTGGAATCGCCATTATCCCCGGGCGTCAATCGCGGCAAAATCGTGGCGTGATTTTGGGGGCCATTCAAAGTAATTGGGATCACGAGGACGTTCTGCGATTTGCGGCATTTTCGGATTGCCGGCAGAATCTAGGTGATTCTGCATTCAAAGCAGAACGCCACAGTGTGAATGGAGCCTAAAGAGAACAAACTGAAAAACTATAAGTTAGTCATAATTTGGTGTGTATGAGAAAATTGTGTCAATGAATATTGTCAGCACGTATTTCATGTAATTGGAGAGAAGGTTGAATATGTGTCCTTTGCAGGTATATAATGGGCTTTATCAGCAAAGATCGCGAACGAGCCATTCTTGGCACCAAACCTCCTGGGACATTCCTGCTGCGGTTCAGTGAGAGCAGCAAGGAGGGTGGTATTACCTTTACCTGGGTGGAGAAAGATATTAGTGGTAAGAAAACTTTGAGATAATTTTACATAATTTTTTTCTTTGTACAATTGCTTGCCTTGCCTCTTTTATATTGATGTTTTTACACCCAGGTAAGACACAGATCCAGTCGGTAGAGCCATATACAAAGCAGCAGCTGAACAACATGTCCTTTGCTGAAATCATCATGGGTTACAAAATTATGGATGCCACCAACATTTTGGTATCCCCTCTGGTGTACCTGTATCCCGACATCCCCAAAGAAGAAGCCTTCAGCAAGTACTGCCGCCCAGAGAGCCAGGAACATCCTGAGCCCACTGACCCAGGTAGTAGTAGACTCTCCATTCTGAAATGTATACCTTATCCAGAGACCTTTATGTCACAGCTGTCAAAGTGGAATTTTAGTCAGAAAATGAAGTTGTTCTAGATGACTTCAGGCTGGCCCATTTTGCAGGTAGAACTATGTAAAACATTAAAAATAAGCGAAATTAAACCCTGCTATCCTTTACAGCCAAGGAAGCTGCTTCTGTTTGATCTGCAACTGCCATAGTGCTCCACCTGTGATCATTTATGATGGTTTGACAGTTTTGTTGAGGACACAAGCAAATGTGACAGTTAGCAATCCCGGCATTCCAGGGATATAATTGGTTTTTAAAATTGTTAAATCCATGGGTTTAGTTACGCTTTATGATTTACTGCTGAGGCTCTGGGCTTCAACAAAATGGCAAACCTGCAAGAAGAAAAAGGAGCAATGCTGGAGGCAATTTACAGCACACACACTGTGGTAGCATAATTATTATTATGTGGAATGTATGTTCTTTGCTAAAGAACATTATTATTTTTTTTTTTTATCAAGTCGCTATGGGTAAAGTTCTACTTTAAAGCGGAGTTCCACCCAAAAGTGGAACTTCCGCTTTAAGTGATTGGTGACCCCCTGACATGCCACAATTGGCACAGGTCACAGAAGATTAACTGGTCATTCACAACGCGCGGCTCGCGCATGCGCAGTGTGTGCCCGGCTGTGAAACTCGGACGCCCACAGTAGCTATGCCACGAAGGGGAAGGGGAGAGGAGCGAGGCTTCGGGCGGCCGTATCACTGGAGCGTGGGACAGGTGAGTAGCCATTTATTAAAAGTCAGCAGCTACACTTTTTGTAGCTGATGACTTTTAAAAGGGTGGAACTCTGCTTTACTATCAATTGTCTGGACAGACTTAAATGTACGATCTGTGTGATAATTTAGTTTATCCCATCTTTAAAGGTTTTCTAATAAAATGCTTTAAAATATTACAGCTATGTTTTCTTTTCATGCAGGCACTGCCCCATATCTGAAGACAAAGTTTATTTGTGTAACACCGTAAGTATTGGCTTTTTGGTTCTCATAATTATACATCCGTTCCCTTTATGGAGAAATGTGTGATAAATATCAGTGATGAACAAATCCAAGCTTGTAGCCAATGTGCCTAAAAATGTATAATGCCACAGAATTCCTCTTCCGCCACTTTTTATTGTCATTGGATGCATATTAGCCTAGGTGGTAAAAATGCCTACTGGCTTCTAGACCTAATTACTCTTGAATTCTGTATTAATTTATCTTATAAAAATTGCATGGCTTGGTATCACAACATTCAGTTTGTATAGTGGTAACATATTGAGTTCAATCTTTGCTCACATTAGGCATTTTCTGATTTACCAAAGTGCACTGAAAGCTGAACCTAAAGCCCATCTCCAGACAAAACGTATTATTTTGGAGACCAATCAGAACTTTCAATGAGGTTTTTATAGCGGTCTGTGTCTGCACTGGGGGGCTGAGGAGGTGTTGCAAGGACAGGAAGTGATTGGAATTCTATCCAACTTTGTAATAATTGACAATTGGTTACTATCACCATTTGTGGAAGAATGAAAGATTCCTTTGACCAGCGCCTATATTTGCAATGGTTTACTGAGAACAAAACTCTTGTGAGTTGCAGTTGAGGTACAGTCAATCAGAAACCATACATGGCCTTTTCTGCCCAGGCATTGAACTTTTAATGCAGGTGTTCTAGTTTCTAATAGCCGCTGTGCTGTTTATAAAATATGTTCATTAGCTCAATGCTCAACAAAACCCAGGTCACCATGGCAACTTGAAATTGCATTCTGGCACCTGGGCTTTTGTCAGAACGTTCACTGTTACAGGAATGCACAATTTAAATCACCCAACTCCCGAATCATGCAGTTCCGGGCGTCAGGCATGTCGTTTTTTTCTCTTGCGTTCAGCGCCTCCTTAGACATCACCACTGGGTTATACCGCCCCCTACAGGAGTAGGACACTAGGCAGACAAAAGACTTGGCTACACCCAGAGGCAAGTCCAGGGTGGTATATTATACCCCCCTCTGCTATAGAATTCTGCTATAGAATTTCAGGGTTTATTTGCCTAGTCAGGAGTAAGGACCTAGTTCCCTGCTGGGATCTCCTAGTCCTGGCAAAGTCTTTTGTTTATTCTCTTTTTTGAGCAATTTTTTTTCCAGTAAGATCTATTAGCAACTGCCGGGCTGGGCGACGGGCTGGTCACTAAGCATCCAGTGGTCTCCCCAGTCTGGCCAGCATGCGCGTGCAGACTGCAGCTCCGCGCTAGGTCGGCCGCAACATAGCCCCCTGGACGGGAGCTGGCCGTGCGAGTTAAACGTCTCGCAAGGTCGCATAGAACCGAGTCCAGGCCTGCGTCGCAGCGGCTCTCATGGCCGACAGCCCCCCCTACTTCGTTGGCGAAGAGGTCCTGTCTGGAGTGGTGCCCACATGGTCCAGGTATGGTGAGTACATGTCCCCCCATCTGCCCTCTGGCATTGTGCGGTGGACACGGGCCCCTCCCTGGGTCGGTCAGTCCTGCGGGTTCACCTCCTACCCGTACACCCCCACTCCCTGGGGTGGCTGGGTCTCAGGGACCTTCCAGTGAGTTTCCCCGCGCAGAGCAGTGGTTACACTTGGTGCGGTGGGCCCCCTTCCCATTGTTATGGAGTCTCAGGAACAGATTTCCCCACCTGACCCCCTCTGAGGCTGCAGGTCCTTCTGGGTCCCAGCCATCCTTGGACACGCTGACGACGGTCCTTGCGTCCTTTTGTGTCCCGGGTGGAGTTGGCTTGCGGGTGGGGGCCTAGCAAAAAACGGTCCCCGTCGTCCCTTGCTTCGTCGGTCTCATCAGATCCGGAATCTGACTCGGCCGCTGTGGCAGGGGCCCGCCCCGCGGGGCTTGTGCCCGCGATCCCTAATGTTTCAGACAGTGAGGATGATTCTTCTGCCCCTGTGGCTGTGCAGGGAAAGGCACTGGTGGACGCACTGATTACATCTGTGCGGGAAACTTTAAAAATGGAGGATGCAGCTGCGGCAGAGGAGTCCATTCAATTTTGGCACTCACAAGCCATCCCGTACGGCAAAGGTGTTTCCTTACCGCTCCTCTTTTGACAAATTTGTCTATAAAGAATGGGAACGTCCGAAGCGCCCATTTGCGGTCCTAAAACGCATTGCTGTGCACTATCCCTTTGAGGAGAGCCTCCTCAAAAAATGGACTACTCCTCCTGTGGTGGACACCCCGGTCTCTCAGTTGAACAAAGCCACCATGAGCCCTAACTGACTTGCCTTTTCATGGTGATCGTCTGGAGCCACTCTGGACAACATCATAATGTCACAGGAGGGAAGAGCAGTTTCTTGCCGCAGACAAAAAAAGGGAAAAGAACCTTGCCATAAGCAGGGCCCCACTTTTTCGGCTCATAAGTATTTTTTTTTTTTTTTTGTCCCGTTTAGGATCCACCGACAAGGGTTCAAAACCTGTCAAACCCTCTTCGATGGGCGCTAAGTGACCCTGGCTTGGTAAACCAAGAGCGGGGTTTTCTAGCCCTGCGGATAAGACCCCTTCAGCCTGAAGGGACACCCTCACCCGGTTCTGGGGTGGGTGGACGTCTTTGGCGATTTCTGGGCCCGTGGACCTCCTTGATTACTGACAAATGGGTCCACAAAGTGATCCTGTCTGGGTACAAGATAGTTCCAGTCTTGGCCCCCAAACTGTTTTTTCCCCTCCAATGTGCACCTGTCTCCGGGATGCCTACTAGCTCTCCGGGTGCGGTATGGGGGGTTTTATTTGAACCTGTTCACAGTACCCAAGAGAGTGTACGGTGTGACTGATTCTGGACCTCAAGGCTCTAAATTGCTTTGTGAGGGTCCGGAAGTTTAGAATGGAGTCCATTCGTTCAGTGGTGGCGTCGCTGCATCAAGGGGATTTTTTTGCCTCTATCGACATCAAATATGCCTATCTGCACATCCTGATCTGTGCACAACATCAGCGCTTCCTCCGCTTTGCTTTAGGAGAGGAGTAAGATCAGTTCACAGCGTTACCCTTTGGTCTAGCTTCCACTCTGCGGGTTTTCGCCAAAGTGTTGGCCCCGATCCTGGCATTACTGCACCAAGGAGGGATTGCTGTCCTGGGATACTCAGGCGACCTCCTGCTGTGCGCAGCAGATCCTGTCACTCTGCGGGACGATGTGGAGATTTTCTATCCAAACCCTGAAGGAGTTTACAAAAAATGATAGAGCGCTCAAACCCTATTTAAAAGATAATGAACAGTCCCGTGAATAATAATAAACAGGAATGGATAAATAAATATATTGATAAATAAGTTTGTGACAGTCAATTTTTAGTGAAACATAAGGTGTTCAAATTCTTCAGTGGAGGTGATGTGACAACATCGCTTAAGGATGCAGGTGAGATCCTCAAATAAAGGTAAATTGGAGGCTTACCAGACACCTGATGGGTAAAGGCATAGAACCATCTCAAGGGGATCCAGGCAGTGGAAATCACGTCACACTCCTCAGGATGTTCCCAGGTCGGGAGGGACGTCTTCACATCGGTTCCGGATCTTTGCAGGGTCCTCAGTCCACTGGGATGGAGCCTTCATTCCAATAGGCGGTGCGTCACACAATCCTTGACGATCCAGTCAGACAATGCCATGTTAATCGCCAAGGAGGAACAAGGAGTGCCCTGGCAGTTCTGAAAGTAGCCGGCAACTGCTGGTGGGCAGACCGTTCAGTTCAGGCCATCTCCACCGTCCACATTCCAGGGGTGGATAACTCCCAGGCAGATTACCTCAGTAGCCAGACTTTGGCCCAAGGGGAATGGTCCCTCCATCAAGATGTGTTTCTACAGATTTGTAGGCGCTGGGGCACTCCCGAGGTGGATCTGTTGGAGTCTCAGCTCAACAGAAAGGTGCAGAGGTTTGTGGCCAGAGCTCGTGACCCACTAGCGGATGCCACAGGCGCTATTTCCTCCTCTCAAACTTCTGCCACGGCTTCTACACAGGATCGAGGCAGAGGAAATTCTGGTGGCTCCAGACTGGCCTCGCCGGTCTTGGTACACCGACCTAGTACGTCTAGTCGCAGACGTCCCTTGGCAGTTGCCTCTCCGAGAGATTCTGTTATCACAAGGGCCAATCTTCCATACTGCTTTACCGTCACTGGCTTTGATGGCCTGGCTGTTGAAAGCCCGATGCTAAAGGACAGGGGTTTACCTGCATCAGTAATTCAGTACAAAGAGAGCTACCCCCTGGGTGGGACTTTAAATGGGTAAACCAAACCACTGTATAAAAAAATATATATTTATTGATCCATTTAAAAGGAGAAGTATTAGTCACTCATAAGAGAGACAATTATTCATACAAACACGACAATTGATATCAGCAATAAAGATCAATACATGAATCAGTATACAAAGTTAATTAAATAACACAAATACAGTTCACCAATGTTGCATTCACCTGTGGTTCGAAGATGAGTTTACAATACGAATATTTCCGTTGTCCGAAGGTGGATTTCGGTACCCAACATATATGTTTCCGGTTAGGAAACAAGCCCTTCATCAGGGGTAAGTTACAACGGATATCCTGTAGCACCTTGGAGTGTTATTCTAAAAAGGATTTCATCTCTGTCTTGATAATTTCTGAGTGTAAAAGTACAATGGCTCGATGTCAAAGTCCAAAAGAGGTGTAAGGTATTATGTCACTACCAGATGGACAAACAGGTTTTTTGGCGGGAGGCGTGCAATTGCTGGGGCTTCAAATGTGGTCCTATATGTGTTTCACTATGTATGTATGAATAATTGTCCCTCTTGTGAGTGACTAATACTTTTCCTTTTATATGGACCAATAAATATATATTTTTTATACATTTGGTTTGGTTTACCTATTTAAAGTCCCACCCAGGGGGTAGCTCTCTTTGTACTCAATATTTGGGGATGAGGTAACCACCACCTTACCCTTACAGAATGTGTGGTTTACAATTTTGCATCGGTAATTCAGACTCTGCTTAAGGCTAGAAAATCGACTTCTATAAAGATCTATCACCAAACATGGGAGGCCTATCTATCCTGGTGTGAGTCAGTAGATGTTCAGCCCCGCTCCTTCTCGGTGGCAGGGATTTTGACCTTCCTTCAACGAGGGGTTGACCAGAAATTAGCCTGGAGTACGATCAAAGGGACACGTGTCGGCTCTGGCAGTTATCTTCCAACGGCCCCTGGCTTCACACTCCCTGGTGCGTACATTTATTCAGGGGGTCCGCCATATGGTTCCACCGGTGCGGTCCCCTTTACCACCTTTGAGAATATTTGGCAGATTCCCCCTACTCAGTCTATCCCAGAAGGTAGCCTTCTTAGTGGCTATTACTTCTGCTCATAGTGTTTGAATTGGCGGCTTTATCCTGCCTTACTCTCTACCTGTTAATTCACAAGGATAAGGTGGTTCTTCGCCCTTGTCCTTCCTTCCTTCCCAAGGTGGTTTCTCATCTCCATCTGAATGAGGACATTATGTTGCCCTCCCTGTGCCCCAGATCGCAACATGCAAAGGAATGTGCCTTACACACCTTGGATGTGATTCGGGCAATCAGGGTGTATTTAACTGCCACCGAGTCCTTTCGGAAGTCAGACTCATTGTGGTTACGTACGGGCCAAGAAAAGGGCTGCCCACTTCCTCTGCGACCATTTCAAGATGGATCAGACAGACAGTGACCCAGTCCTATTCCATAAGGGGCAAGGTTCCACCCTTCCCAATCAAGGCACACTCTACCCAGGCGCTGAGTGCCTCCTGGGCTTTCTGCCATCAGTGACGCAGGTTTGCAAGGCGGCCTACTGATCATCAGTACACACTTTGACAAAATGCATCTGCTGGCATCTGCAGATGCCTCCTTTGGACGCAAGGTTTTTCAGGCTGCTGTTTAAGAGGGTTTGACCCTTCTGAGGGTTTTTTTTCTTATCAGGTTGGCTCCAGTTGTTCCTGTTGAGCTCCTGTTTTGGTTGGCTTTGCAGCCTAGTAAATGGATGGCTGTCCCTCCCCTCATGTCATGCACTGCTTTGGGATGTCCCAATAGCGATGTCTAAGGAAGCGTTGTGTCTGTCAATGAACGCAAGAGAAAACAGGATTTTTGACTTACCGTTCATTGACATACAGCACCCACCCCTCTAAGGAGTTTTTAATACTTCTGACGCTGCATGTTATTAAACTGAAGTCCTATAGCAAGGGTAGAGAGGAGGGCTGTATACCAAAAGGATTGTATGGTCAAAGTCAAAAATCCAGTTTTTCCTACATTTAGCCCTGCTGCGGGCAAGCAGCAAAAAGTGGTGGATGGATATTTCTCCTCTGTCCTGAGTATGTGATAAAGGGTAGTGGTAGTATAAAAATTCCGAAAAGTCTTTCAATTCACTCTATGTATAGAAGGGGGAGAAGCTATTAGTGTTACGGTGTTTGTTCTATGAGTAGGTCCATGGCTGTATGGATGTATTGTAACTATTTAGGGTTACGTCATCGAAATCAATATTCCTGTGGGGCTGTATCTGATAGAGTAGGAAGGATGACATTTTGAGGGTAAGGTATGAGTGGGGCATGAAAGTGACTGGGAAGGGGGAGGGGAAGCGCGGGGGATAGGAGAACTGGGACAGAGAGGGGGTGAAAGTAGTGGGTTCCGTAGGTCTCCATCAGCGCCTCTTCTAGTGTGTCCATTCGGGGTGCTTAAGCTCAGGGAGGTTACTTGCGCAGTGATTAGAGAGCAGAAGACTGATTGATTCAAGACATCGCCCTTATTTTCTGGCCTACCCTTATGTTGACAACGGGGTCGTGGTTCTGTCGGCACTGGGGTTCAGTTTGGGAGGTGTCTGTGGTCGGATCAGTGCTCTATCGTTGGCAAGCATTGGTCTAATGTTGGACTTTCAGGGTTGCATATTCCTGTGTGGTTTTGAAGTGTATCCCGCAGTCCCAAGTATGTGAGAATTTAGTGGGGGATTCTTTGGCAATGTGTATTAACTCTTCCATCTCTACTATTTTGTTAACTCGGTTGCACCATTCAGAGATCATCGGGGGGGGGGGGGGATGTTGAGTCCCAATGGGTCGGGATGCACAGTTTGGCAGCGTTAAGTGTATTACGAGGGATTTGCGGTACATGCTTTCTGATAAAGTTGAGTGGTGAAGAAGGAATTGGGCTGGACTATGATCTAGGGTATATGTGGAGATTCTGGTAATCAGGTTGTGTATTTGTGTCCAGAATTGTTGCAAGCGTGGGCAGGTCCACCATATGTGTAGAAGAGTACCATGCTCCCTGGAGCATCTCCAGCATTTCTCAGAGTGGGGATATATATATGTAGTAATTGTAGGGTCCTGTACCAGCGCATTATTAATTTGTAGTTGTTTTCCTGTATGGAAACGTTAAGCGAGCCCTTGTGGGCGAATGTAAATATTCTTTCCCATTGTTCGTCAGAAATCTCCATTTGCCAATCTCTCTCCCATCGCGAGCAAGCTATTCCAGAGCTAGGTGTGACAGCTGTAAAAAGCATATTGTGAATAGTGGAGACAAGGTGTCGTTGAGTATTTGATTGGGAACAGAGATTCTCAAACGGAGTGAGTGGTCGGGAGGCATCGGAGTCTCTATTGATATCCCTTAAGAAGTTGGGGATTTGAAAGTAAACCCAAGAGGCGATTGGTGTGTTGGGGTCAAGTGTCGTGATTGATTCATCACAGATCGGGCCATATTTCATTTAAGAATCGATGTGACATGCCGGGGGAAAAGGCGGGGTTGAGCTTAATTGGTGTAAAGGGTCCAGGGTTGGTTGAGAGACCTGATTTCCTACACACGTCTTTGAAGCAGCGTTGTGTTGCTTGAATCAGCGGGTGTTTAAGTGTTGGGGGATATTGTGAGTATTAATCCATGGGGTTGATTTCAGTGGGGTATCAGTGAAGGAATTTTCGATATAAACCCAGTCTGTCAATGCCTTCTGCGCGTCTAGAGATAGAAAAAAAAAACCTTTGGTGCCTCTGGTGTGCATCCAGTGCTGCACGTTGATGGCTGCTGTGGATTCCCGTAAAGCCAGGGACAAAACCTACTTGGTCATTCTTTATTAGTGAGGGTAGAAGTGACAGAATGCGATTTGCTAGGATCTTCGCGAATAGTCTGTCAATGTTTAACAGGGATATTGGCCTGTAACTGGTGACCAACATCGCTGCTTTTGGTATTCCTGAAATATGAGCATCCAGTAGCCGATTGAATGGGAGAGTTGAGGTGGTTATGGAGTTAAATGCTAAGAGGAATGGGGTGGCAAGAATGTCAATAAAGGTCTTGTAATAAGTCGAGGTAAACCCTTCAGGGCCTGGGCTTTTACCGGATTTTGACTGTTTCAGTGCGTTTTTAAGTTCTGTGTCCAAAATGGGTTGCTCTAGCAATTGTGCTTCCTCCGGGTCAATTGGTGCGGGACAGTGTTTACGGAGGAAATCCCAGATAATTGACGGTTGTTTGGTCTGTTCGCCCTGTGTGACAAATTGTTTTGGGAGGTTATATAGGCTTGAATAAAACGTCTCAAATTGGGAGGCTATGTCTGTGGTTTTTGTATACGTCTTACCATGTAAGTCTATGATAATGTGAATGTTGGTGGTAGCTTTCTTTTTTTGGATGGCTCTGGCCAAGTATTTACCACACTTGTTGCCAAACACGTAGAAAAATTTGTGGCTGAGGATGAATTTGCATCTAGTTTTGCGGTCAATCTCGTCGTGTAGAAGTTCTCTTGCATTTGTAAGTTCCTTGTAGTCTCAGATTGGGATCTCTTATGGGCACGTTCCAGGTTTTGATTTGTGAATCAGGTCTTCTATCCCCTTTTGTTTTTCCTTTCTACGGGTAGCTTTTAATGCCAGGAAGCGGCCCCTGATTACACTTTTATGTGCTTCCCACTGAGTGAGGGGTGTGACGTCTGGCGTATCGTTCTCTGAGAAAAATCTTGTGATACTGTCGCGAATGTGAGGTATGTCAGGTTCGGATGTTCACAGGGAGGAGTCTAACCTCCATATTTTAGTGAAAGAGCTGATTTTTAAATAAATTAAAATAAAATAAAAGCCATAAATTGTTCCTAAATGCCCTGCCCCATGGGACCGGCAGGGTAAGTATAAGTAATGTATAGCTTTTATTTTATTCTGCCAATTTATACTCTGAACAGAAAATAAAGCTTTGTTAAAAAAAAACTGGCTGCTAACTTTTTTAGCTGGCTCCTAGATCAAAGCAAAATTGCCAAGCCCTGCATTAGATTTGTCTTCTTTACTTAGGACAACATGTAGCAACACAATAGACTTGCCCATGTCTCCTCGCACCTTGGATTCTTTGATGCAGTTTCCTCCAGATGGCGGTGAGGCCTGTTCTGTGAACACTTTTGGTGAGTCTGTTTTATTTCAACAATAAAATAACCTCTAAAGTTATTTTTAAAAGAGATGACCATATTTAATATCAAAATATAAAGCTTAGTATAGCTGGAGCAATATTTGCTGATTGAGAACTCTTTGCCTTACTAAATAAAGTCCATGTATATAAACCAACTTATTTTAACTACCTCCTGCCCGGCGTATAGTAAAATGACGGCGGGCAGGATCTCCTCTCTTTATGGGGCGCCACCACTCTCGCACTCCCCCGGGGGCATGCAGTGGTCGCGCCGTGTTCCTAGGACATGGCGTGACCCCTATCTCGGTAAAGAGCTGATGACGCATCTCTTTACCCATGTGATTGGCTGTGTCCAATCATAGCTAATCGCATGTAAATACGAAAGTGCCATTTGTCGGCTCTCTTCGCCTCACACTGACAAATTATGAGATGAGGAGAACCGATAAGGGGAGACTGTACAGATCAGTGCCCATAAGTGCCACCTATCAGTGCTGCATATTAGTGCCTCCTCATCAGTGCCCATAAATGCCGCTTCATCAGTGCTCATCAGCGCACATCAGTGAAGGAGAAAAACTACTTATTTACAAAATTTAATGACAGAAACTAAGACATTTTCGGCCTTTTTTTTTTTTTTACGCAAAAAATAAAAACCCCAGTAGTAATTAAATACCACCAAAGCTCTATTTGTGTGGAAAAAAAAATATAAAAATGTAATTTGGGTACAGTGTTGCATGACCATACAATTGTCATTCACATTGTGACAGCGCTGAAAGCTGAAAATTGGCCTGGGCAGGAAGGGGGTAAAAGTGCCCAGTATTGAAGCGGTTAATGTAGTTTGGGAAGAGACATAAGATCTGAGCAGTAATGAGTTAGTAATGACAATATATGACTGTTGATCTGTTCATCTTTATTTCTCCACAGACATTGTCAATTTTGAGATGGAACTGACTTCTGACTGCGCATCTTCTCCCATGTGATCAGGCCTTGTCTCAGTTTCCAGCAAATATGTGTATTACCACATCTGAACTGATCTCCTGCTGGACACATTAAAAGTGTTTTATCAGTTTGGGAGTCTGCAAGGTATTAACGAGCATCCCTGATGGGTTCTAGAAATCATTACTCAAGAACTCATAGTTCATGTCATAGTCACTTCATGATTCTAGTTACACTGTTTCTCACTTGGCCAAATGAGTTTTCTTTTCTAAAGTCTCTGTAGACATTATAACATTGACTGCTGCCTCGAGGCACTACTCTTCCCAGCCTTCCTATGTACTTATTACCCATGGAAGTTAGATCATTGTTGCTTGATTCTGTCACTTTTACCAGGACCATTCGAAGACCTTTACTCCTATGAATTAGTCTCCAGCAACTTTAACATATAAATTTTGGGTTTGGGTGAGCGTCTATAGGTTGTGTTTTACTGCCAATAGTCTATTGATCTCAAAGGTACAGGATTGAAACCTGCATGTCTCATGGCCCTGTTACACAACTAAAAATTAGGTCTACACTAGGTGCTAATGCTGCCCTTGGGGTGCGGTGCAGAACTTTAGTATCATCTTTTTTGCTGGAGCTGATATCAAATCTAAAGCATATGTCAAGGCAAACAAATACCTAGTGCATCTCTGGATTACATGCCCATGTCCCCATGTTTTTTTGTCTCTTGGGACATTCTGCAAGTAAATAAAAATAACTTTTGATGTGCCAGAAGTTTAGTGTGCCCATACCTTCCTCTGACATGACAACACAGCTTTGAATTCCTAGGCAAATGTCGTCATCCCTGACTCCTTCATTTGTGATGGAATGCAAAAAACATAAATCTCTTATCATCTCCATAACCCCGTTGTGCACAGGCAGAAGCACAGGAAGTTGAACAGCTCACAAGATTTCTGGACAAATCAAATAGGTATTTTTTGCACTTATTAAACAGATATAACAAAACACTTAGCAGACCAAAAAGGGAGTAAACAAGAGACGTAAATTGTTAGCTTGCGTACACTTTAGCGACCTTCCATGTCTTTATTTTTACTGCTTTTTCCAGAGTGATGCCATGTTTCCATGGTCCATAAATAATAGGCCTGGCAGCATCTAAAGCCCATCTCTGCTTCGTGTTAAAAGCCAGCTTAGCACTCTAGCAGCCTGCTAAGTGGGCTTGGTTTTCAGAAACTGGAAGAAAAGTAGTAAGGCTGCATATAGTCCCTTTTTCTAAGTTAATGAGTGACTATGGGTAAGTGGTCCAGCGTTGCTTTGGTTTTTGTAAATCAGCTCCAATGTGTACTTTACGCTGCTTACTTCTGACAGGCCAATTCTGCCTGTTAGAAAAAAAGCCAGCAGTATAGGGAATCAAAGGGGCCCATTTGCAGTATGTCTACTGTATATGTTGTAAAGAATTTTAAGTGAGTAGATATGAGACGTGAAGTGGGCCCTAATGCTTCTTTTGGCAAGGGGAAATAATTTGGTGTTTGGAATTTATTGCAAACGTGGGTGCCTGCAATTACTGTTGTTTTATTAAAATGATAAAACTGTAATCAATACTACAAACTCCACTTGAAGCTGCAATACATTCTCTGATCTGCAGTCTGCCAGGTGCCAGCTTCCAGGGGCTTTTCCTGTCTCCAGGCTACACAGCAAGCAAACAAGAAGCCACACACTGATGACCTCACTCCATATGTTTGCTGCACTGGCTAAATGATAGTCCCTACCTATGGCCACACCCCTCCTACATGTTTCACCCCAATGGGCTTCGCTAAAATTCATTAGCGGAGCATGGCAATAGGCAGTGGAAGTGCAATAAACACATAGAGTGAGGTCATCAGTGTGTGTCTTCACCTTGTTTGCTTGCTGTTTAAAACTGTAATACTAGGTTTTACCTGTAGGTGGCACTGATATGTTTGGGCCACAAACATTGGCTGTGATTTAAGTTATACTTTAATGTGAACCCATGTTAAAACTAGAACATGTAAGTGAACATCTTTATGAGAAGAGGAGCATAAGGTGGGAGATGGGAGTGGGATTATTGTACGCTCTTCCTCAATTTTGCCTAAGTTGTCCCTGCAATGCCATCAGCATTCTCATAGTGGAGAATGATATGCCAACTTGGAGGGTTTACCTACTCTACAGTGCAATGCTTGGAGCCTGAGCAACCTGTTGGGATCACTGGGCTTTATTAGGTGAAATACTGAGATCATAGGCATTAGGAGATCCTGGGCTGTGCTGGATGAACAAATGATAAAATAACAATAGTTTATGTAGCTTAGTCCCTAGTAAAGCTTTTAGTTTATAAGATTTAGACTTCAATACATGTTCACTTTAAAAACGTTTTTTTAACGTACTGTGAAGTGGTGCCCATAAGCATAAGGCTATGTGTGGTCTAGGTAGATCTATCAAAAATCGAATGTCTATGGGGACTAAGCAAACACTGCTGGCTGAAGCCAATTGAAGGAAAAGTTGGCAAGTGAGGAAACATTGGCTGATCACTATTGTTTCCATTAATGATAGCAATGTGTGTTTCCAGCTTCCTACTTCCATTAAAAACATGCTCAGTCATCCAATCATTCATCCACAGTAATCTAGACATTCTGATTTTATCTGGTCAGCATCACATTCAGTGAAGCAATCTCTATGCAGTATGGGAATAGTATTATGCCATCTTCTCCCCCATCATTATATTGTTGCGGTTCACAGGCTGTTGCTCAAGAAAGCATACAGGTATGCCTGTACTTCTGTTCACAATGGAACTACCGTATTTCTATTTATAGAAAAAGGTTTCTTTATATGTATTTCCATTAGACCATATAAATATAATCCACATTATCTTCACCCAATGACTGTATATTCTTTATATTCTTTTCCAACCACAAATATTTATGTATTATTGAAGGTGCAATCTCTCCCCTTTTTTTTTTTTTCTTCTTTTTTTTTTTTTATTTTTTTTTTTTTAATTTTAATCTTTTTAAGGTTCATGTTAAACTTTGTACGCATGTCTTGGAAAATGCTTGTCAATTTTTTCAATTTTTAAAGATCTGTAAAATAAAAACTATCTTGTTTCTGTGTCTTTATTTATGTATCATGATTTATGTTATAGGAAGTTCAAGATATCATTTATGTACGACTGAAAACCACTTAATAGCTTAGCATTATTAACCACTTGCCCACTGGGCACTTAAACCCTTTTCCTAACCAGACCAATTTTCAGCTTTCAGTGCTCACGTTTTTCAATGACAATTACTCAGTCATGCAACACTATACCCAAATTAATTTTTGGTCCTTTTTTTTCACACAAATAGAGCTTTCTTTTGGTGGTATATGATCACCACTGAGGTTTTTATTTTTTGCGCCATAAATTAAAAAAGACTGAAAATTTTGTAAAAAAAAATGCATTTTTCTTTGTTTCTGTAATTAAATTTTGCAAATTTAGTAATTTTTTCTTCATAAATTTTGTCCAAAATGTATACTGCTACATATCTTTGGTAAAAATAACCCAAATCAGTGTATATTATTTGGTCTTTGTGAAGGTTATAGAGTCTACAAGCTATGGTGCCAATCATTGAAAATTGATCACACCTGATGTACTGATGGCCTATCTCATTTCTTGAGACACTAAGTGCCAGTTCACACACTGTGTGGTGCAAGATCGCATGTGACTCGCACTGCAATGCAAATCACTTGCAATGTCTGTGCGATGCGATTTCAGCCATACAGATAGTACCACATAGGACCCTTTTTTGGGTCCGCACCAGAATCGGATCGCATAGGTGTTTACACCTATGCGATCCAATTCATGTTCGAACTGTCAGGTTGCACTGCGATATGCGAGCTGAAATGGGGATGTCATTAACATTGTATTGACACTCCCTACAGTTCGCATATGGCAGTGTGAACTGCCATGCGAGTCAGATGTGAAGCAAGAACCCGCAGTGGATTCACAGGGTTCCGGCATCGCACAAGTGTGAACCGGCACTGACTCCATACACACTATACAACTTTTGCTGTCTGATTTCTGATTGCTGGCTGATGTAGTGCAAGAGCCTGCCTGATTGCATACAAATTTAAACTCTTAAGGTTTGACCTCATATTATATAGTTTTGGTAAATCTAAAGGAAAAAATCCAAAGAAAAATTGTATAGTGTGTATCCAGCTTAACAAGCCAGGAAAGTACAAATACCCCCCAAATTACCCCTTTTTGGATAGGGAGACATTCCAAGGTATTTAGTAAGAGGCATGGTTAGTTTTTTGAAGTTGTAATTTTTTTCCCACAATTCTTTGCAAAATTAAGATTTTTTTTTTTTTTCCCCCACAAAATTGCCATTAACAGGTTATTTCTCATATGGCATGCACACACCACAAATGAAACCCCAAAATACATTCTGCTACTCCTGAGTATGGTGATACCACATGTGTGAGACTTTTACACAGCCTGGCCACATATAGAGGTCCAAAATTGAAGTAGCACCTTCAGGCATTCTATGAGCATAAATTACACATCTCATTTCTCAACCACCTATTATACTTTCTCCTACGTTCACTGACAGACGCAGCTCTTCGTGACATGTGGGTTTATGCTCGTCCTACTAGGAGTTAACTAGGCAGGGAAGAAGCAAGCTGGCCCCTCCCACAGGGGCCGTCCTCTCTTCCCACACAAACCCCCTACCTAGCTCAGCTCATCAGTTTTTTTGCCTAGTTTGCAAGGAGTTGACCTGGCTCCCTTAGGGGATTTGCGGTCCAGATTGAGACCGTTTCTTTTATTTTAATTTTTCACTTAGTTCTATCAAGCATGAAGTCTGCTATCAAGAAGCTGGCCAGGGCATAGAGGGTCATTCAGGACTCTGTACTGTACTTTCCCCGGCCCGGCCGACTGATGTGAGCCAGTCCCGTGGTATGGGGACCCGTCGCATCGTGCCCCTTCCGTGCGGGCGGCCTGGGGGTGTACCCCACCTGCGCCCAGGTCCCGGACTGCGGTCCGGTTCGGGCGCTTTTCGGCCGGCAGCATCCCGCCCAGGCAGGGGCGGAAGGCCTGCGAACAGGTGGCTACCCGCTGTGCCCGAAAGGAGTGGTGAGTGAATGCCCCCTCTCCCCTGTTTCAGGCATAGAGGGGGGGCTGACGGGTGTCTGACACTTTCTGGGTGGTAGCCACTGGTGTGGGTCCTGGGGTCCGTTCCCCCACACCGTTCGTTCTTTCGGGAACTTGGGCCGCCATGCGGCGATCCAACGCCATTTTGCAATGGATCTCTGCCATTTTGCGGTGGTCGCGGACATTTTTTTCACTATGGAGCTGCCCTCTAGTGCTCAAAGCTGCCATTTTGCTGTAGTCACGTTCCCTGCAGGTGTTTTTGGCCTCTAGTGTATGACCTCGGCGGCCATATTGGAGTCCCTGCATGCTGTAAAAACGTGCAGCAGCCGTTTTTACTTTCTCTTTGGAACGGTGTGGCTGACGGCACAGCTCTTCTGGCGGTCCTTAGGAAAGTTACTGGCAGCAAACATCAAGTATAGCTGGGCTCTCCTGTGGTGCTGGTGGCGGTGGGTGCAGTCCTCCTGGGTCTCCCTGGCATTCTGTGGGGGGGGTGCCTTAAACCATTTTTTTTTCATTGCTATTGGGGCGAAAAACGATGACAGAGTACCCTGCTGTGCCTGCTGAGGGGGATTCAGCAACAGCACAATCTGCGCAAGGGGCATTTTTGGACCAGCTGAGGGCGAGTTTCTTCCCCGGGTGGAGCCGAGCATCGCTCCAGGGGCCCCTAGAAAATGCCCTCCTCCCGCCTGCTCCTCAGGGGAGGATTCTGAACCGGAGATGGCCTCGGGGGTCACAGGGACCCCCGTGGAGCTTTCTGAAGGTGAACTGGTCCCCTCTGACGGTGAGGAGGATCAGGGGGCGGCGGCTGTGCGCGAAAAGGCACTGGTATCCGCCATTATCTCTGGGATTCGCACTACTCTGCGACTGAGCCAGGATGGCGAGTCGCATATGTTTGCAGATCGGCCAGGGCTCCTAGGGCTTATCCCTATGATCAGGTCTTTGATCACCTGATATATAGTGAATGGCAGCGTCTGCAGCATTCCTTTTTGCTGTCAAAACATTTTGCCTTCCGTTATCCTTTTGAGGATAGTTTTCTACAGAAGTGGGCATCACCTGCGGTGGACCCCCCGATAGCCCACCTTAACAAGGCGACGACCATCCCTTTGGAGGGGTCCACATCTTTTAAGGATCCGGCTGATAGGCGGAAAAGGCGATGTCGAAAGCTCTTTCTGTTAGCAGGCTCAGCTCTGCAGCCGGCCCTGGCGTCTGCCATGGTGGCGCAGTACTTCTCTGAGTGTATGGCGGAGCTCCAGAATGATCTGGACTGCAGTAGCCTGATGGATGTGCCGCAGAAGGCCGAATTTTTTTGTTTCAGGGTTCCAAATACCTCTGTGATGCAGCTCTGGATCTGCTCCCGATGTTATCCAAAATGGCTGTCTTTGCAGTCATTCTCAGACGAGTCCTTTGGTTACGCTCATGGTTGGGGGACCACGCGTCCAAAAATGGCCTTCCTTTCCAGGGAGGCCGTCTTTTCGGTCCACAGCTGGATGAGATCATTAACGATTTGACTGGTGGAAAGAGCACTTTCCTCCCGGAGCCCTGAAGGCGAGATTTCCGCCGTAGACAGGGGCCTGTCTCTTCGGGTCAGAAGAGGTTTTTTCGCGCCTCGGGAGCAGCAGGAAAGGGGAACCATCCTGGCAAGGCCGCTGCAGGGCCCGTTAAGCGGCAGTGGCAGCGTAAAACTGAAAAAGCAGAAGACAAGCCCTCCTCTGCCTGATGGGCTGCCCCCACCCGGGCTTCGGGTGGGGGGGACGTCTGGGGTTCGCAGACCGGTGGACTACTGGCATTTCCGACCGGTGGGTTCAGGAGGTGGTGTCCACCGGGTACAGGATAGAGTTCAGCACTCTACCCCCAGACAAGTTCTTCCCATCAAATTTGAACCTCCCGCAGGGGCGTCGGGAGGCCCTCTTAGGGGCTGTTCAGGCACTCTCCGACCAGGGGGTGATCGTGCAGTACCTCCAGCGGAGGGGTTTCGAGGGTTTTACTCAAACCTGTTTGTGGTCTCCAAAAAAAGGGGGGGGTCCGACCAGTTCTGGACCTGAAGGCCCTGAACCGATATGTAAAAGCGCGGAAATTCCGGATGGAATCAATTCGCTCGCCTGTCGCACGCTCTCCATCAAGGGAAGTGTCTGGCGTCTCTGGATATCAGGGACGTGTATCACCATGTTCTCATTTGTCCACGGCACCAGCGTTTTCTTCGATTTGCAGTGGGGGACCTCCATTGCCAATTTGTGGCACTCCCTTTCGGTCTGGCCTCAGCTCCTCGGGTTTTTCACCAAGTTGGTGGCCCCAGTACTGGCGTTACTGTGGCAGAGAGGCATTGCGGTGGTAGCATACCTTGACGACCTACTCCTGAGAGCGGAGTCCGTCTCGGCTCTGGAGGAGAATGTGAGGATCACCATGGCTTCGTTGCAGGACTTCGGCTGGTTGATCAACCTGCAAAAGTCGACGGTTTCTCCGTCCTGTCACCTGGAGTATCTGGGTCTGATTCTGGACACAGAGCAGGCGAAGGTGTTCCTACCTCCGGCCAAGTTGCTGTCGCTACAGACGGCGGTGCGAACCTTGCTGTCACACCGGCAGTCATTTACGGTTCTGTATGCGGGTGCTGGGGCTCATGGTCTCAACCTTCGAGGTGGTACCTTACGCCCTTCTCCAGCGTGCGATTCTGTCTCGGTGGGACAGGTCTCCACGGTCCTTGGACCTTCTGATCCGCCTGAACTCCCAGGCCAGGGGCTCTCTGACCTGGTGGCTTCGGGACCTGGCGCTGATTCGGGGGAAGTCGTTCCTGCCCCTTCATTGGGTCATAATCACGACGGATGCCAGCCTGTCAGGCTGGGGTCCTGGGGCAGCTATCTGCTCAGGGCCGTTGGTCTGCGCAGGAAGCACGCCTCCCGATCAGTGTGCTGGAGCTGAGGGCAATCAGGCTATGCCTATCTCAATGGACAGTGAAGTTGCGAGGACGCCCGATTCGGGTCCAGTCGGACAATGCCACAGCAGTGGCATATGTTAACCATCAGGGCGGAACAAGGAGCTCAGCAGCTGCGGCGGAAGCAGCTCTGATCCTGCCTTGGGGCGGAACTTCACGTTCCAGCAACCTCCGCCATTTACATTCCAGGCGTGGAAAACTGGCAGGTGGACTTGCTCAGTCGCCAGACGCTGGATCAGGGAGAGTGGTCTCTCCATCCAGAGGTGTTCAGCTAGATTTGCCACAGATGGGGGATGCCAGATGTGGACCTTATGGCGTCTCGGTTCAACCACAAAGTGAAGACCTTTGTGTCCAGAACGAGAGACCCGTGGGTGGTAGCCACGGACGCTCTCGTGGCCCCTTGGGGCTGGTATCATCTTCTGTACGCCTTCCCTCCAATCAAACTTCTTCCGCGGTTGCTACGCAGAGTAGTAGCGGAGGGAATCCCGATGATCCTGGTGGCTCCGGAGTTTGTGGTACGCCGACAAGGTGCAAATGG
Organism: Glandirana rugosa; assembly: GCA_018402905.1. Taxonomy (NCBI): domain Eukaryota; kingdom Metazoa; phylum Chordata; class Amphibia; order Anura; family Ranidae; genus Glandirana; species Glandirana rugosa. Next base: position 195,513 of record BLSH010008718.1, on the reverse strand, counting down.
TGGCGGAGGTTCCCTGGTGGCTCCCGCTGCGAGACGATCTACTGTCTCAGGGGCCCATCTTGCACCCTGCTTTACCCTCACTGGCTTTGACGGCCTGGCTATTGAATCCCAGGTGCTGAGGGACAGGGGTGTCGCTGACTCCGTAATCCCTACCATGCTAAAAGCACGCAAGTGTACTTCTTGCAAGATATATCACCGCACCTGGAAGGCTTACATAGCTTGGTGTGAGGCGGAGGATCACAATCCTCGCTCTTACGTGGTGTCCAGGGTCCTGACCTTTTTACAGCAAGGCCTGAACAAGAAACTGGCCTGGAGTACTCTCAAGGGCCAGATATCGGCTCTGGCGATTCTTTTTTTTTTAAAGACCCTTGGCATCACATTCGTTGATTCGTACCTTTGTACAAGGTGTGAGACATGTGGTGCCTCGGGTGAGGTCCCCGATGGCTCCATGGGATTTGAATTTGGTGCTTTTTGTGCTTCAGAAACTGCCATATGAGAAGATCAGGGAGATTTCCTTACAACTGCTGTCGCAGAAGGTGGCCATCATATCCGCCAGGCGGCTGTCTGAGCTGGCTGCACTGTCGTGCAAGTCTCCCTATCTGGTCCTGCACCCATCTCCTTCATTCCTTCCGAAGGTGGTTCCTTCTTTTCACATTAATGAAGATATTGTTCTTCTATCGCACCCTAAGGAATTTGAGTTTCATTCCTTGGATGTAGTAAGGGCCTTACAAGTGTATCTAAATGCTACAGCTTCCTTTCGGAAGTCTGATTCTTTATTTATACTGACGAATGGTCCACGCAAGGGTTTGGCGGCCTTGTCTGCTACTGTCTCCCGTTGGATCAGACAGACCGTGACCCATGCATATTCTGTTCGGGGCAAGGTTCCCCCCCCCTTTCCAGTCACGGCTCATACCACCAGGGCTGTTAGCACTTCAAGTTTTATAAATTTGATGTGTCAGCATCTTCGGATGCTGCTTTTGGCCGCGAAGTTTTACAGGCGGCAGTGTAGGCGTGTCTGGCGCCTCCTTAGAGGTTCTGTTGGGTATAGTTGTTGTCATTTACCCACCCCTCTTTTTGACACAGCTTTGGGACATCCCCACATGTCATGAAGAGCTGCGTCTGTCAGTGAACGTAGGAGAAAAAGGGAATTTTATTAAAACTCACCGTAAAATCCTTTTCTCCGAGTTCACTGACAGACGCAGCACCCACCCCTCTACGCTCTGTTTCGGTACGGCTTGTTACGAACTGATGAGCTGAGCTAGGTAGGGGGTTTCTGTGGGAAGAGAGGACGGCCAGCTTGCTTCTTCCCTGCCTAGTTAACTCTTAGTAGGACAAGCATAACCCCACATGTCATGAAGAGCTGTGTCTGTCAGTGAACTTGGAGAAAAGGATTTTACGGTAAGTTTTAATCCCTTTTTTGCAAGCCCTGGAGCACCGGACAATGGAAATGCCCACAAAATGACCCAATTTTTGGAAAGCAAACACCCCAATGTTTTTTTTCTCCCACAAGTGCTTTGAAAATGTGGAAAGAAAATTAAAACTTTTTTTTTTTTAACACAAAGTTATCCATAGCAGGTACGTAGCAAAAATTACTCCCTAAAATGCATTCTGCTACTCCTCCTGAGACTAGTGATATCACATGTATGAGACTTTTACACAGCCTGGTCCCATACAGAGGCCCAACATCCAAGGAGCACCGTTAGGTGTTCTAGGGACATAAATTACGCATCTAATTTCCTGACAACCTATCATATTTTTTGAAGGCCCTTCATATTTCTAAGACATAGCATGTACATACAGGAATTACACCCCCAAAATACATTCTGCTGAGCAAAGGGTAAAAAAAAAAAAAAAAAAAAATATTACCTGTGGTTTTAGTAGTGCAGTTGTCCACTAAAGAAGAGCACTGATCCAGGCAGGGATGTGGTCAGTGACCGTGAACTGAATTGGATGGAAAGTGGACCGCGCTGGAACAAGATCCCTCGTTTGGGAATGTCGTCTGTGGGGAGATAGGGGTAGATCCCCAATTCCCGATGCCTCTATGGGGCGTGATCGGGATATTTCGATGGTATGCCCTCTTGCGGGGCCTGGGCTGCTACCACTGTAGACGACTTGGCGTGTCGATTCACATATAGGATCAAATATTGAATAGGAATGGAGCGCCCGAGACAAAGATGTAAAAGTTGCAAAAGTTGATTTTAAAAAGTTGATTTTATTTGGTATGAAGAATGGTAAAAAGTGCCAATGCGTTTCGGGGGTCAAATGCCATCCCCCTTCCTCAGGGCTATTGGAGATAAAAATAAAATAATATATACACACAATAAAGTCACATAAGAAATGTGAATAATGCAAACTATATGTGCATGCATTCATATGATATGTGTTAAAAATTGATCCATCATTATTTAATGAAACGTTGAAAATGAAATGTTAAAAATACATAAAAAATTAATTAAATGAATAAAATTTAAAAATATATATAAAAAAACTATAATTGAACAAGGTGAATAAAATATATCTTTCTATTTTTTATTATTATTTTTATATATATTTTATATTGTTCTTTACAAGTCTTCCTCGAAAAAAGGAAGGGAAGAAAATTAGTTTAATTAAGGCTAATGCAAGCTTAAGGTAGATTGAATGAACTTGGATTAAATTACAGGTATGAATGTTAGACTATTTCTTTAAAAGCAAAAATAACACGGTGGTGATACTGGACAGTTTAACTGACCTGTTGCTCAATCAATTAGGAGGTCTGGATGTTGGTTCGTTTGGAGATCTATGGGGAAATGAAAGGATCTGTAATCACCGGAGCAGCAGAAAGGCATAGATGTACCCTGTTGCTTGGTCACAAAGCTTGTAGAGGTTGACCCCATATCGGGCCCTTTTGCTGGGGATAAACTGAAGCCCAGCCTGCCTGTGAATTTGACAAGTGACTCATCCAAGGAGATATTTTAGTCGGGGGTATATAACTGGGGGAATTGTTCAGAGAAAAAAATTTGAATTGGCCCGAAATTTAAATTGTCATAGGCTGGGTCATTTTGGGGAGGGCACTGGTTATTATAATGGAGGAACCGCATAATCATTAGGTATTTGTACCTTCGCATAAGGGATGAGAAGATTGGCATTTGGTGGACCATAGGAGTATAATTTGTTTGTCCCATGTTGAAAGTTAGGCCTAAAGGAATTTTAAATTCCTCCACGGTAAGTTCTCTTCATTCAAAGGGACGGGCGTAACTAAAACCAGGGTTGCTTGCTGTGAACTGTTGTGCATAAAGGTTGCACTGGGCCACGATGGAAGATAGGTCTTCAATAAAAATTTAATTTAAAAAAAAATAAGTGCAAAATTATTGGTGTTCACCTGGACACCTGGCTGGCCGGTGAAAGGGGGGATGTTTGCTGCTCCTGAATTAGGGGGAAGCCACAGAGGGTTTTGAAGGGCATAGGGAAGGCTGGCATGGGTCCTAACTAGAGCTGCACGATTCTGGCCAAAATGAGAATCATGATTTTTTTTTCTTAGAATTAAGATCATGATTCTTGCGGCATAACATTTACATATACAAAAAAATTGGGTTAACAGCACTGTTTAGTTTTTTTTTGTAAATGTAATTTTCCCAAAAAATTGCGTTTGAAAGACCACTGCGTAAACCACTGCTTGATCGTCTTGTCTGCTCTGGGAGGGTGACATTGGGAGGTTCTGTCTTCTTCCTGTGCTCTGCTGGGACTTCAGTGGGAAGCTAGGACTCACCTCAGCTCCAGCATGGTTCAGGCAGCTTAGAAATGTGTCAAGGCAGTGACTACTAAACCCCCCAAGCTTGTGAGCGCTGTGGTCAGATACTCACGTCCCCGAATTGCGACTTTCTGGTAGTATACTTGCATGGAACTGACTCCTCCGACTCCTGCAGAAATTCTAAATGCCATTGACCGCATAAAAGGATTAATACAGTCACTCCAGAGGGGCCGCCTGTCTGAGCTTACTGGCAGGTAAACTGTCAGAAATGGTCTGATTGCAACTGAGGTTCTATTTTGGTTCTACACTGGAGAATGCATTGGAAAAAGTGGCCTATTGTATACAATGTCCAAGGTTTCATTCTTTTTGTGAAATCATAGACTTGGTAAATTAAATTGAAAAGCCATCCACAGTGGAAAGCTTTTTATTTTCAGAGGGTCAGCAAGGCCTGCCACATGTGAGAACGGGTCCTTATTCTTCCTCATCTGTGTGGGATGCTTGATATGGATAGCCTAGGAAGCTGTGGGTGGCCGAGGGTACGTCACCCATATTAGCCATGGACTAAGCACAGGGAATGCAGCAAAAAATGAAAATGATACGTCCTTGTGTAAGGGGGGGGGGGGTGGAGAATGGCAAGTAAACAAAGTCAATATTATGGTGACCGCTCCAATGTAGGCACCGGATTTGAGGGGGTACGTCCCATCTTCCAACAGTTAGATATCTTTCTGTGTGCTGCAACTTTGTCAGAGCTACCATCAAAATCTGGCCTAAAGTTTGGACTTGAAGGATCCTGATAAAGTAGACTAAACCTTTTGCTAATTGTAAAAAAAATAGTAATATATGCATGTAACTGTACACATTCAATTTTAGCAACTGAAGAAAAACCAACTGCCAATTTGGATGCCTTAATGAAAAATAGGGGAAAAAAAGATATGCTTAAAAGGATTTAGGCCAGCCATAGAAGGTTAAAATCTCGGGTACTATAGCCGCTAGTGATAATCACGGTCTTCTCCCGGCAGGGGGGCAGCTACACACGCACACACACACTCTCAGCAGGAGGGATTCCACTGTCAGCATGCATGTTGCAGGAACTTAATTTGCACCGTCTGTGGCAGGAAAATAGACTAAAAGTGTATTTCTACATTGAAACACGGAGAGGTATTGCTGCTCCATGTGAGATCAATCAAGGATCCAGGAGGCTGGGTGCCAGTCCTGGCTCACCACTGTAGGAAATCAAAAAAATAGAGAAAAATTACTGCACTCCACTGTGGATCCAACGTAAGTTGGATGATCAGAACCCACACCAAGACAAATGTACAGGCAAGATAGGTTGCCTTTTTAGGAAGCGCTAGTAGTGTAAAACGCGTCAACCTATCTTGTCTGTACATTAGTCTTGGTGTCGGTTGTGATCATCAATAAAATTATGTTGGATCCACGGTGGAGTGTAGCTGTGTTTCTCTATTTTTTGTATTTCTACATTTGCAGTCAAATTTTCAATCATTTTTGTTGAAGTTGGAGACAGGAATAGGCATAAACAGGCATTAGGACCATCCACTAAATGAAAGAGATATCCAACACAATAATGCAATGCATCACATCCATTAAGTTGTCCGCAGTAGTGAATAACAATCAGTAGTCCACAGAAATTAAACATCAATCCTGACACAAAGGGGATCAGCATTCCTTATACAGTGAATATAAAAGGCTACACACCCCTGTTAAAATGTCAGTCCATGCCCCACACTATATAAGGCCGCTTGAACAACGGCCGAATGTAGTGTGTGAAAGTGGAGAGAGACTGGAGAATTGAGCTAGGTTAGTTAGTGGCATGTAGGCAGTGTAGTATATAAATACAGTGTAGCTAACCTATATACAGTCAGTGTAGTATATAGATACAGTGTAGCTAGCCTATATACAGTCAGTGAAGGCAGTGTAGTATATAGATAGTGTAGCTAGCCTATATACAGTCAGTGCAGGTAGTGTAAGTATATATACATTATAGTGTATGTGTGTATATATATATATATATATATACACACACGCTGCATCCAGTGTAGACTATACAGTGCATTTAGTGTAGCAATTATACAGTCAGTGCAAGCAGTGTAAGACTATAGTGTATATATATATATATATATATATATATATATACACTCTGCATTCAGTGTAGCCTATATACAGTCAGTACAGGCAGTGTAAAAAAAAAAAATATATATATATATATATATATTGTAATGTTATGCGAGGCGAGATAGTGGACGGGAGATATCTGTCGCCTCGCATGCGTTCACTTGGAGTGGACTAGAAAGCGTCTGGCCCGGGTTTTGCCAGCCACCGTGGCAGAGCTTGTTCCGGCCCAGAGTTTTTGGTCCACCCAAATCTCCCTTCAGTTGCTTTAAATGACCAGGAGGAGAACTCAGTGTTGCTCTGACCTGGGATTCAGTATCACTACACTGAGAAAGCTATACCTTGGGAGTTGGTTGCTCTAAGGACTCAAAAAGAAAAGGTTTGCCTTTGTTTTGTTTGGAGGTGTCTGGGTCGAGCCCAACACTTTAGCACCAGACAGCAAGGAGCTGTTTAGCTATTTTGTTTGTTTTATGACTAGCAACCTTTTATCAATAAAACTGGCAACCCGCCAAACTTTTAAGAACGTTTTCCTTCAAGCTACCTTTTCCCCTGGAAAGGTGATCCCCAAGAGCTAATCTCCCACACCTGGTGGATTCAGCGGGCAACTTTCAGAAATGGAGGAAATGTTGAAGGCCCTGCTGCAAGCCAATGCAGCTCAGCAGGAAACCAATTGCCAGGTCACAGAGGCCGCTGCAGCACAGCAGGCGGCTCAACAGGAGACAAATCGCCAATTTGCAGAGGCCCTACTGGAATTAAAGTGGATGTAAACCCACCACACAGTATTCTGAACTAATGGCATTATTGGAAAGCTGTTCTATATAGAAGCCTCCCTAGTGACATCTCACCTTCCAGATGTCAGCCCCTTTAGAGCACGGAGCCCCACAAAACTCAGATTTTCATGGGCGGGTCTCATCTGCAGTGGCAGGTGAGCGGAGCCGTGATGTCACCAGGCTCCCGCCCACCATTACCCTCCCCTTATGTTGGCAGCGTGCACAGGGGACAGAGCGCGTTCTGGGCAGAAGCAGAGCGCGCTCACGGCCCCCTGTGTCTCCTGCACACAACATTGGCAGTCGGGGATGATCGGTGCTGGGGGGTGACAGCTGTGAGCATGGATCTCCCTGCATGGCTACTCAGCAGACAGCTGATGAAAACCTATGCAGGGAGATTGGTGTGTGCAGCTGTCCCTCCCCCCCTGCAGCGATCATATCCGACTGCTGTCCCTGGTCCTTTCTCCTCCTTCAGCCCCTGGTGTTCTCCTCCACCACCCCCCTCCTTCTCTAGTCCCCCTCCGTGTCCTCATCCAGCTGCTCTGTCTTGCTCTGTTTCCCCCCCTCCTCCCCCGCAGCAGCTTCTCTCCTCTCCTCGGGGGGGGGGGGGGTGTCAGGATGGTGATCGGAGGGAGAGGGGTCGGTAAATAAGTCATTTACTGGCCCCCCTCCTCGTCTGAATGGCACATAGAGAGCGTTCGTTACCGAGCGCTCCTATGTGCTGTTATAGCTGAGCAGAGTGAGTGTCCCTCTGCTTCAGTGTATGAATGGACAGCAGCCGCTGTCCATTCATCTTCAATGCAGAGAACGGGACTGAGGAATTTGTGTCTTCAGTCCCATTGTCTGCTCCAAAGGGGAGATGTTAGGGGTCTGTTTAGACCCCCTGACATCTCACCTAAGCCCATCCTAAGCCCTGCCCGGGGGAAGATTAAAAAAAAATGCAATAAAAATTTTAAAAAATGATACAAAAAATAAAATTGTAAAATATATACTAAATAAAAACTACTGACACCTCCGCCCACCCTAGCAACACGGTCCAGAGCCCCAAGTCCCCGCACCCCCCCCCCCCCAAAAAGGATATTGATAAAAAATGAACAAATTACATTGTGAATAAAAATACATAGAAATAAAGAAAAAAAATACTGACACCGTCCACTGCTCTACTGACACCGTCCACTGCCCTACTGACACCGTCCACTGCCCTACTGACACTGCTCTACTGACACCGCCCACTGCTCTACTGACACCGTCCACCCACTGTCCTACTGACACCGCCCTCTGCCCTACTGACTCTGCCCTACTGCCCACTGCCCTACTGACACCGCCCACTGCTCTACTGACACCGTCCTCTGCTCTACTGACACCACCCACTGCTTTGACACCGCCCACTGCCCTACTGACACCGCCCACTGCTCTACTGACACCGCCCATTGCTCTACTGACACCGTCCACTGCCCTACTGACACCGCCCACTGCTCTACTGACACTGCCCACTGCTCTACTGACACCGTCCACCCATTGTCCTACTGACACTGCTCTCTGCCCTACTGATACCGCCCACTGCCCTACTGACACCGCCCACTGCTCTACTGACACCGCCCACTGCTCTACTGACACCGTCCACTGTTCTACTGACACCGTCCTCTGCTCTACTCACACCACCCACTGCCCTACTGACACCGCCCACTGCTCTACTGACACCGCCCGCTGCTCTACTGACACCGCCCACTGCTCTACTGACACCATCCACTGCTCTACTGACTCCGTCCACTGTCCTACTGACCGTCCACTGTCCTACTGACACCGTCCTCTGCTCTACTGACACCGTTCACTGTCCTACTGACACTGCCCACTGCTCTACTGACACCGCCCACTGCTCTACTGACACTGTCCTCTGCTCTACTGACACTGTCCTACTCACACCGTTTACTGCTCTACTGACACCATTCACTGTCCTACTGACACCGTCCTCTACTCTACTGACACCACCCTCTGTCCTACTGACACCGCCCACTGCCCTACTGACACCGCCCACTGCCCTACTGACACCGGCCTCTGTTCTACTGACACCACCCACTGCTCTACTGACACCGCCCCACTGTCCTACTGACACCGCCCACTGCCCTACTGACACTACCCACTGCTCTACTGACACTGCCCTACTGACACCACCCACTGCTCTACTGACACCACCCACTGCTCTACTGACACGGTCCTCTGCTCTACTGACACCGTCCTCTGCTCTACTGACACCGTCCACTGTCCTACTGACACCGCCCACTGCCCTACTGACACCACCCACTGCTCTACTGACACCACCCACTGCTCTACTGACACTGTCCTACTCACACCGTTTACTGCTCTACTGACACCATTCACTGTCCTACTGACACCGTCCTCTACTCTACTGACACCACCCTCTGTCCTACTGACACCGCCCACTGCCCTACTGACACCGCCCACTGCTCTACTGACACCGACCACTGCTCTACTGACACCGTCCACTGCTCTACTGACACTATCCTCTGCCCTACTGACACCGTCCACTGTCCTACTGACACCGTGCTCTGCTGTACTGACACCGTTCACTGTCCTACTGACACTGTCCACTGCTCTACTGACACCGCCCACTGCTCTACTGACACCGTCCTCTGCTCTACTGACACTGTCCTACTGACACCGTTCAATGCTCTACTGACACCGTCCACTGCCCTACTGACACCGTCCACTGCCCTACTGGCACCGTCCACTGCTCTACTGACACCGTCCACTGCTCTACTGGCAAAGTCCACTGTCCTACTCACACCGTCCACTGCTCTACTGACACTGTCCCCTGCCCTAATGACACCGTCCACTGTCCCACTGACACCATCCACTGCTCTACTGACACCATCCACTTTCCTACTGACACTCTCCACTGTCCTACTGACACCATCCACTGTCCTACTGACACCATCCACTGTCCTACTGACACCATCCACTGCTCTACTGACACCGTCCACTATCCTACTGACACCGTCCACTGTCCTACTGACACCATCCACTGCCTTACTGAAGATAGGAAGCGATGTACAGGAGGAGTGTGGAGAGATACTTAGAAGATAGGAAGTGATGTACAGGAGAAGTGTGGAGCGATACTCAGAAGATAGGATGTGATGTACAGGAGGAGTGTGGAGCGATGCGCAGAAGATAGGAAGCAATGTACAGGAGGAGTATGGAGCGATACTTAGAAAATAGGAAGTGATGTGCAGGAGGAGTATGGAGCGATGTGCATAAGATAGGAAGTGATGTACAGGAGGAGTATGGAGCGATTCTCAGAAGATATGAAGTGATGTACAGGAGGAGTATGGAGCGATTCTCAGAAGATAGGAAGCGATGTACAGTAGGAGTGTGGAGCGATTCTCAGAAGATAGGAAGTGATGTGCAGGAGGAGTGTGGAGCGATGCACAGAAGATAGGAGGTGATGTACAGGAGGAGTATGGAGCGATACTCAGAAGATAGGAAGCGATGTACAGGAGGAGTGTGGAGCGATACTTAGAAGATAGGAAGTGATGTACAGGAGGAGTATGGAGCAATGCACAGAAGATAGGAAGTGATGTATAGGAGGAGTATGGAGCGATTCTCAGAAGATAGGAAGTGATGTACAGGAGGAGTATGGAGCGATTCTCAGAAGATAGGAAGTGATGTACAGGAGGAGTGTGGAGCAATTCTCAGAAGATAGGAAGCGATGTACAGTAGGAGTGTGGAGCGATACTTAGAAGATAGGAAGTGATGTACAGAAGGAGTATGGAGCGATACTCAGAAGATAGGAAGTGATGTACAGGAGGAGTATGGAGAGATACTCAGAAGATAGGAAGCGATGTACAGGAGGAGTATGGAGCGATACTTAGAAGATAGGAAGTGATGTACAGGAGGAGTATGGAGCGATTCTCAGAAGATAGGAAGTGATGTACAGGAGGAGTATGGAGCGATTCTCAGAAGATAGGAAGCGATGTACAGTAGGAGTGTGGAGCAATTCTCAGAAGATAGGAAGTGATGTATAGGAGGAGTGTGGAGCGATGCGCAGAAGATAGGAAGTGATTTACAGGAGGAGTATGGAGCGATACTCAGAAGATAGGAAGCGATGCACAGGAGGAGTATGGAGCGATACTCAGAAGATAGGAAGCAATGTACAGGAGGAGTGTGGAGCGATACTTAGAAGATAGGAACTGATGTACAGGAGGAGTATGGAGCAATGCACAGAAGATAGGAAGCGATGTACAGGAGGAGTATGGAGCCATACTTAGAAGATAGGAAGTGATGTGCAGGAGGAGTGTGGAGCGATGCGCAGAAGATAGGAAGTGATGTACAGGAGGAGTGTGGAGCGATACTCAGAATATAGGAAGCGATGTACAGGAGGAGTATGGAGCGATACTTAGAAGATAGGAAGTGATGTACAGGAGGAGTATGGAGCGATGCTCAGAAGATAGGAAGTGATGTACAGGAGGAGTATGGAGCGATACTTAGAAGATAGGAAGTGATGTACAGGAGGAGTATGGAGCAATGCACAGAAGATAGGAAGTGATGTACAGGAGGAGTGTGGAGCGATACTCAGAAGATAGGAAGCGATGTACAGGAGGAGTATGGAGCGATGCTCAGAAGATAGGAAGTGATGTACAGGAGGAGTATGGAGCGATACTTAGAAGATAGGAAGCAATGTACAGGAGGAGTATGGAGCGATACTTAGAAGATAGGAAGCGATGTGCAGGAGGAGTGTGGAGCAATGCGCAGAAGATAGGAAGTGATGTACAGGAGGAGTGTGGAGCGATACTCAGAAGATAGGAAGTGATGTACAGGAGGAGTATGGAGCGATGCTCAGAAGATAGGAAGTGATGTACAGGAGGAGTATGAAGCGATACTTAGAAGATAGGAAGTGATGTACAGGAGTAGTGTGGCGCGATACTCAGAAGATAGGAAGCGATGTACAGGAGCAGTATGGAGCGATGCGGAGAAGATAGGAAGTGATGTACAGGAGGAGTATGAAGCGATATTTAGAAGAGAGAAAGTGATATACAGGAGGAGTATGGAGCGATGCGTAGACGATAGGAAGTGATATACAGGAGGAGTATGGAGCGATACGTAGACGATAGGAAGTGATGTACAGGAGGAGTATGGAGTGATACTCAGAAGAAAGGATGCGTTGTACAGGAGTAGTGTGGAGCAATACTCAGAAGAGATCTAATTGTCCTTCCCAAACCAATTTTCAGCTTTCAGTGCTCTCACACTTTGAATGACAATTACTCTCTCATGCTACACTGTACCCAAACAACATTTTTATCACTTTTTTCACACAAATAGAGCTTTCTTTTGGTGGTATTTAATCACCATTGGGTTTTTTATTTTTTGTGACATAAGTGAAAGAAGAGCGTTTTTTTTTTTTTGTTTTTTTTTTAAACACCTTTTTTTTTCTATGATAAAATTTTGCAAAAAAATAATTTTTGTTCATTAAAGCGGAGTTCCACCCAAAAGTGGTTCTTCCGCTGGTTGGATTCCCCCCCCCCCCCCCAGGTGCCACATTTGGCACCTTTCGGGGGGGAGGGGGAAGAGGACATCTGTCTTTAGACAGGTGTCCTTTTCCATACATCTGGGAGCTAGTGGCCAGCAGCCACGGCGGCTGACGTCAGCAGCCCGGCTCCCTCCTCGCTCTGCTACTGGCCGCCTGGCCAATAGAAGAGCGGGGCGTAGCCTCGCGCATGTGCAGTAAGGTGCCCGGCATGAAGCTGTAATGCTACACGTCAGGGTTCCCTTACCCGCAATGGATGCGGCTGCACCCGACCCCCGATCAGAAGATCGGCGGCGGGTGCCGACATCACTGGACTCCAGGACAGGTAAGTGTCCTATTATTAAAAGTCAGCAGCTACAGTATGTGTAGCTGCTGACTTTTATTTATTTTTTTTCAGGCGGACCTCCGCTTTAATTTGGGCCAAAGCCTATACAGCTACATATCTTTGGTAAAAATTACCCAAAAAAGTGTATATTATTTGGTCTGTGTGAAAGTTATAGAGTCTACAAGCTATGGTGCCAATCATCGAAAATTGATCACACCTGATGTACTGACGGCCGATCTCATTTCTTGAGGCCATGAAATGCCAGGAAAGTACAAATACCCCCCAAATTACCCCTTTTTTGAAAAGTATACATTCCAAGGTATTGGTGAGTTTTTTGAAGTTGTATTTTTTTCCCACAATTCTTTTGAATATAAAGAAAATATAATTTTTTTTTTACACAAAATTGTCATAAGTTATTTCTCACACACAGCATATACATACTCCCAATTACACCCCAAAATACATTCTGCTACTTGCCCCCGAGTATGGCGATGCAACACGTGTGAGACTTTTTCATAGCCTGGCCACATACAGAGGTCCAACATGCAGGGAGCACCGTCAAGCATTCTAGGAGCAGACTTTTCACATCTAATTTCCTAACCACCTATTACACTTTTGAAGGCCCTAGAGCACAAGGACAATGGAATTACCCACAAAATGATCCCATTTTGGAAAGCAAACACCCCAACTTATATTCTATGAGGCATTATGAGTCTTGTACGATTCATTTTTTTTTCACAAGTCTTTGAAAAACGTGGAAAGAAAATGAAAACGCTTTACACAAAGTGGTCGATTTATATTTCTAACACATAGCATGTACATAGCAAAAATTACCCCCCAAAATATATTCTGCTATTTGTCCCGAGTATGGTGATACCACATGTGTGAGACTTTTACACAGCCTGGCCACATAGAGAGGTCCAGCATTAAAGTAGTACCTTCAGGCCTTCTAACAGCATAAATTATACATCTAATTTCATTCCTACCTATCACAATTTTGAAGGTCCTGGAGCAATAAGACAGTGGAATTACCCCAAAAATTACCCCATTTTGGAAAGTAAACATCACAATATATATTTTATGAGGCATGGGCTGGTCACAGGTACTATGGTACTCTGATGGGCTGCAGATAGGTACTAGGATACTCTGATGGGCTGGTGACAGGTACTCGGGTACTCAGATAGGCTTGTAACAGGTACTCGGTTACTCTAATGAGATGGTGGCAGGTACTTGGGTACTCTTATGGGCTGCAGATAGGTGCTAGAGTACTCTGATGGGCTGGTGACAGGTACTTGGGTACTCTGATGGGCTGCAGATAGGTGCTAGAGTACTCTGATGGGCTGGTGACAGGTACTCTGGTACTCTGATGGGCTGGTGACAGGTACTCGGGTACTCTGATGGGCTGGTGACAGGTACTCGGGTACGTTGATGGGCAGGTGACAGGTACTCGGGTACTCTGATGAGCAGGTGACAGGTACTTGGGTACTCTGATGGGCAGGTGACAGGTACTCGGGTACTCTGATGGGCAGGTGACAGGTACTTGGGTCCATTGATGGGCAGGTGACAGGTACTCGGGTACATCGATGGGCAGGTGACCTGTACTTTGATGGGCTGTGGCAGGTACTTTTGAAGTGACTGGCTGTGATAGGACACAGCTGGTCACGTGGTAAAGAGCCAATTTTATTGTCTCTTTACCCCGATCTGGGATGGGCTGAGTCCTGAGGGACACGCCCAATCCCCGATCGCCACAATGCGGGGGGAAAACGGGAGGACGCCATATGACGTCCACCCAGGACGGGGAGTGCACCTTGCCGGCGTATTATTACAATACATCGGTAAGGAAGTGGCTAAAGTGCAATGTGATATATATAGAGAATAATTAATATATGTACATTTCAAAGTGGTGGTGCAGTATTTACATTTCATATAAAAAAAAGGGGGTCATGATAAACTTGTGCAGATCCAGTGCAAGCTGTTTGCACCAACTTCAGTGTAACATCACCAAGACACAAGCGCACACCAGCTTGCCAACAAATGTGTCCTCTTAAAATTATGCGGTCATGTGTGCTTGTCATCACCTGAGTATTTGCTGCCACTTCACTCAAAAGACAACAATGCGGGTATGATGACTTTCTCCTAAAAGTGTCCTTTGCTCACTCTGTGCAGTTCGGTACCAACCACAGGAAACCCGTTATATGCAAAGAATAAATCACAATATAGTGCATTACCAAGGTAATTAAACAAGTTTATCTCTTTATCCATAAAGTTGGCTGTAAGTACAGTACATTATGTCCCGCTATAACACTACAGCGTGCTTTATTCTCTGCATATAAGGGGTTTTCTTTGGTTGGTACTGGACTGCATAGAGTGGACAAAGGGCACTTTTGGGAGATTGACATCATACATGCATTGTTGCTTTTTGAGTGAAGTGGCTGCAAATATCTGGCAGATGACAAGCACACGACCGCATAATTTTATAAAATCACATTTTTTGGATAAGCAGATGGTGTGTGCTCTTCTGTCTTGATGATGTTACACTGAAGTAGATGTAAACAGATTGCAGTGGATCTGCATATGTTTTTAACTGCACAGTTTTATATGCCTTTTTATATTATATGTATGTTTTATGCATTTTATTCATTGCAATAACACTTTGCACTGTACATGTATTAATTATTATTTATATTAATCACACTGCACTTTATTGTGTTTCACACTTATATGATTGATGTTTTTCCTTTGTTTCTTTGAGTCCCATCCTCCTGGCAGAGCTGATGTATAAGGTCGGGCGGTGGAAGGATGAATGGGTGGGGGCCAGAGCAAAATGCACCTTTGCCTATGTACACAGAAATATGGGCACCAGCCCTGAATGGATATGAGATATGACTGAGGATGGAGAGGTTTGGGTCAGGATTACACAGCTATGATTTGGGTAAAAGGTGTGGATGGGAAGTGACATTGGGATGCAGGCTGGAGAGGAGGATTTCTTTATTCAGTGTGATGTCTGCACAGGAAAATATAGGACTTGCTGTCAGCACTCAGGCTTACTGAGTCTAATCTATGAAATATGAGACATCCACCCCACCCCCACATAACATCACTGTGATCAAAATAAATGTTGCAACTGTGAACAGGAGACTTCACACTGCACAGTAAAACCTGCAATTTTTCAGTTGTCTGTGTGTAGTGTTGAGCGAACCCGGACTGTAACGTTCGGGTCCGTACCGAACTTTCGGGTGTCCGTGGCACGGACCCGGACCCGGACATTTCAAAAATCGTTCGGGTTCGCGTCTTGGGGCCTGGCTTGGGCTTGCTAAAAACTTTACAGGCCCAGGCCCAGGCACGGTGCCTGTGGGCTTTCAAGCCATGCCTGGGCTTGCAATGTCAGGCCCAAGCGAGTTGTGATGTGTGTCTGTTGACTTTTTAACGTCCAAAATGACACGTCACACTTCAGAGGACAAGTGTCAACGTTGTAAATAAAACTAGTGTCACTACAATACACCCCCACCCCACCTACAGAGTATAAAGTATCTAATCTGAGTCATTCGGACTCACGACTGTCGTTCAGGATATAAAAGGACACGTCTGTAGTGTGACTTATTTCTTTAGGAGGAGAGGTCGGACGTAGGGTTACAGTGAAGGGTAGGTGTGGAAAATGGGTTTAGTATCGACACATTAGGACTGGGTTTGGAGAGGTAGGAGTCAGTATAGA
>BLSH010008718.1:131943-167887 GCA_018402905.1 Glandirana rugosa | reverse complement strand
CCCCCCCCCCCCCCCCCGTCCGTGGCCGTGAGAATTGCCGGTCCAACCTCCTGCTGATTAAATTGTGTCCCATCTGAGAACACCGCCCCCCTCCGAACCCGCACCTACCTCTTGAAATTGTTGTTTACATACGACACGAGACCGACGCTTGTGTTCACCTTTGCGCTCGTGCACGGGGGGGACAGGGGTGCATTTTTTTTTTTTAATTATTCATTTTTTAATTTATTTTCTGTCTCTTTCATCATGTTTTTATTTATCTTTAATAATTT
This sequence comes from Glandirana rugosa, assembly GCA_018402905.1. Lineage (NCBI taxonomy): Eukaryota > Metazoa > Chordata > Amphibia > Anura > Ranidae > Glandirana > Glandirana rugosa. The sequence continues at coordinate 167,618 of BLSH010008718.1, read as the reverse complement.
TTATTGTTATCACAGGGATTTGATTTTGAATATCCCCTATGATAAAAATAGGTGGTGTCGCATATTTTTTTTTTTTTTTTAATTTGGGGTCTACTAGACTCTAGATCTTTACTCAGCCCTTAAAGCATCTGACCACACCAAAATCGGTGTGATAAGATGTTTTCACAATTTCCCAATGGCACTGTTTATATCTGGCAAAACCGAAGTCACAAAATGCTCGTAGCCTCCAATTTCTTAGGCCATAGAGATGAATGGAGCCATTCTAGTCTTCGTTCAGCTCTATGGTCAGCTGGTAGAACCACTGGCTGCATTCTTGCGTTCCCCGGTGAGACAGGAGAGCCTGAGAAGACCAGCAACATACTAGTACGTCGCTGGTCCTTGATGGGCATATGTTATAATGTTCTTTTTTTCATGCAGCCAGTGGGTTAAATGAAAAAAAAAAAGAATCAATCAGTGGGTATGCCCACCATTAGATGAATGGTGGGCATATCCCCTTTTTAAAAACATACACCAGAGCATAGGGGCAATCCGCCCCAATTTCCACACACTGCCCCTACGCACTGGTATATATGCTCTTTTTTAACTGTGGTGGTGAATTCACCTCCTACAGAGCTGGAGTCGCTGCTTTACGTATGGTGGGAGCAAACACTGTTGCTGTCACCATAAATAAATAAGTGCAAAAAATGATTAATAATACACAGTAACATAAAAAAATTACATTCCTGCTAAGAAAACATTATAAAACATTACCGGAAAACATTATAAAAACATTACATACCTGCAAAGAAAACATGATAAAAAACAGTAACAAAACATTACAGGTATGCATAAAAAAACATTAACAATAGAGAGAGCAATAGAAAGAGAATAAAGAGAAAATAGAGATAGAAAAACAAGTCTTTGGTCTTTATAACTTTTTTTGTTTTTTTAATTTTTTACTTTTTTTTGGTACACTTTTCTTCATTACAGTAAAAGTTAGGGTCTCTAAAAATGCGGTGACATCTTTGGAGACCCTGTGACAGTGTGCCCTATTCCTGTGCAGTGCTGTACCCTACCCGAATTCTCAACTAGTGTATGGTAGCGCTCAAAACAGTCACCGATGCAAAGACCAGGCTGGCCAGGACAGGAGGCACAATAATAATGGGTGTCACGCCTGTATCCGCGTCGTCAGTAGACACAACATCTTTTTTGGGAAGCTCGGTTGGTAGGCGTACCAGAGATGGCATGTGAAAAATGCCATCCATGCAGCCGGCTTACTGCATTTGGATTGGGAACATGGGCTGCAGAACCATCTGGAAACAGAAGGGCTCTGACAATCTCTTCCTGTAATTTAAGGAAAGATCCAGTCCATCCTGAAGCTTTGTATAGCACATAAGCGTTCAGCATAGCCAATTGGAATAAGTATACAGACACTTTTTTGTACCAGTGTCTTGCCTTACGGGCAATTAGGTACGGCGCCAATAACTGGTCGTTGAGATCCACCCCTCCCATATTAAGGTTATATTCGTGGACAAAGGGGTTTCTCCACAACACCAGTCGCCGTTGTAATTTGGACGGTCGCATCTGCGTGAATGGAGGAAAATACAAAAACATTCTTTGTATCCCTCCACTTCACAGCGAGCAAATTACCACTTTTCAAACAGGCTCTCTCCCCCTGTCTAAGTCGGGATTCTACCAGCCATTGGGGGAAGCCCGGCAATTAGATGGCATGGTGCCACATGTGCCAATTTGATTATCAAATAAGTGACTAAAAGGTAGCACGATTGAGTAGTAATTATCCACGTACAAATGGTGCCCCTTTCCGAATAAGGGTGATACCAAATCCCACACAATCTTGGCAGCGCTCCCTATGTAGTCTGGGCATCCTTCTGGCTCCATATGACTATCTTTTCCCTCGTAAACCATAAAACTATATGTATAGCCTGTGGCCCTGTCACAGAGCTTATACATCTTGACCCCGTATCTGGCACGCTTGCTGGGGAGAAACTGTTTGAAAGCAAGACGGCCAGAAAGTCTAATCAGGGACTCGCAGACAACCTGGAATAAACAGTGCTGTGAATTTTTGGTTGAAGTGGTTTACGAGGGGCCAAATTTTGTGGAGCCGATCATATTTAGGGGCACCCCGTGGACAACAGAGTTCATCATCGTTGAGATGCATAAACCGCAGGATCTGCTCATATCGTGTCCTGGCCATGGAAGCAGAGAACACGGACATATGGTGAATTAGGTCAGTGGACCAATGTGACCGCAACTCAGATTTTTTAGTTATGGCCATGTTGAGTGAAAGGCCCAGAAAGAACTTAAATTCTAGAACCGTAATTAGTTTCCAGTCTCTGGCAAATGACAAATGTATTGACCAGCATATAAATTGCTTTGGTCCACAATAGATCTATAGAGATCTTCCGTGAAAAACAGCAAATAAAAATCAATGGCCTTAAAATCAACTGTATTCACCTGAATTCCGGGTTGGCCAGTGAATGGGGGAAGTATGGGCACTGAATCATTGGTGGGTTGCCAATCAGGGTTATCATATTCAGTGGGAAGGACACTATGGCTCTGCGTGCCTGTCTTTGTCTTACATAGAAACATAGAAAAGTGACGGCAGAAAAAGACTGAGTAGTCCATCGAGTCTGCCCCCTTTTATTTATTTATTTTTTTAATATATATTTTTTTTTAATTTTTTTTTTTACATTAACCTTGTTGTCTGACTATAGATTTATGTTTATCCCAAGCATGTTTGAAGCCATTTACTGTTGACTGTCTCACAACCTCTGTTGGTAGTTTATTCCAATCATCAACCACCCTTTCAGTAAAACAATACTTTCTAAGATTAGTTTTGAACTTCCCTCCAGTTAGTTTGAGGTCATGTCCCCGTGTTCTTGATTTTGGTTTCATATTGAAAAGACTGCACTCCTGAACCTTATTCACCCCCTTGATGTATTTTTCATCGATAGTTTTTATTGATAAGATTATCAGATACAACAAGGTAGCAAGTATAAATGGCATTCAGCATTTTTACAGGTTATATTTGGGAGAGAATAAGACTCCCAAGACAAGGTAAAACATAGCATGTACAACAAAGGTAGTCGGTATAATTATCAGTTTAACAGATTTATAGATTATAGTTGGGAGGATAAAGGTCTCCTAGGAGTAGGTACTACAAGGGTATAATATAAACATTACCAACTGAGACCCGCGAGATAAGATATGAAGACTGTGCGTCTCCAACTGAACATAACTTCAACAATATAACTTCAACAATTTAGGCCAGGTCCTACAGTATAGCCTAGAGTCGATTATGAGACTTAGTAAGTTGGGTTCCTCCCCACAGTCCCAGCCCCCCATGGGTTTAAACTGTGGCTGGGAGTGTGGGGAGCCTCCCTTCCACCTCTGACCTTCCTCCCCCTTTTGCTTGAGGCCATACCCTACACCTCCATGGTGGAAAGAGTAGGTAGGCTTCTAATGGTGAATCCAAGAGCAGGGGTGGAGATAGTGCACCACCATAGAGTATAGACTTTGACCTCGTTACAGTGTGATTGAGATGAGGTTATAGATTCTGTCTCTGAACAGGGTAAGACGGAGCGGATTTACCCCCCAATCCCAGCCTCCCTAATGGGGTCTTATTTGGTCTGGGGTTGAGAAGCTGTCCACTCCGAGCTCGATGTTAGCTGAGATTGGTTGGGGTTTTACTATACGAAGGATATCATATTAGTTGAGATCGTAATACCAGCTACACCAAGGAGCCCATTGCTTATTTAATTTTTGTGCGTGCATGGCTGATGTGGCCATCAGCGTCTCATAGGAGTAGTGTGTGTCTATCGCAGAGAACACTTCTGCCACGGAAGGTGGTGAAGGATTCCTCCAGTTCCTGGTTAAGGTGAGTCTGGCTGCCAGAAGTATGTGGGTAATTAGGTACTGTGAGAATCTTGGGAGGATGTCTGTGTCTAGGGACAAAAGTGCTAGACTTGCTTTGGCGAGATGTTTGATTGAGCAATGCTGGATATAGTTCGGAAGATATCTTCCCAAAATGTAAGTATTATTGGGCAGCCCCATAATATGTGGAGGAGGTCGCCCTTTCCCCCGCATTGCCTCCAGCAATCGCCTGAGAACTGTGAGGAGAAGTGAGTGAGTTTGGCCGGGATCAGGTACCATCTGAGAGTGATTTTTGTAGAGATTTCATGTAAAGTAGCACATCGAGTGGCTTTATGGATTGCTCTTGAAGCCTTAATCCATTGTAGTTCAGTGAAGGTCTGCCGTAGATCTGTTTCCCATTGTGAAAAGGGGTGGGATTTGTGGAATATTAATTTCTGGTGAAGTAGATTGTAAAATACGGTAATACCTTTCGACTGTGGGTTTTTAGACGTCAAGTATTGCCAGGCTTGGGTGTGGATGTTTTTATTTATGTCTCTAAGTTGGGTTAGGCAGTGCCTGATTTGCATGTATTGGTTTTGGTCCTTTGGTGGAAGACTGTGTTCTTGTTGGAGTGAGGCGAAATCTTTTAAGGTATTGCCGTGGTAAAGATTAGTTATAGATCAGATTCCCTTGAGAACCCATGGGGTGAGGGATATTTGACCTATAAGGGGGTGAAAAGCAGTAAGTGGGGTCGGTAGGGGTACAGTATTGGGAAATTCTTTTGCCTCTTGAATTAGTAGTTTCCATGCAGCAATTGTCGCATGCATCGATGGAGGTATATAAGAAGGAGTACGCGCCCCTAGTTGTGCTCTATATAGCCATTCAGTCAATGGGTAGTTGGAATCATAAGAGGCTTCTATTTTGCTCCAGGTCTGTTGTGGTGTAGGTGAGAACCATTCCCTAAGTTGGGACAGGACAGTCGCTGATTAGTAGTCAGCAAAGTCGATATAACTTGTGCCTCCTAGCGATTTGTGTTTGGTTAGTTTATGGTGTGCACATCTTGGTTTACGTCCATTCCAAACCAGCTTAGATATAGATGACTTAAAGTAGTTGGCTGGAATTGGAATTATTAGGGTCCTGAATAGATAAATTATTTGAGGCAGGTACAGCATTTTAAAGGCTGCTAGTCTTCCTGACCAAGAGAGTTCTGTTTTAGTTACTTTTTGGGCTTCGGATTGGAGCTTGTCTCGGAGAGGGAAGTAGTTAAGTTGGAATAGGGACTTGGGGGATCTTGTCAGTTGAATGCCCAGGTAGGTTATGCTGGTATCAGCCCATGTATATGGAAATTGATGTTGGAGAAGGATCCTTGTTGTGGTGTCTATCCCTATGTCTAGGATGTTGGATTTAGTTTCGTTGGCTTTATAATATGACACCGCTCCAAACCATTGGAGAGTTTTTTGCACTTCTGGGAGGGATGCCGTCGGGTCTGTCAGGATTAAGATGATGTCGTCCGCAAAAAGACTGATTTTATGCTGGTGGGCATTGATCAGTGGTGTATCATCCATGGGTGCGGGGTGTTCACTGAACACGGGCCCTGAGGGGTCAGGGGGCCCACTGTGCTCTGAACCACACTGCACCCATGGATGATCTCTCCCTGGTTGACAGCCAGGGATGATCGGTGCGGTGTGGGTTTGCACACGAGCCCACTAATTTCATGATACGCCCCTGGCGTTGATGGTTAGGCCATTGATCCTGGGGTTAGATCTGATATGTTCAGCCAAAGGCTCCATGATCAGATTGAATATTAGGGGGGACAGTGGGCATCCCTGCCTGGTGCCATTGGGGATATGAAAAGGTTTGGACATTAGGCCAGATGTGAAAACTTGCGCCGAAGGAATAGTATATAGTGCTAGGATCATTTTGAGTATGGACCCCGCAAATCCAAATTTTTGTAGGACTAGAGCCAGATAGTCCCAATTGACCCTATCGAACGCCTTCTCTGCATCCAAAGAAAGGAGCAGAGAAGGCGTTCCACTAGTGCCTGCGTGGTGGATTATGTTTATCAGTCTCCTCGTGGAGTCTGACGTCTGTCTTCCTTTCGTGAAGCCTGATTGGTCTATATGGATCAGGGTTGGCAATATTTTCACTAGTCTATCTGCTATCATTTTGGCGTAGATTTTAAGGTCTGCATTCAAGAGGGATATGGGATGGAAATTTTGTGGTGAAGTCGGGTCTTTGCCCGGTTTTGGCAGTGTCACTATCATAGCCGAAAGCATTTCTTTTGGGAAAGAAGAGGAGGACGCAGCAGCAGTGTATACTTAACAAAGATGCGGCAAAAGATGGTTTTGGAACGTCTTATAATATTCCCCAGTGAAACCGTCTGGTCCTGGGGATTTCGAGTGTGGTAATTTCCCTATGGTTTTGATTATCTCTTGTGGGGAGAAGGGAGCATTCAAGGACTCTAGTTGGGCTGTGGATGATTTGGGGAGTTTTACCTGGTCAAGGAAGGATTGTATTTCATCTCTAGTTGGTTTGTGAGTGGTCAGATCGTCAGCTAAGTTATATAAGCCACTATAATACGTACTAAAGGCATCGGCAATCAACTGGGGGTTTAGTAATTTTTCCTGTGTAACTGGGTGGAACAGATAGGCGATTCTGCTTCTAGCATGGTAGCCCTTGATCTTGCGGGCCAAGGTTTTACCAGCCTTATTGCCGGTGACATATGTGTTAGCTCTAAATTTGCGCTGTAGCTTTCCATAATTACCGAGCAATATGGTTCGGAATTCGTTACGCAGTTTAAAAATTTCCACTTGAAGTTTTGGAGAGGGATGGAGTTTGTTTAGGGTGTCTGCTTTTTCCATTGCCACAGTAAGCTCTGTTATGCGCCGCGTCCTCTCCTTCTTAACTTTTGAACCTAGTTGTATAAAGAAGCCTCTAATAAAGGCCTTATGGGTGTCCACAGAGTCATCGGGTCGGATACAGATCCCTTGTTGGAAGAGAAGAATTCTTCCAGGCGTTCAGATATGTAATCAATATTGGTTGGGTGGTGTAGGAGGGAGTTATTCACTTTCCACATGTAAGATTGGCTAGGTGCAGATTTATTGGTGATTTGTAAGCTTATGGGTGCATGATCCGACCAGGTGACTGAGTGGATTTTTGCTGATTGAATATTTTGTAGTACCCACTTATCTGATAAAAAGAGGTCTATGCGAGAATAAGTGTTGTGACGAGGAGAGAGATATGTGTAGTCTCTCTCTTCCGCGTGGCAACACCTCCACACATCATACAAGTCATTCTCTGAAAGGAATTTGTTTAGTGGTGAGTGAAACCTTTTGGGACCAGCAGAGGTGTCAAGGTTATGGTCAGGGACCAAGTTAAAATCCCCACATATAACAAGATGACCTTGTCGAAGATCCAGAATTGTTTTGATGGTGGCCCTTAGAAAACTCATTTGGTGTTGGTTAGGCGCATACAGAGATGCAATGGTGTAGATAGAGTTCTCGATTGTGCAGATGATAATTAGGTATCTCCCTTCTGGGTCTGAGAAGCTTTGAATAAGCTGGAAGGAGACCGTGTCTCTGAAGGCAATGTATACTCCTCGTTGTTTTTTGGTAAAGTGCGAATGAAAAATATGTGGGAAGGATCTATGGTGGAATTTCGGGGTATTCCCTGAGGCAAAATGCGTTTCCTGAATGCAGAGAATGTCACTCTTGTGGGAAAAAGCTGTGTTCCATAGTGAGTTTCTCTTGGCCGGATGATTCAGGCCTTTGGCATTAAGAGAAAGGATATTGATGGACATGATGAGTAAGTGTTAAGATGTAGAGATGCGAGACTCACGTTTAGAAGAGCAAAAGGTGGTTCTCAGGAGGTTGCAGAGCAACGTGATTTGTTTTTCTGCGTATCGGGATTCTGCCTGGTTCTGCTTGGGTGTGAGCCAGAGGAGTCGGGTGTGATACTCCAGATTCCGTGTCGACAGGCTGGGATGAAACTGGCCAAATGAGTTAGTGGGTGAAGTAATGGGTCTGTGGTCGCAGGCCACTGTGAGAGTGGAGAACTGTTAAAGAAAGAAGGTTAGCAAACAAAACAGAAAACAATAACAAACTAATGTGAATTGTTAACTTTCAGCTATTTGTGCTCGAAAGCAGCTGATAAGGTGGGGGATAAAGTTCAGGGCCTAGCTGGGGGTGGACCCGAGGCCCGATCATACTGGACTGTAGCATTCTGGCTGTGAGGAGGTTCCTTAGGATATCGATAGTTGGTTGCTTTATTTCGTTGATGGTATTGAGGAATGGGATCTTCGGTCGTTTTCGACCTATTTTCTTGTGGAAGCTCCGGGATTATACCCCAGGAGTGGAGTAGCTTCATTCCATCGTGGATATTGGAGACGACGTGATAGGTGCCATTCTTGGTAATTATGAGGGTGGCAGGGTGACGCCATTTGTAGACCAACTTGTGGTTGTTCAGTGCTTTAGTCACCGTCTTAAGCTGCCTCCTAAGTTGTAGAGTGTGCTGGGAGAGGTCTGGATAGATTTGCAACCCCGCAAATGGTTCCGGAAAGTGTGGCAGGGATCTTGAAATGGTTAGGATTTGTTCTTTGGCCTGGAAAAAGTGGACCCTCAAAAGGACATCTCTAGGAATGGTGTCCTCTAAATGTCGAGGCTTAGGGATCCTATGAATGCGATCAATAGTGAGTTCAATTGGTGTCAGTTCGGCTGCTATGGCTGAGAATAGCTTAGTTGCGTAGGTGCGGAGTTCCGTTGGGTATATGGCCCCCGTTATCCCCCTGATTTTTAAATTGTTTCGCCTCGAGCGGTCCTCAAGGTCAGCTAGTTTAGATCTGAACCACCTAGATTCTTCTCTGATTTCCTTGTAAGCATCTACCAGGTCATTTACAGTGACAGTGCATTCTTCCATTTTGTTTTCTATATAATGGACCCTCTTGTCAATGTTACTTAGCTCCATTGAGAATTTGGTAAGGACTGAAGTAAAACTGGACGCTAAGGAGCATTGCAAGGATAGAAGCATGTCTTTTAGAGTAGAGTCCAAAACTGGTTGCCCTGTAGTTGAGAAGGATGCTATGGATTGTAGGGGCTGTGAGTGCATATCTTCTTCACAGGGTGGTATCTGTGTGGAGGAATCCATTTTCATTTTGGATTTTGCTGGGCTAGGAGGTGGGGAATGTAGGGGTGACAGTGATAGCTGTGGTGCCTCTCCTTCCATTAGATCTGCATCAGGGAGGTCAATGTATGAGCCTGAGTGGGCTCTTGTGGTTGGTGGATCCCCTTCGCGTGAATTCCCTCTAAATGAATGAGGGGAGTGGAAAAAGGCTGTTAACTTTTTAGGGTTGCGATCTTCCTTCCTCTTACGGGACATTGTCCTTTCTGTGTCTATAGCTCTGTTACTGGATTAATCTCCTCTGTGTGCTGTGAGTTATTGATCGGGCCTCGCAGAGTGTCTCTATGGTGTCATCACAGCTTGGTTTCGGCTTCTGGGTGGAGAAGGAGTACCAAGATGGCCGCTGGGGTGGTTATCTGGGTGAAATGCGATATATGACTGAGGATGCGTGGCTTAACTGAAGGAGCAGTTGAGGATCCCAAGTTTTGTAGGTGGATATCAGTTATAAAGGCCTATGGTGCCTTATATCCTCTGAGCTCCCTCACAGGGCCTCCCAAGATGGTGGCCGCGCTAGGCCTCGCCTGATTTAATATAATAAGTCAGTGGCTGTGCTGTCTGCTCGCCCCTTTGGTGCCCCAGCAGGGATTTTAGGCGATGTTCGTTCCCAGTGAGTGCGGATTTGTCCCCAGTGAAAGCGGATGGGCCTCAGGGTCCGTATCGCATGGAGCCGCCGCTGCCGTGTATGCCGCAAAAGCCTCAGGCTTGATTTGGAGCCTCGCGGCGCTCGAGGTCCACGATTTCCCCAAGGAAGGATGCAGGGTTGTCAGGGGAGAGAGATGAGGGTGTAAGGTGTCTAAGCCAGACGCCGCTCTTGTCAGATGCCCTCGGATACACCCGGGACCGGCGGAGCTCTCCTCAGACGCGTCCTTCCTCGTTGGCTGCAGGCCACACCCCCCCGCCATCTGCTATCCCCCCGGCCGTGAGCGCCCTTTATAGATGGCGATTCGCGTTATGCTGCCACATTGCAGCAGCAAATGTACGCGACGCGCTCCGGAAGTGGTTAAAAACAATTTGCTGTATCAGGTGGTAAAACACGATGAGGATGAGGGAGAACAGCTGGTGGTTCCCAAACCCTTCCGCAGGATGGTGCTAGACTTGGTCCATGGTCATATAATGGGGGAACATCTGGGAGAAGACCATGGAGAGAATAACCCAGAGATTCTTCTGGCCCGGGCTGTATGCAGATGTCAGAGAATACTGTGAGTCATGCCCCGATTGTCAAATGTCTGCACCGTCACCCCACTTTCGCAGTCTGCTTGTTCCCCTACCCATCATTGAAGTGCCTTTTGAGAGAACTGGCATGGATCTGGTGGGGCCAGTAGTAAAGTCTGCACGGTGCCACCAGCACATTCTGGTAATACTGGACTATGCAACACGCTATCCTGAAGCCATACCCTTGCGGAATACACGAAGCACCTTTTAAGGATCACCTTTTTTTTCACAGTTTTGTTCTTACAATTTTATATGCTTTACATGAAGTATATGTATGTTAAAGTTATTTATTTATTGACATCCGTTTTTGTAAGCCTTGAAAAATAGAACCTGCACATTTTATTGATCCCACAACTATTTTTTGCACACTGAATATAATAAGCCGATACATATAGATTCATATCATTGGTCCCAGCTTATACAATTCCACCTCAATAGCAATTTTACGAGAAAATTTCCTTCCGATTTTTTACATTTTTTATATATTTTGTACACATTTAGAAAATCCACCAGCACGCTGGAAATTTCTTACTTACAGAAATTATCAAGCAATTTCAATAGCAAAGAGAGCAGCGCCAATACCACCTTAATACTATCATATTACTCCAACTACCCATTCCTGGGAAGTTCGGTGGAGGCAGCAGCTCTCAGAATATATTCACATCCATTTGCGCGGAACATATAATTTTTTCTTTCATTTTTTCTTTCATACCCTTGCGGAATACCTCCGCTAAGATTATTGCCAAGAAATTGGTCCAGATGTTTAGTCGTGTGGGGATCCCAAAAGTGATCTTAATGGACCAGGGCATCCCGTTCATGTCCAGGATTACTAAGGAACTGTGCAAGTTGCACAAAATCTCCCATCTCCTTACCTCAATCTACCACCCTCAAATGGATGGACTTGTGGAGAGATTTAATAAAACCCTCAAAAGTATGTTGAAAAAAAGTGGTCGACAAAGATGGGAGAAATTGGGATTTTTTGCTACCATATCTCATGTTTGCCATACGAGAGGTCCCGCAGGCACAATCCATGATTTGAATAACAGTGTTATTTATATTTTCTGTGACCAACATACTCGTTCCATCTATTATGACACCATTATATTGCTTACTGTAGTAGCTCACCCATGTTATTCAGAATGGGACTGCCGGGCTCCTGTCTGTTCCTGGGGTTTCGATGTGTGATAGCTTGCCCTCCCACACATCGGCGTCATGCCTTCATGCCTCCACTCCCTGCTTGCGATGGCCCAGACATCGCAGTGCGGGAGTGATCTTAACACAACTGAGGTCCAAGAGGTGGGAGGGTTTTGTCCATTTCCGGTGCATTGCGCCGAATGGAATACATACCCTCACCGTCCTTGTGCAATTGGCATCCTGCATGACGTTGGCAGGCACCCGCCCCCAGTCCGGGGTTTTACGTTCACAGTTCCAGCCGACCGACCATTTCATACCATCACCACCAGAAAAGCACTGCAATGTGACTTTCTCACCATATGCTGACACATATGTAAGTTTTCCAGGGAACAATTTTGTTCCCCACATCTTGTTGTTTGCATCCTTTCATGCATCCAATCACTCACCACATTATGGGTGTTCACTTTATATCTATTATATCTCTTTTTCAGTTTCATATCCTTACATCTTGGTGAATGTGACATGTATCTTGACTCTATATCACTATACTTACCTTCACACAATTATATAAATATATTAATTTATACTTTTTATAGATCCAAGTTTGTCCTGATACAAAATCACCTTATCATGGTTTGTCTTGGGAGGTCTGGCTGGTCCTTGTGTTGCTTCCTAGGACTGTGGTGGTGTATCCTGCCTCAGCCCCGGGGTAAGCCGTTTTCTGGATACCGACACTCCCCATCCCCTATGCTGGGTTTGATGTTTTTCTTGAGCCAATATGTAAGTAAGGGGCCCTTTGCCCCCTCTCGACCCCTTTTTTCTCCGTTTTGGGAACTATCGACCATCACAGTTTACTTAATAACTTTTCTACTTACATTTATAGACACCTCTTGTACGATACTCCTGATGGGTGAACAAGTTCCACAAACGCGTCAAGTTTTTAGATGTCAAGAGACTATGTTCATCAATTTTTTCTATCTATTTATTATCATGTACTAATGTAAGATGAAATTGTTTACTTATTTAATCAGGTGTCCTTGTATGTATTGGCTCTTTATGAATTGTTACTCTTTTTTGATTACATTACGTTTACCACGATCATGCAATGTCTACTCTTATACTAACAAATACTTATCAATTTAGTTACATCTATGACTAATGAACTTTCATGACAAGCCTCATTTAAAGTCCCATGACTGTCCTTTTCTCCTTTGTTTACACATCATAAAACAAGGCGGACTTCTTCTTGCTCCTCATCTTTGATTTCAACCCCTTCTGTACCTCCAGTCCTCTCAAAAGTCTGCACTGAGAGGAATGAAGGTATAACAATGGGTGCCACAAGTACTTGCAGCCAATCTGCTAGCAGTACACCACCAGTTGATTTCAGCAGGCAAATTTCTCTACCCCAGTTGTTTAACCGTAAAGATAAATACTGTCCCAGCCATCCATGTGCTCAGCGTCTAATTGTTAGCTTGGCCAAATTGCTAGCACTAAAACTGCTGCCTTTTCAGCTAGTAGACTCTGCCCCCTTTTGTGAATTTGTAGAATGTGCTGTACCACAGTGGCAGGCTCCAAAAATAAATTCCTTTAAGGCCATTCCAGCTCTCTACCTTCATATGGAAGGTAATGTTTTGGCCTCCTTGGACAGGGCGGTCAGCAACAAGGTTCATATTACCGCTGACTCATGGTCCAGCAGGTCAGAGACGTGGACAATGAATAAGCGCTGTTGTTAAGTGTGAAACACGTCTGCCTTTGACCTGGTTCATCCTGTACCATGCTAATTTGATGCTTTAATAAAGGAAGATACTTTTTTGGACTTCCTTTAAGGTGCAGTAGTTCCTTTTTCTACATAGTCAGACGGAGACAAGCCGTGGCTAGCACTCACTGGGGTACTTCCTGTCAGAGTTCATAGAAGAGGTCCACAGAACCTTCAAGATTTGAAGACTGTGTGGAAGAATGGGCCAAAATCACATGTGAGCAATGCGTGCGACTAGTTTCTACTTGTCTTTAAGATGTCATTACCAACAAAGGATTTTGTACAAAGTATTAAATAAATTTCAGTTAGCGTATACAATACTTTTACCTGTGTCATTCCATTTTATTACACATAACTTTATTTATGAACTTATTTGTTTTGGTTTCTTTGTATGTATGGATTGCATGGGTTGTTACCAACATGTGGTGAATTTTACAGGGAAAAATGGTGACGTGTTCAATACTTATTTTACACACTGCATATATAGCCTCTTGATGGCCTCTTAGGCTATATATATATATATATATATATATATATATATATATATATAGACTCCCCAGTAACTTTCTCTGCAGTTTCAGCTGCACTGGATAGTGAATGAATGAGAAGTGCTCTGTGCTGAGTGCCTTCCTGTTTATTCAAACTAAAGCATAGTAAACACAGTTTATTATACTTCAGTCATGAATGGATAGAGGAACGATCGGTACCGATCGCTTACTGTTCATTCAGGAAGGAAGGGCAGGTAAATAGGACATATTTACCGGCCCCGCTCTCCATCCTGAAACTGTGTGCCTGCAGCAGCTGCTGGTGGGAGACAAGAGGAGGGAAGTCGGAAACACTGCGGGGGGGCTCAATGGGGGGCCCTGACAGCATGGGGGTGGGGCCCACAGATACAGATCCCCCTGCAGTGCAGCCGAAGGGAGAAAGGGGAAGTGTCCACCAGCACTGCAGGGGAAACCGCAAAAGGAGCAATAAGGCATCAAGACCGTCCCTCCTGCTCGGCAGATAACCAGACCCCCTGTTTGAACTGTGGGAGCCCAGGCCCGGTACAGGAGAGCTGGCTGTACTGCCTTATTAGTGACCTTGGCTGAGTGGTTACTGCATTTATAGTCCCAGGTGCACATTAACCTGATTGGCTTGAAGATATTCCTGAAGAAACAAAGCTAGTGGGAGCTGCAGACTGCAGCAGACAGGGCTCAGTTATATAACAGATCTTTAATCGCACAGTAGCATATGTATTTCAGATTCAGCTGAGCTCCTATAAATAAGACCTGTTTTATTATGTCCCAGTACACTCACACATAGTGCATACTCGTATCCAGATTATTTATTCAATATATATATGTGCTGTTGCATTTGTTGTTTAAGATGTAATGCTATGCATAGTAACATTAATGTTTATGTAGTTGGTTATTATACTGTCATCTTGTGGTTGTTTTGGATATTGCATTATCCTATTCTGTTTTCTAAGTGTGTTCCCTCCCATCTTCTGAGATAATTTCCTCTTCCTGGTTCACTCTGTGTTGTACTTCCTTTTCCTGTTCCTGGTTGACTGTGTCTCATGAGGGAGAAGATGGCCACACATGTCTAGGCCACACACAATCTACTTGCATCCTGGAACACATTATCATGTTTTGACCTGCAGATACCATCTTTCAACCATCTGCCACATTTGTTGTTTGCGGTACCTGCTATTTGCAATAAATCTACGCTTATGGAAGAATTGGCGTCTGGTGAGTTCAAACTATCTGATAAAGACTGTCCGCGGTGATTATATCTGCTTATACAGGCCAGGCATAGAGGTCTCAGCAAGGGATCACTATTACAACAGTTGGAGTCAGAATAGTCAAAACATGGTAGAACTCCTGCAGCCGGCTGTGTAGATGTGAAGTCAAAACATGGTAGAATTCCTGCAGCCTGCTGTGTAGATGTGAAGTCAAACACGTGGTAGAATTCCTACAGCCTGCTGTGTAGATGTGTATGTTTAATCTACAATCAAGCTCGGTGCCATCTTTAAAAACACATGGTCGCACACGCTTACAGCACTTCATCAGTGAATGTTGAAAACTGTATCTCTGGATTGAACTGTGTTATCCCACCTGTCTAAGTTGCTGTTCGTCTTCTTAAAGAGACAATAACCATTTTTTGAAAAACTTGAAAAAATGTCTAGACAAGCCTCCGAACATTCTTTTATCGCTGAATCTACACAGATACAGAATGCCTCTGACCACACAGGTGTACAGGGAGCAGATTCTGTAGATATTGCAGAGCAAAGTGTAAGACCCAAATGCACAGAAACTTAGAGAAAACTACGAAACCACTAGAGATGAGTTCTCCAGCAATCTGTCAGAACTGTGGGACAAAACTACATACTGCATGTCAGTCTTGCCATGCTGCAATCAACAAGCTGAATTAAGAAATTCTACAGATCACCTATCTGCAGCGTATGAGTGCTACCAGTGTCTGTCTGCAAAATACACAGATTTCTTAACCCCTACAGATCCGCGCTATTGCCGAAGTACGGCTCCAGTGCGGATCTGAAATGCCGGGACGACGTCCATGGATGTCGTCCCCTGTGCACGCTCCTCGCACACTCCCTGGCGGCAGCGGCGGCGCACACGCGCCGCACACTATGCGAGCGTGCCCGTGGGTCGGGAGGACTCGATGTCCGCCCGAGACCCGCCGATCTCTTTTAGCAGCCTCAGAACGGGGAACCGCCGATGTAAACATGGCGGTTCCCCGTTCTGTGACAGGGGACATGACAGATCTACTGATCCCTGTCACTGGGATCAGTTAGATCTGTTATGTCCCGGCCAGCCCTGCCCCCCCACAGTTAGAACACACCCAGGGAACATATTTAACCCCTTCACCGCCCCCTGCAGGTTAACCCCTTCACTGCCAATGACATTTACACAGTAATCAGTGGATAGTTAAATTTCTGATCGCTGTATAAATGTCATTGGTCCCAAAAATGTGTAAAAAATGTCCATCATTTCTGCGGCAATATGTCCCGATAAAAATCGCAGATCGCCGCCATTACTAGTAAAAAAAAAAAATAATAAAAACGCCATAAATCAATTCCCAGTATGTAGACGCAATAACTTTTGTGCCAAAAACTTTTTTTACCAAAAATATGTAGAAGAATAAATATCGGCCAAAACTGATGAATAATTTTTTTTAATGGATTTGTACTTTAGCAAAAAGTAAAAAATATTGTTCTTTTTTGCAAAATTGTCGCTCATTTTTTGTTTATAGCGGCGATCAGAAATGACGCAGAGGTGATCAAATGCCACCAAAAGAAAGCTCTATTTGTGGGAAAAAAGGACGCAAATTTTATTTGGGTACAACGCCGCACGACCGCGCAATTGTCATTCAAAATGCGACAGCGCTGAAAGCCAAAAATTGGTCTGGGCAGGAGGGGGGTTTAAGTGCCCAGTAAGGAAGTGGTTAAAGGACTCTAATAAAGAGGGCTCTTTAGCAGAACTGACTAAGACTAATGAACTAAACCAACAAATAGATCTCTTAGTGCAAGATGCCAAGGATAAGACGGAACTTTGCATCACTAAACTGCAGGAGACCAGATCTCATAAATCCTCATTTACTAAGCTCACAACACGTTCTTCTAGATCTCGCTCTAGAAGTTCAACATTAAGTGACAAGCTAATAGAGGCCCGTGCAAGTCTACAATAAAATAAAGTGCAAAGCTACTTTGCCAGAAAGGAAGCTGAAATGGAAACTCAAAGCAAAACTCGCAAAGCAGAGATAGAAGCTCAGAACAAAGCTAGTCAAGCAGAGATAGAAGCTCAGAGCAAAGCTCGCCAAGCAAAGGCGGAATCCCAAATAAAGGTTCTGCAAATCGAAAGGGAGTAAGCAGCTGCCCTAGCAAGGCTGAAGGTCCTTGAACAAGCAATGGGAGGAAGTACTAACTCAGACTGTTCTATTCAAGCAGAACTGGAAGATCCAATTGAATGCACCCAGGGCCGGCTCACCACTAGGCAGAGTAGGCGGCCGCTTAGGGTGCACTGCCGCCTAGGGTGCCTGGCCGCCTAATGCGCCTGACCACTGTTGATCCATCACTGACTGCTCTGCATTGATTCATGTCATCAGAGAGGAAAGCCATGGCTGGCAGCTGCCTCGATCATGTCATCAGTGCAGTCGAGAATTGGAGAGAACAGCGCCCCTCTGCCTTGATCGTGTCGGAGAAGTGGAGAGGAGAGCCGTGGCTGGCAGCACCACCCCCCTGTCACAGGCCGCAGTGCATCCTGGCATGTCACTACAGTCACAGGCCAGCACCCTAGCTGCCCCCACCCCCACGTGGAGGGCGCTGTGCAGGATGAATCCTGGCATGTCATGGGACAAGGAGATCAGAGGCTGGATGGCACATCCCCTCCAGCCCCCCCCCGTGGCGCCTGGTGGCGGCCCTCCGTGCTTGGTGACAGGTGGAGCCTGGAGGAGTCACCGCACCAACCGAGGCATGGAACAGCAGAAGTTTTGAGGAACACAAAGACAGCAGAGGGTCACATCGGTCGTCGGATACAAAGCAGTACTGTTTGAACTTTGCAGAGCCCAAGACCATCACCTCAGCTAGTGTGGTGAGTAAAAACTGACATTCTCTGACTGAGATAATGAGATTGTATTATCACATGCTATTTGCAAATGCATATAGAAATAGTGACTGATCTGCCAAATAATGATGCGTACAGGTGAGGCTGTATTGATTGGCACTGGTGAAGCTGTATTTGATGGGCAAAGGTGAGGCTGTGTTGATTGGCGCTGGTGAAGCTGTATTTGATGGGCACAGGTGAGGCTGTATTGATTGGCACTGGTGAAGCTGTATTTGATGGGTGCTGGTGAGGCTGCATTTGATTGGCGCTGATCAGGCTGCATTTGATTGGCACTGATTAGGCTGGGCAGGGCAAAGGGGGTGGAGCCAGGGTGGCAGCAAAATTAGGTTTCGCCTAGGGTGTCAAAAATCCTTGCACCAGCCCTGAACACACCAGTGAGTATGTGCTAAGGCATAGTGTTTGCAATGATACAGAATCCTCTCCTGTACCACCTCCTAACATTACGGTTCAGACTCTTAACACAGAGACCTCTAACATGCACAAGCCTGAGCCTCTTCAAGTCCACAAAGCAAGTGCACCCACACAGCAAACCACATCACCTCCTGCCAACAACAAGCAACAGCCAACAGAAGCCTTAGAGACTAGCTAGATACTCTTGCAACATAATTTTATCCTGGTAAACTTCACCTTTACTCACTAGAGAACTTTCACACCCAAGGGGTCCCACAAGTTACTTTGGCACCAAAGAGTGAGAAATCAGACCTTTCTGACTTCGCCAGATATATGATTCGCCGCAAGCTCATTAACATTAGCCTCTCAAGGTTCAATGACTGTCCAGAGAACTATAGAGCTTGGAGATCAACCTTAAAAGCTTCTATTGCTGTTCTCAACCTTACTGCCAAGGAGGAACTTGATTTGCTCATAAAGTGGATAGGGCCAGAATCTGCACATCGTGTTAAAAGACTGAGAGCAGTGCATGTTGATTACCCAGATGCAGGCCTTGCTGCTGCATGGGCAAGACTTGAACAAACTTATGGTAGCTCTGAAGCCATAGAAAGTGCTCTTTTCAAAAGACCGCAAAACTTCCCAAAAATAGGATCACAAAGATCATTGCAAGTTTCAAGAACTGAGTAACCTCCACATGGAGCTAGAGTTAACAAAGGCAGACCCACGTCTACCTGGGCTGAGCTACCTGGACACCACCCATGGTGTGAATCCAGTGGTGTCTAAACTGCCATACCACCTACAAGAGAAATGGGCACAACAGGGCTCAAGATATAAAAGAGACTGTAACATATCTTTTCCTCCATTCTCATATTTTTGTTGGTTCATCGGTGAACAAGCCTGGATGAGGAATGATCCCAACTTCAGTGAGTCTAACTTGTCACCATCATCATCATCCAGGTATAATAACAAAGCAGCTAAACATAGAGACTTATATAGAGCAGAATCTGCTAAAAAGACAGACATCTCACCTCCAGATGATTCGGGTGATAAAGATCCAAATCGTCAGTGTCCCATTAACAAAAACCTCACCCTCTAAACAAATGTTGTGGGCTTAGGGCAAAGACTGTCCAAGAACGCAGGGAGATTCTCCAGAAACTTGGAATATGCTATAGGTGCTGTGCTTCCTATGACCATTTTGCTAAAAACTGTAAAGTTGCCATCAAGTGCACAGAATGCAGTAGTGACACACACGTTATACAGCTATGCATCCTGCTCCACTTCCAGACAATCTACAACAGCCATCTACATTGAACCCTGCATCAAATCATGGCAAGGAGCCACAAAGCAATGCTCTAGCCATTACAAATATCTCTTCTTCGTGTACTGAGGTCTGTGGAGAAGGATCAAGCCACAAATGCTGTGCCAAGGTATGTCTAGTCAAAATATATCCAAGGGATCAACCTGAGAAAGCTACCAGAATGTATGCCATAATAGATGAGCAGAGCTACAGATCCCTGCCTGGTCAAGCCTGAATGCTTTGAGATCGTTGGCATTAAGGGACATGCAACACCATATACTCTCAACACCTGTTCTGGTCGTGTAGAAACCTCTGGCAGAAGGGCCGATGGGTTCATGGTCTCCCATATCAAGGCAAAGAAGAGCATACCCTTGCCAATATTAGTTCAGTGTGACCAAATACCAGACAACAGGGAAGAAATTCCTACTTCAGAAGCTGCATATCACCATCCCCATTTAAAGCACCTGGTTTCTGAGATTGCTCCAATGGACATGGATGCTGAAATCTTAGTTTTGCTGGGAAGACACATTCTCAGATTACATAAAGTATGCCAGCAGTGAAATGGATCTGACAACGCTCCATATGCACAAAGACTTGATCTAGGCTGGGTAATAGTGGGCGATGTATGCGTGAATAGACTGCGCAAGCCATCTGAGATCAACTCCTTCAAGACTCATGTGCTAAGAAATGGGCGTGCATCTAACTTTAGACCATGCCCTCATCATTATGAGGTTAAAGAGAAGCCTCTTGACATCATCCAGGTATCTGATGTTACTCCCATCCCCTATGATGACAACTTAGGTAACACCATATACAAACAAAACATATACCAAAACAATTTTGTTATAAAAACATTGGTTTACAGCCCCTACAAGAATTTTGAAGGCACTGTCTGTGGCTCTCTGGTGGATTCAGAGGCCTTTGTGGTATCAATCTCGACTTGTTCTTGACCGGTTTCGCAGAAAGTTCCGCTTCTGCAGGAGAAATGACGTATAAAACACCTAGATAGTTTGGATACTGTATGTATAACACAAGAATAGCTGGGATGTAGGGATGTATTAAGTAAGTATGGTTACTCACCCAAGGAAGGCCGCACTCAAGTTCAAGGGCCATAGGGCACGCCCATAGGGCTATCCCCCCATGGTAAACCCCTCCACTCCCCCTCTATGGCTTTTACTTCCTTATCATTTCTTCTATTCTCCTCTACAGGTGTATTTATACTGTTGGGCTTTGTATAGCCCTGTGTTTACCCAATCACAGTAATACCTTATTGGAGGCCATATCCCCTGGTCCACCTAGGTTTTTACCATACCTTATTGAGTGCCTAGCCCTGTCTCTGGTGTAGCTAGCCTAGCCATTGTTGCCATTTTAAGTGGGTACCTTTGGCTGTCCCCCTCTATGTAGTGTGTCAGTTTACCAGCCTCGTCTCCCTCCCTGCTCTGCGACTATCTTAGGTGTGACAGTCTTTCTCTTTTACACATACACCCCCCTCTTGCATCTTTCCATATTTCCTCCCTCTTTCCCTTCTTTTTCCCCTTCTCCCCCTTCCCATGTTGTTTCCCTTTTCCTCCTTTCTGTCGTTTTTTTCTCCCTGTTCTTTCCCCCTTTCTTCTCCCCTTTCTCTTTTTTCCCCTCTTCCCCCCCCCCCCCTTTGTTTCACCCCTTTCTCTCACGTTTTTTCCTTTTCCATTTTTCCCCCTCTCTCTTAATTTCTTTCCTCTCTCTTCTTTTCCCTCCCCTCCCCCTCCTTTTCCTTTCCTTTCCTCCATTTCCCCTCCTGGCTTTTCTTTTCCCTTACCCTTCTTTTTCTCCTCTTTCTCGCTCTTCCTTCTTTCCCATCTTTCCCTTCCCTTCCCTCCCCCATATTCTCCCCCTCTATGTTTCCCCCTCCCCTGCCCCATTCTCCTCCCCTCAGCCCCCCTTTTTTCTCTCTTTCCCCCTTCTCTCCCCCCTTTCTCCCCCTCTCTCCCCCCCCCCTGCTCCTCTCCTCTATTTTCTCCCCTTTTTTCCTCTTCTGTTTTTCCCCCTCCTATTCTTTCTTTCCCCCTAGCCTACCCCCATCACCATTCCTTCCTTTCTTCTTTTCGCCCTCCCTTGCATCCCGCCCCCCTCCCTCTCAGCACTTAGTCTCCATGTGATGTTCATTTTCTTTTCACTCATGTGGGCTTCTATTTAGTATGCTATATCAGATTTGAAACAAGACATACTCTATTTTGTATATATAGCTATTCTGCTCCTTCTGTCCCCCATGTCTGCCGTGGGGGGATAGCCCTATGGGCGTGCCCTGTGGCCCTTGGACTTGAGTGCGGCCTTCCTTGGGTAAGTAACCATACTTACTTAATACATCCCAGCTTTTCCTATCCTTGATGATATTATCTGCCCGCACTTTTTGATTATATTCTTGTGTTATACATACAGTATCCAAACTCTCTAGGTCAGTGGTTCTCAACTCCGGTCCCCGGGACCCACTAAAAGGCCAGGTTTGCAAGATAACTAAAATACATCACAGGTGATATAATTTACTGCTCAGTGATTGTAGTATTCTGGTTTGCATTTTCCCAAGGTAATACTGAAAATCTGGCCTGTTAGTGGGTCCTGAGGACAGGAGTTGAGAACCACTGCTCTATGTGTTCTATATGTCATTTCTCCTGAAGGAGCGGAAATTTCCGCAAAACCGGTTGAGAACACAAGAACAAGTCGAGATTGATACCACAAAGGCCTCTGAATCCACCAGAGAGCGACAGACAGAGCTTTCAAAATTCTTGTAGTTATAAAACCAATGTTTTTATAACAAAATTGTTTTGGTATATATGTTTTGTGTGTATATGTGTTAGGGGTCATGGGTGCCTTTTGCAGTCTTCCGCGGTGGCGCATGCGCCGGAAATGGCGCCAGATGGCCCTATTTAAAGCTTGGGAGAACCTGCAGCAGATGCTGTCCGTTCTACAGCGTTCCAGTATCCTTTGACCCGTGAGCTACTCTGAAGTGACTTCCTGTATCCTGTGACCCCGGCTCCCCTTGGACTTTGTTTGCTAACTGCCTGCCCTGACCTTCGGCCTGTCTACGACTACTCTTTGCCTGCTCCTTTATACCTTTGTTGCCCGCACGTTGCCAACCCTGCCTGAACTCAACCACACGCCTGCCTGATCCTTCTGTACTTCACCGCCAGCCTGTTAACGACCCGGCCTGCATCACTACCCTTCTGTTGCACGAGCTCCAGCGGATTCTCAGCTGCCATCAGAGACTATATCCAGCCCTCGTGCCCCCCTGTGCTCCAGGATTCCCTGTCCCCACTACCAGGGGTCCTTGAACCAGGTTGTCCCTTGCACAAGTCAGACTCGACCACCAGGTATGTGACAGTAATGTGCAAAACGTAGAAATAAAAAAATATTGCGCTAACCCCAAACTTAATAAACAATAATGTGAATACAAGCAGCTAACACAACAATACTCCCAAATTGTTTGTGAACACAGAAAAACCAAAAAGTGTAGCGCTAACAAAAATTAATTACAATGTTGTGAACATATAAATTAGTGAGTCCATATAAGTATATATGAAATTAATCCAAAATTTGTGAAACTGAAAAAAGTTCATGCGTGAATATATATAGCATCCTTCACCCCTTTGGGGCACCCGACACTGTGGCTTTTATCCCTGGTAAACGTGATACACTCTTCATGCACTGTGCCCTTCCACCAGGTAAGTAAAAGGTACTCTTACCAGAAATAAGAGGAGTTGGCGCAGAAACTGGTCTTAAAGGAATCATCCAATAGACCTCACTGTATAGTTCCAATTCCAACGTTTGCCAAGAACTTTTATGGATCCACAGCCAGATACCCGCCAGATACCAGAGGACAATATCCACCGGATAGCAGCGTGCCAGCAGCTCAGCAGGATATAACACAAGATGGTAAAAGTGTGCAGGAGTCAAGAGGAACAGAAACACAGGTTTTTCTGTTTCAGTGTTTCTGTTCCTCTTGACTCCTGCACACTTTTACCATCTTGTGTTACATCCTGCTGAGCTGCTGGCACGCTGCTATCTGGTGGATATTGTCCTCTGGTATCTGGCGGGTATCTGGCTGTGGATCCATAAAAGTTCTTGGCAAACGTTGGAATTGGAACTATACAGTGAGGTCTATTGGATGATCCCTTTAAGACCAGTTTCTATGTGCCAACTCCTCTTATTTCTGGTAAGAGTACCTTTTACTTACCTGGTGGAAGGGCACAGTGCATGACGGGTGTATCACGTTTACCAGGGATAAAAGCCACAGTGTCGGGTGCCCCAAAGGGGTGAAGGATGCTATATATATTCACGCATGAACTTTTTTCAGTTTCACGAATTTTGGATTAATTTCATATATACTTATATGGACTCACTAATTTATATGTTCACAACATTGTAATTAATCTTTGTTAGCGCTACACTTTTTGGTTTTTCTACGTGACAGTAATGGACAGCCATGCCCGAGTCTGCGTAGGGGACCTCTCCCATGGACGATCTGAGTGTGCACCTGGCTGGCCTCACTCACGCCATAAGGACCTTCCAAGAGGGGTACACTTATCTGGAGGGAGTATACGGGAGCTCTCCACGTCAGTTCCAGCTGATCCCCGTCAGTCTTCTCTGTGCACCATTGTGGCTCTGCCCATGGAGCCCGATGTGCCTTTGCCAGAGCGGTTTGCGGGGGACTGCCGAACGTTCCGGAGCTTCCATACCTCATGCGAGTTGTATCTCGTTCTCCAACCCCGGACTTTCTCAGTGGAGGCGACTAAGGTGGGGCTGGTGATTTCACTGCTCTTGGAAGAACCGCAAGCATGGGCCCATCGCCTATTGGAGCAGAAATCCCCGGAGACTACCAGTTTGGACCGGCTTTTTCAAGGGATGACTCAGCTCTATGAAGACCCCCATGTATCGGCCATGGTAGAAGCAGCCCTTCATGCCCTTCAGCAAGGCCGTCGCACAGCGGAGGAATACTTTCCGAGTTTCGGCGTTGGAGCGCTGACACAGCCTGGAACGAGGCAGCCCTCCATCATCAATTCAGGCTGGGCCTCTCAGAGCCACTCAAGGACGAGCTGGCTCGCGTTGGGGTGCCTCCTACCCTCGACGCCCTGGTTGATCTGTCCATACAGATCGATCGGCGCCTGTGAGAACGCAGGATTGAGAGGTCCACGGGGGCTGCACGCCTTACCGGGATGATGCCCAGAAATCCCAGCTGTCCTGATTCCAGTCCGGCCGCCTCCTCCGTTCCACCAGACCCGTCCGAACCCATACAAACCAGTTTCCACCGCCCACCATTGACCTCAGCAGAGCGCCAGAGATGCATGGTCCTCGGCCTCTGCCTATACTGTGGAAGGCCTGGGCATCTGGTAAAGAACTGCCCTGCTAAGGCCGGCAAACGGGCCACTCCTATCCAGGAAAGCCTGATGCACATACCAAGCAACAAAGCTCATCTGGTCATCTCTCTGTCACTACAGCTTCCCAGTGGGGATACCTGGGTGCAGGCAATTATTGATTCAGGAGCTTGCAGTTGCTTTGTTGATGTCACTTTTGCAGCCAACCACCAGATCCCACTTCGACCCCTGGACCATCCCATGGTCATCCAGCTGGCCGATGGAACCACTATTAAATCCAGCCACGTCACCCAGGAGACCATTCCTATTCTCGCCAAGTTGGAAGGGGGACACTTGGAATTTCTACTGCTGGACGCCATTCTCCCCTGGCTCTGGATGCACAACCCCCACATTGACTGGGCCATGGGGGAAGTGCAGTTCAGTTCACCTTACTGCCTTCAGCACTGTCTGCCATCACCTTCTGAGACCCCATCACCTATACTCTGTTAGGAGACTGAACACGACCAGGACACCCGCCTGACTGTACCTGTACCTTACCATGACTTTCTGGACATGTTCAGTAAGAAGGGAGCTGATGTCCTCCCAACGCATAGGTCATATGACTGTCCGATTGACCTTCTGCCCGGAGCCGAGGTCCCTTTCGGTCGGATCTTCCCCTTGTCTGAGATAGAGCTAGGGGCCCTCAAGGCCTACCTTGACAAGAACCTGGAAAAGGGGTTCATCAGACCATCTACTTCACCTGCTGGTGTGGGAATCTTCTTTGTGGAGAAAAAAGACCGATCCCTCAGGCCCTGTATAGACTACCGGGATCTTAACAGGATCACCATCAAGAACAGGTCTGGTCCCCTAACTTTTCCAGAGGCTAGGAACTGCAGCCGTGTTCACAAAGTTGGATCTCCGCGGGGAGTACAATCTCATCCGCATACGGGAAGGGTATGAGTGGAAGACGGCCTTCCGAACCAGGTTTGGTCACTATGAATACCTAGTTATGCCGTTTGGACTTTGCAATGCCCCCGCTACGTTCCAACACCTGGTGAACGATATCTTCAGAGACTATTTTGACCAATTTGTAATGATCTATCTGGACGATATCTTAATCTCCTCCCCTTCCCTGGAAGAATATCGCAGGCACATGAGATGTGTGCTTGCCCGCCTTTGGCAACATGGCCTATATGCCAAGTCAGAGAAATGCGCTTTTAAAAGCACCAGCATCTCCTTCCTCGGCTCTGACATTTCGGTCACAGGAATAACCATGGACCCGCAGAAGGTCTCAGCCATCTTAGACTGACCTGCGCCAATCGACAGAAAGGGTGTCCAACGGTTCATAGGATTCGCAAATTTTTACAGAAAGTTCATCAAGGGATTCTCGGCGGTTATTGCGTCCATCACCCAGCTCACGAAATAGGGTTTGCATTTCCATTGGACTCCTGAAGCTCAAGAGGCTTTCACAAAACTTAAAGAACTGTTCACCTCTGCTCCCATCCTCAAACACCCAGACCCGGCTCTGCCTTATGTCCTTGAGGTGGACACATCAGAGACAGCGGTGGGAGCAGTTCTCTATCAGAGACAAGGCCCAAAGGCCGTGCTCCATCCCATTGCATTCTTCTCCCGGAAGCTCTCACCCCCCGAAAGGAATTACGTCGGTGAGCTGCTGGCAATTAAATTCGCCTTGGAGGAATGGCGGTACCTCCTGGAAGGAGCGACTCACCCTGTTTTGATCTTCACAGACCATAAGAACCTCGAGTACCTGCGGACCGCTAGGAGGCTTAAACCTCGCCAGGCAAGGTGGGTACTATTCTTCTCGAGGTTCCAAATGCACATAACATACAGGCCTGGGTATAAAAATGTGAAGCCGGATGCCCTGTCCAGAATGGTCCATGACCCGGGAGATCCCTCTCCCCCAGACACCATCCTACCTGCCAATAGTTTTCTGCTGACACAAGAGGACTTCCTTACCCGGATCAGACGATCCTTAGTCAGTCGCACCATGACGCCGGATCAAGGGCTCACTGAGGTCTGCTGACTCCATTACCCATCCCAGAACGACCTTGGTCCCAGATCTCTATGGACTATATAGTGGAGTTGCCTCCATCTGCGGGCTTTAGAACCATCCTTGTGGTGGTAGACCACCTCACGAAGATGGCTCACTTCATACCCATGAAGGGCACCCCCACAGCAGCTGAAACAGCTGACATCTTCATCAAAGAGGTGGTCCGCCTTCTTGGCATTCCCAGCAACATAGTCTCGGACCGAGGAGTACAGTTTACATCCCGCTTCTGGAGGTCACTGTGCTCTTCCTTAGGAATCAGTCTTGCCTTCTCCTCCACATATCATCCGCAGTCGAACGGTCAAACGGAGAGAACTAATCAAACCATGGAGCAGTATCTCCGCTGCTACTCTGCCTACTCTCAGGATGATAGGATTTCCTTGCTGCCCGTAGCCGAGTTCGCATACAACAACTCCATTCATTCTGCTACCAAGCAAACCCCATTCTGGGCGAACTTCGGCTACCACTCTACCTTCTTACCTGGCCTGCCCACAGAGAGCTCTGTACCTGCCATACTGGAAGTCACCCAGTTCCTGGAGGAAAACAGTAAACGGTTACAAGAAACTCTTTCCCAGACCCAAGCACTCAGTAAGAAGAGTTTCGACAAGGGAAGATAAGGAGAATTGGAACTGCAACCAGGCCAACAGGTCTGGCTATCAACCAAGAATCTGAGGCTATCCTGCCCCTCCAGGAAACTGGGGCCAAAATACATTGATCCCTTCCCAGTAAAGAGACAAATTAATAAGGTCGCATTCGAGCTGGATCTACCCGCGTCACTCCGCATTCACCCGGTCTTCCATGTGAACCTGCTCAAGCCTGTGGCCAAGGATCTCTTCCTTGGGCGCAACACAGCCCCTCCAGAATCGGTCTTGGTGGACAGAGAAGGAATTTGAGGTGGAGACTATCCTCGACTCCCGGAGAAGAGGGGGCATCATCCAATTTCTGGTAAAGTGGAAAGGCTATGGGCCTGAAGAAAGCTCCTGGGAATTGTAGAATCACCTGCATGCACCCGACCAAGAGGGCCCAGTTGGGCATCCGGAGACTGCCCCTTGGGGGGGGCAATGTTAGGGGTCATGGGTGCCTTTTGCAGTCTCCCACGGCGGTGTGCGCCCCCGTGTACACGTCAGAAGTGGCGCCAGACGGTCCTATTTAAAGCTTGGGAGAATCTGCAGCAGATGCTGTCCGTTCTACAGCATTCCAGTATCCAGTGACCCGTGAGCTACTCTGAAGTGACTTCCTGTATCCTGTGAACTGTTTTCCCTGGGTGTGTTCTTACTGTTGGGGGGTTGGGCTAACATGGGCATAAGAGATCTAACTGATCCCAGTGACAGGGATCAGTAGATCACCCATGCCCCTACTAACAGAGCGGGGAACCGCCGTGTTTACATCAGCGGTTCCCCGTTCTTTGCCTGTGGCCACTCATCGCTGCTCGCCGGCGGACATCGGGTCCGTCCGAGCCGCGGGCACACTCCTCAGGAGTGCGGCGGGCGCACGCCCCCTAGCGGCTGTTCGCAGATAGCTGTGTTTTTACGGCGATTCACGCTCAGCATCCCGACTGCTGCCGTGAAAACACGGAACGCGGTCGGCAAGTGGTTAAATTGGTATATTTTTATACATACCGCGTGATCCCTGGGTGCCGAAACAGTCCATGTTTCTCAAATTGGTATTGGTTTGCTAGCGGGACAACCCATACCACTCCCCATCTCTACCTAAATATTAACCACTTCAATACTGGGCACTTAAACCCCCTTCCTTCCCGGACCAATTTTCAGCTTTCAGCGCTGTTGCAGTTTGAATGACAATTGTGCGGTTATGCGACACTGTACCCATATGAAATGTTTATCATTTTTTTCACACAAATAGAGCTTTCTTTTGGTGGTATTTATTCACCCCTGGGTTTTTTATTTTTTGCGCTATAAATTAAAAAAAGACTGAACATTTTCAAAAACAATGCATTTTTCTCTGTTTCTGTTATAAAATTTTGCAAATAAGTAATTTCTCTTCATAAATTTTGACCAAAAATGATACTGCTAAATTTCTTTGGTAAAAATAACCCAAATCGGAGTTTATTTGGTGTTGGCGGACAGACAGATGTTTTGTGTATGGTGACAGATGTGACGGGGACAGGCAGATGTTTTGGGGACTGTGACAGATGTGACGGAGACATACAGATGTTTGGGAACTGTGACAGATGTTTTGTGTATGGTGACAGATGTGATGGGGGACATACAGATGTTTTGGGGAGTGTTTTATGGGGACACTGATGTGTATGGGGACAGGGGTATCAGTGGTGCTTGGTGCACTGTGTGGGGGGCGATCTGTGAGAGCTCTCTACATGAAATCATCATCATGCAGAGAGCTGTCGCATAGCTGCAGATTCCCACCCCCGTACTGAGCTCTCACTGAGCTCGGCAGGGGGAGAACTGTCACAGAGACGCTCGTCTCTGTTTACAATTGGACACAGCCGTCACATGATTGGGAGGGCCAATCACTGCGCCTGTATCCCGATCTCTGCTCAGCTGGATCCTGTGATCATAATGATCACAGGATCCAGCCACAGCGTGCCGTGTGGCCGCGCTGCGAGCTCCCGTTCTGCAGGACGTAAATACACGTCCTGTCAGAACGGGGAAGCTCCCACCCCGCCGTATATATACAGTGGCCGGGTGGGAGGTGGTTAAAGATGATGGCACCCCCAATACGTAGTTAACTCTATCTCAAGGCTCTTTCATTTTCCACTTAGGTAACACAGTGTTTTGTACTACATGTGATGACAACAGAATATACTTGTCAGTTGAAGATAGAGAGTTCATTGCAATAATGGAAAGTGAATTCTTCAAAGGTGAATCTAACAGCTGTGTTGCACCATTACCTCTTTGTGCTACAAGAGTGAGACTTCCAAATAATCATGAACAAGCTTTATCCAGATTCAACTCACTTCAGCGAACACTAAAGAGCAGGCCTGAAATGAAGGAACATTTCATTGCATTTATGAAAAGGATCTTTGACAATGATCACGCTGAGCCAGCTCCACCTCTTCTTGAACATGACGAGTGCTGGTATCTGCCTTTCTTTGGAGTGTATCATCCAAGTAAACCAAAGCAAATCAGGGTAGTGTTAGACTCCAGTGCCAAGCATCATGGTGTATCCCTGAATGATGTTCTTCTTTCTGGTCTTAACCACTTACCAACCGGAAGGTTTTGCAGCTTTAGGACCAGAGCACTTTTTGCGATTCGGCGCTGCGTCGCTTTAACTGACAATTGCGCGGTCGTGCGACGTTGTACCCAAACAAAATTTGCGTCCTTTTTTTCCCACACATAGAGCTTTCTTTTGGTGGTATTTGATCGCCTCTGCGTCATTTCTTATCGCCGCTATAAACAAAAGAAGAGCGACCATTTTGCAAAAAAACCCAAATTTCTTACTTTTTGCTAAAATTCAAATCCAAAAAAATATATAAAAAAACATTTTTTTTCACCGTTTTTGGCCGATTTATATTCTTCCTCATATTTGCGATAAAAAAAATTGCAATCGGCGTTTATTGATTGGTTTGCGCAAAAGTGGCCGCGTTTACAGATGGTGAGAATTAATTTCTGGGGTTTTTATTATTTTTTTTTTTTTACTAGTAATGGCAGCGATCTGCGATTTTTAGCGGTAATGCGTTATTGGGGGGGACATGTCGGAACATTTTGACACTTTTTTGGGACCAATGACATTTATTCAGCGATCAGAAATTTAAATGTCCACTGATTACTGTATAAATGTCATTGGCAGTGAAGGGGTTAACCTGCAGGGGGAGAGCTAGGGGTTAAGTGTGTTCCCTGGGTGTGTTCTTACTGTGGGGGGGTTGGGCTAACATGGGCATGAGAGATCTAACTGATCCCAGTGACAGGGATCAGTAGATCTCTCATGCCCCACTGAGAGGGCGGGGAACTGCCGTGTTTACATCGGCGGTTCCCCGTTCTTTTCCCTGTAGCCGCTCATCCCCGTTCTTTTCCCTGTAGCGCGCGCCCCCTGGTGGCCAAATGCGAATCGCCGCTTATTTACGGCGATTCGCGCAGGGCTCCACGACTGCCGCCGCGAAAAGACGGCGCGCGATCGGGAACCTGTTAACCTAACCAACAACCTTGTAGGAGTACTTATGAGGATCAGAAGAGAGCCAGTCGCCATAACTGCTGACATTGAACAAATGTTCAATTGCTTTGTAGTAAGAGAAGACCATAGGAACTTCCTATGCACCGTGACAATGACATAAACAATGAAATGATTGAATACTGCATGAAAGTACATGTATTCCTAAACAGTCCTCACCTGCTGTAGCAACATATGGTCTACGAAGGACTGCTCTTGATGGTGAAAAAGAGTACAGTGCAGATGCTTGACACTTTGTTGAGAGAGACTTCTATGTGGATGATGGACTCAAATCCTTACCCACAGTTGAAGAAGCCATAGACCTGCTCCAAAGTAAGGTATGCTTTCTGAGGCCAACCTCAGACTTCATAAGATTGCGTCAAACAGTGCTGCTGTGATGAAAGCTTTTCAGTCTGGCAATCATGCCACAGGACTTAAAGATTTAAATCTGGGAATGGACATGCCTCCTGTTCAGAGAAGTCTGGGCTTACGGTGGAACTTATTTAAAGACACCTTTGGCTTTCAATACAGCCCTGCAGACAAGCCATTCACCAAACGTGGTGTCCTGTCAGTGGTGAACAGTCTATGCAATCCACTGGGATTCGCGGCTCCCATCACTATACAAGTTAAATCCTTATTAAGACAACTATCAGAGACTATTCAAGATTGGGATGCCTTGCTACCAACAGACAAATATTCAAAGTGGGAGTTCTGGAAACAATCCTTACATGCTGTCACGTACCTGATCCTAGGCCGAAATGCTGAGAGAGGCTCCCCTTGCGGCTAAACGCAGTATACCCCTGGAATTGGGAACAGGTGGTATGGTGTGTAGAGAAGCACGGGTCACCAGGGCTGCAGACAGACTTGAACAGATGATCACTGGAAGAACGTGAAGACTGGAACTCAGAGGCAGCAGAACTTCCAGCAGGCAGAAGTCTCTAGGAGAAGATGTCCATAAAGGCCCGGCACGGGTGCAGCAACTCCGGAAGTGGAGACAGGGAATTAGTGCAGCTGGGTTAGCACGGGCAGCAGCAAAGGGCAAGTCAGAAATCCAGGTCAAACACAGAGAAGCAGAGTCAGTAAGTTTATAATCCAGGCAGAGGAGCAAGTGCAGGAGGCTGGGTAAGGCAGAGTCCAGGTAGCAAGCCAGGGGTCAAGTACGGGAGATCAGGCAGAGGCGTAGTTCGTGAGGCAAGCCGGAGGTCAAATACAGTGGAGAAGATCAAGAACAAGGTCGAGGAGCAAGCCGGGTCACAACAGAGGTTCAAACAGGATACAGGACACAGGTTCAGGAACACTGGTGAGCTGAGACAATCCAGAAACTTGTGTGACACAGAGGCTGCCTTTTATAGGTCAGCAAACAGTCTCATTGGTTGCGCCGAACGTGCAGATTGCACCATCCCAAACTAACGTTCGCACGCATGCATAGATGCGTTCGTCTCCCACGCATGTGCTACACTTCAGCTTCCCTTGCTGCAAGTCAGAGAAAAGAGATTCACATCTTCTCAGATGCATCCACTGAGGCCATAGCAGCTGTTGCCTACCTCAAGGTAAGAGACTCTCACAATCAAACCCATGTAGGGTTTGTGTTTGGCAAAGCTAAGTTAGCACCTAAGCCTGAGCACACAATTCCCAGGCTTGAACTTTGTGGGACTGTACTAGCTGTAGAAATTGCAGATTTTATACTGCGTGAGCTAGACATTCAAATAGATTACATCAAATTCAGGGGGGGGGCGGTGACAGGAAGCCGGATGCTGTGGTGAGCGGGCGTGTGAGCTCGTGCTGCCTGTGCTCCATGTGTTAGGCTGTATGCCGTAACCCTGTGTAAGGAGAGTGTCGGTGCCGGGAATCCTGATCTTTTGAAGAAGCATGCCAGTGTGTGGGGAGAACGGGGGGTGTGGAACCGGTCCCCCTGGTTCTAGCTCTACTGGCTGGCCCTGTGATCCGTGGTGTAATCCGAAAGAGGTGGAGCGAACGCTGAGCGCAGTACAAGTCCTCCGTATTCCTGGAGGTGAAGAGAGAGCGTGTGGCGTCTGAACCTGGGGATCTGACACTGAAGCCAAGGGCGGAAAACATCAGCGCGATACACTGGGCGGTGGAGAGACAGCTGGAGGGCTCCAGGGGTGGGCGAGAAGGGAAGTGAGTGTGCGGTATTCCCGCTCCCCCTTCTCCCCCCCCCCACAGGTTAGTGATACCCCCTGGTATAAAGTGGTAGAGCGAAAGACACTCTGGCCGCTATCCACCATAGCTTCTGGTTGGAGGACTCTGACCCTATTTGATACTATTATCCTTTATTATCCTTTATTATCCCCCCTTGAGGCGGAAGGATTATAACACCAGGAGACTGTTATCCAGGTCAGTATTGGAAATACGTATCTGTTCGTTTATATGGGATGTGAATGCCCCCCTAACTCCAGCTGCTCTGGTAATTACCAGTAATAGGTTGGGGGTTTTCCTTGTTTTTTCCCCCCTCTCCCCTCTTTCTCCCTTCCTAATTCCCTTTTTTCCCCCCTTTCTCCCTTTTGACTGGCTGGTTCATGTGAGTCGGACGGGGGGAAGGTGGGTGTCACTGGACTCTGCAAGAGGGAAGGAGCAGGAGTAGTATAGATCTGGAAACCAGAGCGGGAACCATGGCAAAGAAAAAAGGGGACACCTCAATGTTACAGGAGGCCGGGGTAGATCTATCCCAGAAAGCCCTAAAAGACAAAAGTAAAGAGATCGCTAACAAATTGGAGAAATTTGCACATGGAACTTCCCAATCCTCCCAGGCTAGTGGGAAAACGCAGCAGGCCAAAGTGTCTATGTCGCCAAGTGGATCTCTTAAAGGGGCTAGTATTCAGCCCAAAAGTAAAGATCATAAAGGGACTGGGGGCCAGATTCGTTTGCCGGCTACTCAGGATATGCCAAGCTCGGAGGGGGTAAGAACAGAGGAACCATCCTTGAAAGAGATATTGTCGGCAATAAACACCTGCAAGGCTTCTTTGGTAGAGTTAATGGATCAGACAAAGGGCACAAAGGAGGACTTGCTGCTAGTAAGACACGACCTTAAGAAAATCCAAGAGCGGACTACGGAATTGGAGGAGAGAGTGGGAAATATTGAGGATGCCCAATCCCCCCTAAAGAAGGATGTAGAGAGATTAAAAAAGATGGTTTCCAGACAAAATGAGAGGTTGAAGGAGTTTGAAAATAGGGAAAGAAGAAACAATGTGCGGATTTTGGGACTTCCGGAAAAATCTGAGGGGAGAGATATGAGAGCTTTTCTGGAAAACGGAAAATTGTATACTCACCTTTCCGTAATTTTCCTTTCCTGTCGTATTCCATGGCAGCATACACATGGGTTGTGACTCCGCCCCCACAACCTGATAGGATCTCATAGCTATAAAAGAATCAGGTGACCCCCTCCCAGTATTCTCTGTATATATCACCTAAACAGAGGGTGGGTGTTTGTATGCTGCCATGGAATACGACAGGAAAGGAAAATTACGGAAAGGTGAGTATACAATTTTCCGTTTTCCTGTCATATCATGGCAGCATACACATGGGAAATAACTCGCAGACTGGGTGGGTGTCAGAAAGTAAATTTATTTAGCAGGTAACCGATGAGTTTGCCTGTAACACAGACTTCCCAAACTCTACGGTAGTTAATTGTGCCAGGTCTACTTTGTAATGTGCCATGAACGTATTTCTAGAGGACCATGTTGCGGCCTTACAAATTGTTTCTGCGGACACTCCGCAAAAAGCTGCCCATGATGCTGCCACTGCCCTGGTGGAGTGCGCCCTTAAGCCCTCCGGTACTGAGACTTGACAGGAACAGTATGCTTTCTTGATGGACCTCACCAGCCATGTCGCAATGGTGCGTGAAGATGCTGCTTGACCTCTTCTATGACCATGCGGAATGATTAATAGACTATCTGATTTTCTGAAGGGAGCCGTTGCCTCCAGGTATGCTAAGATAGTGCTTTTGACGTCTAGCGGGTGTGGTTCGCCTTGATCTGTGGATAATGCTGAAAGCACTATTTCCTGATTAAAGTGGAAGGATGATGCTACTTTAGGGACAAAGCGATCCGCCGACCTTAGTACTACCCTATCCGGATAGAATACCAGGTAGGGTTCTTTGGTCATTAGTGCCTGGATCTCTGATACCCTTTTTGCAGAGGTCACAGCGATGAGGAATGTTGTTTTTAGGGTCAGATCCCATATGAGATGAGGACTGTAGAGGATGAAAGGGCTCATGAGACAGAGCTTCCAGGACTGTTGATAGATCCCAAGTTGGAAATGAGGACTTCCTGGGCGGTTTGATTTTCATGGCGGCTTTTAGGAACTGGATGACGAGCGGCTGCATGGCCAACCTGATACCTGTCATGGCCGAGAGTGCTGAGACTTGGACTCTCAGCGTGCTTGAGCTCAGACCTTTTTCAAGCCCCGTTTGGAGAAAGTCCAAGATTTGAGGGATGCTGGGGGATAGGGCGTCCCAGGATTGTTCCAGGGCAACGGATGAAAATCTTTTCCAGACTGCATTGTAGACCTTATTGGTCATTGCCTTCCTGGCTTGGAGCAGTGTCTGCACCACTTTTCGGGAACACCCGTGGGCTAGCAGCCTTGACCTTTCAGCCTCCAGGCCATCAGGTGTAGCTTCTCTGGTGCGACCGTGGTCTCTTCGATGTGGACTACCGGACCTCCGACTTTCCAGTTCCGACGATCGGGTGCCCACAAGGGC
>BLSH010008718.1:102727-114732 GCA_018402905.1 Glandirana rugosa | reverse complement strand
CAACAGCTGGAACCTGGCCCTATAGGAGTAGGCGATGATTTTTGAACAATAATCTGTCCCTTACAGCAACAGCTGGAACCTGGCCCTATAGGAGTAGGCGATGATTTTTGAACAATAATCTGTCCCTTACAGCAACATCTGGAACCTGGCCCTATAGGAGTAGGCAATGATTTTTTTGAACAATAATCTGTCCCTTACAGCAACAGCTGGAACTTGGCCCTATAGGAGTAAGCAATGATTTTTGAACAATAATCTGTCCCTCTAAGCAACAGCTGGGGAGTTTGCTGGCCAATCAAGCACAATAATCCTGAGAGGGGCGGTGACAGGAAGCCGGATGCTGACGTGAGTGGGCGTGCGAGCTCATGCAGACTGTGCTTCATGCTTTAGGCTGTATGCCGCCATGATCCTGTGTAAGGAGTGCGCCTGATTTGGGACCCCGACTGTCGGAGGGAGCGTGTCAGTGAGCGGGCGGAACTGGAGGTGTGGAGCCGGCCCAGTGACCCGTGGCGAAACCTGGGATATGAGTGGACGCTGACCGCAGCATAAGACCTCCACGCGCCTGGAGGTGAAGAAAGAGTGAGCGGCTTTTGGACCTAGGGATCGGGTACTGAAGCCAAGAGCTGAAAAGTGCCAGCGCGATATATCCTGGTGGCGGAGAGATAGCCGGAGGGCTCCGGGGGTGAGTGAGAAGGGAAGCGAGTGTGCGGCATTCCTGCTCCCCCTTCCCCCCCCCCCAAAGGTTAGTGATACCCCCCTGGGTATAAAGTGGAAGAGTGATAGGCGCTCCAGCCGCTACTTACCATAGCTTTTGGCTGGAGGATTCTGACACTATTCAGCCTTTTATTATCCTTTATTAGAAGGGCAAGAGAAGTTCAGAAAAAACGGCTCAGTTTCTTGGATATCAAGGCCAGGCTGCGACAATTAAACATCCAATATGCTATGTTCTACCCAGCTCGTCTTTGGGTTGTGTATAAAGGGGAGGTCTCTTTTTTTGACACCCCGGATGCAGCCCGGTCTTGGTTAGAGAAATGTGAGCAGTCTACGCATGATTTGCCATGAGCTGGAGTAGGCCCTGAGGGGCTGATTAGGTTACTGGGGTAGGAGGAAGAAACACATATGAGGTGGTGGGGAGGAGGAGGGGGGGGGAGAGGGAGAGAGAGAAAGATAGAAGATAAATTCGAGTATAATTTGTTATAACCGGGTGGGGGCAGGGTCCAGGGTTGATTTGATTAAGGGCACAGGGTAAAATGGTATAAAAGAATTTGTTATGAAGGCACTGTAATAATAATATGAAAGAGGTATAGAGGGTTGAATGATTATATATGGAAAACTTTTCTTTTTTTGAGCAAAGGAAGCATGAGCACAAGAAGGGAATGGCACCGGCAACAGCGTGCAAAAGGGGTAGTAGGAATGTGCCAAGGTATAGGCACAGTAAAAATTATAAAGGTTATATTTATGGTTATTCTGCACTAGGAAAACACCGAAGTCACAAGGAAAAGCCCCAAAAAGGGTTGGGGGAGGGGGGAGGGAATGGGCGGGAGGGGTTAGCTGGGTTGATAGGAAGAATGTATAAGTGTGAATATGATTTGGTTAACACCCCAAGGAGGAGAAGAGGGAGATAGGTGAGATGGGGCTCCTCTGGTGGGCCCCCCCTCTGCCCTTCTGCGTTCCATGGCTGAGTCCCCGGTGACATTTGGGTCGTGGAATGTGAGGGGAGTGAGTAACTTGGTCAAAAAGACGGCCTTGTTTAAAACAGTTGCTACATTGGGGATAAAAGTGCTATGTTTACAAGAAACACATGTAACGGGGGATTCAATTGACCGTTTAAAGATTAGGGGATTCCCACACCAATTTCACTCCACATACACCTCATACTCTAGAGGAACGAGTATATTAATCCATGCTTCAGTGGGATTTGAATGTATCCAGGTAAAGCTAGATGGGGAGGGGAGATATGTTTTTTTGTATTGTTAGTTGGCAAAACTCCTGATTATTTTGGTGGGGGTGTATATTCCGCCACCTTTTAGATTAGACATCATTGGTTGCCTAATAGGGTTTATGGCGGACAAGACGGGTATTCCAGTACTGTGGTTGGGGGATTTTAATATGGTTATGAATACCCAGATGGATAGATGGCCCCCGAGAGAAGGGAGCGGACCCCCTATATGGACCGGGTTGTATGAGATATTGAAGGAAACGCGTTTAAGGGATATTTGGCGGGAGCACCATCCGGGGGTTCGCGCCTTCTCTTGCCAGTTGAGTGCCCACTCCTCCCTTTCAAGAATAGACTTGGCCCTGGGTAACAATGAATTGTTCGCAAGGGTGGTGGAAATTGGATATGAGGCGAGAGGCCTATCAGACCACTCACCAGTGGTAGTGACTGTAGAGATGGGTGGGGGTTCCCACGATAGGGACTGGCGGTTTAACCCAGTATGGCTTAAATTAATAACCCCGAAGGATCATATATTAGCCAAACTACAGGAGTTCCTGCAATTGAATAAAGGTACGGCCAGTCAGGGTCTGATATGGGATACCCTTAAGGCCTTTTTGAGGGGGCTTTTGATACACCAAATCTCCAAAAAAAAAACCCTTGAATGCGAAATGGGAATGGGAGGTAATAAATAGGGTAAAGGAAGCTGAGAGGATGTATGTGGAGGACCCTACGCCAGAGAAACTGGCCAATTGGGATGAATCCCGGAGATCTTATCGGATGGTGTCCTTAAAGAAGGCAGAGACTGAAAGATTATTTTTGGGACAGGCACGGTACGAGGAAGGGGAATCTGCTGGAAACATGTTGGCCTTCCTAGCGAGGTCCCAGGAGGGACAGATGACCAGCATTGGTCCGGTGGAAGCCCCGGGGAGGGGATCACTAGTTGTCCGGCGAAAATACTAAACATCTTCAAGGAGTATTATGCCGAGCTCTACAGTTCAAAAGTGGGTAATAAGGATAGAGAAATACAGGAGTTTATTGGGAAACTAAATATACCAAGATTGACAGAAGAAGACAGAACATTAATGGAGGTGCCAATAACTCTGGAAGAACTGGAAGAGGCAGTACTTGAGGACCCCAGGCACAAAGCCCCGGGTCCGGATGGACTACCAAATGAAATATATTCGGAATATGCTGGGGTATTGCTTCCGGAGTTGTTGGCAACTCTTAATAATGCGG
Source organism: Glandirana rugosa (assembly GCA_018402905.1). Lineage (NCBI taxonomy): Eukaryota > Metazoa > Chordata > Amphibia > Anura > Ranidae > Glandirana > Glandirana rugosa. Next base: position 111,563 of record BLSH010008718.1, on the reverse strand, counting down.
TAGGAAGGGGAACGATACCGATATCCATGACAGAGGCCACTATAATACTTATCCCCAAGGAGGGGAAAGACCCACAGCAACCAGCATCTTATAGACCCATCTCCCTGTTGTGTACGGATGTGAAGTTGTTGGCTAAGGTGTTGGCAAAAAGACTTAGCAGGGTGATACATAAAGTGGTTCACTTGGACCAATGTGGGTTTATCCCTTGAAGGTCTACAGCCTTGTTGTTTGCCATGGCAGTCGAGCCCTTGGCAATAGCAGTAAGACAAGCGCAGGATATGCGGGGATTCAGAAGAGGGTTGGAAGAAGAGAAGGTATCGTTGTTTGCAGACGATATCCTTGTTTATCTAGGAGATACGGGACGTTCATTGACTGTAGTGGCAAAGTTGGTGGAAGAATTCAGTAGCTGGTAAGGCCTGACAGTTAACTGGGGTAAATCTGCTCTCCTCCCGCTAGATGGGCTAATGGAAAACCTGCCAGAGGGCATGGCCTCTCTGCAGATAGTAGCTTCCTTCAAATACTTGGGTATAAACATATCAACTAACCCTAAGCACTATATAATAAAGAACTTGGAACCCTTATTGAAAAAGTTTAAGTTGAAGTTAAATAGCTAGAGGCACCTCCCCTTAACGGTAACGGGACGTAGCAATTTAGTGAAAATGATCTGGCTTCCACAGCTTCTATATGTTTTACATAATGTCCCTATATGGATCCCCGGGATATGGTTTAGAAGGATAGAGAGACTCTTTAGAGAGTTGATATGGAAGGGTAAGCGAGCCAGGATTGGGTTGCAATTTTTGCAGCTCCCTAAAGATAAAGGAGGCCTGGGAGTCCCAGACCCATGGGTATACTTCTTGGCAGCTCAATTGCAACAACTAGGGGGGGAGAACTGAGTACATCAGGTGTAAACTATAGCCTGCGTCCTCTTCAAGCTTGTACCCCCCATTTATCGTGGCTGGCAGCATTGGAGGCAGAGTCAGTGGGGGCTCTAAACCAATGCCCAGTAGGAGCATTAATACTAAAAGTTTGGCTAACGGTCAAGTCGATATTGAAATACTAGGGATTTAGCGAATTTGCACCACTGTGGGATAATAAGAGACTCCCGGAACTGGCTGAATCAGGAGGGTTTCAAGTTTGGAAACGGAAAGGGGTGAGTAGATTGAAGCAGTTATACAATGGGGACAACTTGAAATCGTTCCAAGAACTGAGGGAGGAATTTGGAATATCGAATACATTTTTTTTTCAATATCTGCAGTTGAGGCACGCTATTTTGGCACAGTTTAGAGAAAAGGGGGGCCCAGGGTGGTGCGAGATCCCCGTCCTTGAGAAGATCTTGTATACCCCCGTCCAAAGAGGACTCATTTCAGATATATATCAGAGGTTGAGATCAGAAGTAACAGGGATGCATCAGATGGACCAGATAAAAGGGAAGTGGGAGGTAGATGTGGGGGAGCTATCGGATAACCAATGGAAGAACATTCTAGCCCTGCCAGATAGACTGTCCTTCTCTTCGCCACAAAAATGGACCCAGCTTAACATTCTTCATATGACCTTTTATACCCCCAAGAAACTATATCAATTTGGAAGACGCTGGGACGATCTATGCACCAGATGCAGGGGGGTGACCGGCGATCTGATTCACATGATGTGGAGGTGCCCCAGGCTGCACAGGTATTGGAGCGAGGTTCTTATGGAGATAAACCAAGTCTTTGGGCTGGCGTTGGTCGGGAACCCGACCCTGTGTATCCTGGGCCACCTGGAAGGAGGGGGGAGATGGGCCAGAGGAGGTGGGCAATAGAGAAATGCCTTTATCAGGCAAGGAAACAAATCACGTTAAAATGGAAGGATATTAACCCCCCATCAATGGAGAGCTGGCGTGAGAGGGTGAATAGATCAATAGTGAGAGAGAGGATGGTATATCTTGGGAGGGGAAAGAGTAAGGTATTTGAAAAAGTATGGGGCAAATGGGTGGAGAGGGGGGTCTACAATTCAGAGAAGTACTTGATAAATAAAGAAGGAAGAAGCTGGTTAAGGGGTGGTAAGAGAAGAGGATGTGAGAAACAACCCAGGGGGAGGGGGGGAGGGGAGGGGGAGAAGAGAGGGTAAAGAAATAGATGAAAAATTAATTTTGTATTCGGATTAAGAAAAGAAAGCAGAGCCTTTTTTCCTTTTTGTCGGTAGCTATGTGGTAATGAAAGGAGAAATAAAGTGGATTATGGAAGGGTAGTGGTGGCTGGTGGAGTGTGGCCGCTCCCCTTCCTTGGGTCTCCTCCCCGGGACACAGTCTTGGTCCCTGGGGGGTGTCCCGGGGGAGACTGGGGGAATACGGACATTGCAAGTCTGGGAGGGGCGGCCTTCACCACCGCCAGCTTTAAACTTGTATAATGGGATGGTATAATATAAGGTACGGAAGGAAGTAAAAGGTATGTTATTAGGTATTTTAAAAGATATATTGCAAGCATTATAAACTATTTTTTCCCTGGGTAATCGGATGTGGTTTTATTGAAACCATACTTTGTTACTGCTTGAAAAAACTAACATAAAAAAAAAAGAAAAAAAAAATTTTAAGGAAGTGAAGAAAATACCACAATGATGTGACTAAGCCAGACTTTTGTATGAAAGTCAAGCTGAATATTTCTTCTTAAGGCAGTCTACTGACATGGGGAAAAAAAGCAACAGCTGGAACCTGGCCCTATAGGAGTAGGAGATGATTTTTGAACAATAATCTGTCCCTTACAGCAACAGCTGGAACCTGGCCCTATAGGAGTAGGCAATGATTTTTGAACAATAATCTGTCCCTTACAGCAACAGCTGGAACCTGGCCCTATAGTAGTAGGCGATGATTTTTGAACAATAATCTGTCCCTTACAGCAACAGCTGAAACCTTGCCCTATAGGATTAGGTGATGATTTTTGAACAATAATCTGTCCCTTACAGCAACAGCTGGAACCTGGCCCTATAGGAGTAAGCAATGATTTTTGAACAATAATCTGTCCCTCTAAGCAACAGCTGGAACCTGACCCTACAGAACTAGGAGATGATTTTAGAACAATATAATCTGTCCCTTTAAGCAGAAGCCTCTAGCTAGTGCAGTCAGATCGTTCTGTAATGCAGGGTGAGAGCTGCAATCTGTCCCTCAGAGCAGCAGTAGTAGTAATCTCTAATTAGTCCAGAATAAGATCCTCCTATAATGCAGGATGAGATGTTAAAATATCTGCAATCTGTCCCTCACAACAACGCCAGCAGCTTTCTCTCCATACACTAGTCAGAGTCTCAGAGAGCATGTGACATGCAGCACTGTGACTCCAGCTTATAAAGAGGCTGGGTCACATGATGCACTGGCCATTCAAAGCCATGCCATTAGTAGGCATGGCTGCGATGGCTTCTAAGGGCAAACCAGTGAAACGCTTGTTGATTGGCTACCCTGCAGCTATTGAACATGCGTGATTCAACTACCAGAACCCAGAACTCGAACCCAAATGTTTTTTGAAATGTCCGGGTTCGGGTCCTGGACACCCCAAAGTTCGGTACGGACCCGAACTTTACAATTCGGGTTCACTCAACACTACTGCTAATGATACCATTTTCATTACTAAAATCTTGTATGTAATCCCTTATCATCCTTTCCAAAAACTTGCATACTATTGATGTTAGGCTAATTGGTCTGTAGTTCCCAGGGATTTATTTTTGCCTTTTTTTAAATATTGGTGCTACATTGGCTTTTCTTTGATGACCCCTAGGTACAAGCCACCTGGTCCTGGTGACCTATTAATGTTTAGTTTTTCAAGTCTATTCCTAATTCTATCCTCTGTTAGCCATGATGGTGCCTCCTGTGTCGTATCGTGAGGATAAACATTACAGTTTTGGTTACTGCAGACCCCTGTTTCCCTCATGAAGACTGAGGAGAAGAATATATTCAACACCTTTGCCAAGAGGTTGTCTTGTTTTTAAACTTCTTGCACAGGTGATAGTGGTATATTTTTAATAATAAATATTTGATTGTTTTGTATATCAACTTGCTATTATTTATCAATTTGGTTTCCGCATGAGATAACCCTTGGATCTTTAATCCTTTCAATTACTACATACACCGCACATTGCATCAAATTGGCCTGCATGGTTGTTGTCCCAGAAGGAAGCCTCTTCTAAAAATGATGCACAAGAAAGCCAGCAGTTTGCTAAAGACAAGTAGACTAAGGACAATGGAACCATGGATATATGGATAACTTATTTGGTTTAGATAGTGTCAAGTGTGTGTGGCAGCAAACAGGTGAGGGGTACAAAGACAAGTGTCTTGCCTACAGTCAAGCATGGTGGTGGGAGTGTCATGGTCTGGGGCTGCATGAGCGCTATCGCACTGGGGAGCTACAGTTTATTAAGGGAATCATGAATGCCAACATGTACTGTGACATACTGAAGCAGATCATGATCCCCTCCTTTCGGAAACTGGGCCAGAGGGCAGTATTCCAACATGAGAACAACCCCAAACACACCTCCAAGACGACCTCTGCCTTGCTAAAGAAGCTGAGGGTAAAGGTTATGGCATCCTCAAATGGAATGTGGAGGAGTGCAAGGTCTATAACATCCAGTAGCTCTGTGATGTTATCATGGAGGAGTGGAAGAGGACTCCAGTGGCGACCTGTGAAGCTCTAGTTAACTCCATACCCAAGAAGGTTAAGGCAGTGCTGGAAAATAATGGTGGCCACACAAAATATTGACACTTTGGGCCCAATTTGGACATTTTCACTTAGGGGTGTACACACTTTTGTTGCCAGTGGTTTAGACATTAATGGCTGTGTGTTGAGTTATTTTAAGGGGATAACAAATTTACACTGTTATACAAGCTGTACACTCACTACTTTACATTGTAGCAAAGTGTAATTTCCTTAGTGTTGTCACATGAAAAGATATAAAAAAAATTTACAAAAATGTGAGGGGTGCACTGGATGTACCTTGAGAGAATGCTGGAGTCCTTTGGCTTTGCAGGCACCATATCCACGGCCATTATGACCCTCTACTCCAGGCCCTCTGTGCAGGTGTTTGTGTCTGGCGCCCTGTCTTCACCCTTTTTAATTTCCAATGGAACTAGGTAGGGGTGCCCGTTATCCCCACTAATATTCAATCTCATTATGGAACCCCTTGCCATATACATTAGAACCCACCCTAACATTAAGAGACTATCGCTATCTAACTCTTCTCATTCCATTAGCCTGTTTGCTGACAACATTATTCTGATTCTCACTGAAGTGGAACAGCGGTACACGAGGCACTGAATCTGTTTGGTCAAATATCTTACTATAAGGTAAATGAAAATAAGTTATACATAATGGGCCTAGGCATACAGGACACCACAAAAAAGAAACTTCAATCACGGTTTCCATACACATGGTGTGATAAAGGGATAGGATACTTGGGTATAACCCTAACACCCACAACAGACCAACTAGTAGCTGCCAACTATACCCCATTCCTTACGAAAATGGACTCACAGCTGCACACCCTCGCCAAATCTGAACTCTCATGGGCAGGTAGGTTGGCGGCCTTTAAAATGTTGATCCTGCCCCAACTCTTTCACCTCTTCAGGTCCCTACCAATACTAGTCCCAGATAGAGTTGAGCAAACCCGAACTATAAAGTTCGGGTCCGTACCGAACTTTGGGGTGTCCGTGACCCGGACCCGAACCCGGACATTTGAAAAAAAGTTTGGGTTCGGGTTCTGGGTTCGGGTATTTGATCACGCATGTTGAAACAAGCATTTCACTGGTTTGCTCTTAGACGCCATCACAGCCATGCCTACTAATGGCATGGCTGTGATTGGCCAGTGCATCATGTGACCCAGCCTCTTTATAAGCTGGAGTCACTTAGTGCTGCATGTCACATGCTCTCTGGCTAGTGTAGGGAGAGGATGCTGCCGGCGCTGTGAGGGACAGATTGCAGATATAATAACATCTCATCAATCTGATTGTGGACTAGGTAGAGATTACTACTACTACTGCTTTGAGAACAGACTGCAGATCTCATCCTTCATTACAGAACGATCTGATTGTGGACTAGGTAGAGATTACTACTACTACTGCTTTGAGGGACAGATTGCAGATCTTATCCTACATTACAGAACAATCTGATTGTGGGCTAGGTAGAGATTACTACTACTACTGCTTTGAGGGACAGATTGCAGATCTCATCCTGCATTACAGAACGATCTGATTGTGGACTAGGAAGAGATTACTACTGCTTTTATGGACAGATTGCAGATCTAATAACATCTCATCCTGCATTACAGAACGATCTGAGTGGACTAGGTAGAGTCTACTGCTTAGAGGGACAGATTATTGTTCTAAAATCATCTCCTACTCCTATAGGGTCAGGTTCCTGCTGTTGCTGTAAGGGACAGATTATTGTTCTAAAATCATTGCCTACTCCTAAAGGGTCAGGTTCCTGCTGTTGCTGTAAGGGACAGATTATTGTTCTAAAATCATCGCCTACTTCTATAGGGTCAGATTCCTGCTGTTGCTGTAAGGGACAGATTATTGTTCTAAAATCATCGCCTACTCCTAAAGGGTCAGGTTATTGCTGTTGCTGTAAGGGACAGATTATTGTTCTAAAATCATCGCCTACTCCTATAGGGTCAGGTTCCTGCTGTTGCTGTAAGGGACAGATTATTGTTCTAAAATCATTGCCTACTCCTATAGGGTCAGGTTCCTGCTGTTGCTGTAAGGGACAGATTATTGTTCTAAAATCTAAAATATTGTTCTAAGGCTCCTACTCCACATCCACCCCCCTTCCCATTTGATTTTAAGTTATTTTCCCTATCCCCATTTTTTTGTAGGGCACTTGTCCTACCCTTAACCCCATTTTACTTCCTTTTGCAGCCCTCTAGCACTTGCCAGGACTTTTTTACAGCCATTTTTGTGCCGAAAAGTTCGGGTCCCCATTGACTTCAATGGGGTTCGGGGTAAAGTTCGGGTCAAGTTCGGTACCGAACCCGAACTTTTTCATGAAGTTCGGCTGGACCCACCGAACCCGAACATCCAGGTGTCCGCTCAACTCTATTTAACACTGAGTCATGGGTATGGGGGAGGAGTAGGGACAATTTTTTTAAAATTCTTTTATTTAAAATGTTTCAATAAATAAATACAAAGTTCCAACAAAGTGATATTTTTTCTACAAATTTACATTTTTACATAAACACAAAATACAAAGAAAATGAGCATATTCCCAGCAAAAAAACTCTCCCACATCCACCCACTCCTTTTTATTCCACCCTCCTCCCCCTATCCCATTTACGTAACACACCAAAACCACCCATAATTTTACTCAAAAACAGCAACAAAAACCATCTTTCCCTCAACCCTATCCCTACACCAACAATAATTTGATTCCTAACACTCTCCTTCACGCTCTCCCTTTGTCCAAGAAACACTCCCTGAAAAGAAAAAAGCAAAAACATTAAAAAACACACATCATTTACTTATATCCAAAATTTCCAATGCTTGAAATACCAAATTTCTTGTGCCTTCACCAAACCAACATTTTTTATATCACAGAGCCCATAGAAGTATAACCTTCCACGGACCATGGCCACACATTCTTTCACACTCACTACCTCGCCTCTAAATACCAAAATATTTCTAACATCCCATAAGCATTCCTTCACACAATTAACCAATAACCACAGTACTCTCAACTTCATCTTCTCTAAATTACACAACCATTTCATACGTTACATCCTCCACCCCAGTCAATCCCTTAATCAATTTTATCAACTTCTTCCATACTCTTTTTACAAACCCACATCTCCAAAATAAATGAGTCACATCCTCACACATTCTACACCCCTCTCTTGGACACACTTCACTATCAACCAATCTCCTTCTACGCTGAAAAACCCTTGTGGGCAAACACCCATGAACTATCATCCATGCCACATCATTTTGCCTGTATGTCAAGTCATCACTACATACATTCCGCCACACCCTCTCGCTATTAGCCTCACTCAACCCACCAATTACTTCCAACTCCTCCCTCCCCATCATCATTTTCAACACTCTTTTACATTCACACCATGATTCCTTACTTACGTCTGACAAACCATACCTTCTTATTCCTCTCTCAATCCTCACATAAAACCATGGTGGGTTGAAACATATTGGCACTCGCAAATCACACTCCATTAACTTATACCTTCTCAACACTCCACTACCCACATACCTCAAAAAACATCCTGCCACACTCTCCTTTTTACTAAGTTTCACGCACATACTTATATATCTCACCACTAAAAACCTCTCAATACACACCACTCCTTTCCCCCCATTTAATTTATCTTTCACCACCTTTTCTCTCTTAAGTTTCTCCATTTTTGACGACCAAAAGAAGGTAAAGCATAGTTTAATAATTTTCTTGAGCATCCTATCAGGTGCAGGAAATACATAAGATAAAAACAATAAAATTGGCAGAAGGACAGACTTTATGACCAATGCTTTACCTTCCAATGATAATGACCTCAATGACCAAAATTTAATTTTCCTCTGTAACTTACCACTCACCTCCTCCCGACTTTCCCTACCATACAAATCATCACCAAATTTCACTCCAAGCACCCTTAACCCCGGTACACATTCTTTCCACCCACTAAAATCCACCCTATTCCACCCGCCAAACACCTTGCATTCACTTTTATCCATATTTACCCTAAAACCACTTGCCATACAAAACACATCTACTAGCAACTTTACCCTTTTTAGCCCTGTCACACTCCTACAGAGTTCAGTAACATCATCCATGTAACCTACCACACTCAAACATTTGGGGGGGGGGGGGGGGGGGGGGGGGGG
>BLSH010008718.1:59276-102717 GCA_018402905.1 Glandirana rugosa | reverse complement strand
GGTAAAGCATAGTTTAATAATTTTCTTGAGCATCCTATCAGGTGCAGGAAATACATAAGATAAAAACAATAAAATTGGCAGAAGGACAGACTTTATGACCAATGCTTTACCTTCCAATGATAATGACCTCAATGACCAAAATTTAATTTTCCTCTGTAACTTACCACTCACCTCCTCCCGACTTTCCCTACCATACAAATCATCACCAAATTTCACTCCAAGCACCCTTAACCCCGGTACACATTCTTTCCACCCACTAAAATCCACCCTATTCCACCCGCCAAACACCTTGCATTCACTTTTATCCATATTTACCCTAAAACCACTTGCCATACAAAACACATCTACTAGCAACTTTACCCTTTTTAGCCCTGTCACACTCCTACAGAGTTCAGTAACATCATCCATGTAACCTACCACACTCAAACATTTGCCACCCCCCCCCCCCCCCCAGGCACCTCTACTCCCCTCACAGCCTTATTCTTCTTCAACATATGTAACAAAGGTTCTATCACACAAACAAACAGCACTGGAGACAACGGACATCCCTGCCTCACCCCTGACTTAATCTGCACATCCCCCATTAGCCAACCATTCACAAGCACCCTACTAACCATCCCTCAATACATGCTTCTGATCCACCCAATCATTCTTTCAGGTACCCCCATCCTACTCAACACCTTAAACATAAAATCATGCACCACTCGATCATATGCTTTTTCAAAATCTAGTGCTAGCATAGCCACACTTTGTCCTCTATTTTTACACCACCACAACGCATCCCTCAAGCTTACCAAACTTTCTGCAACCGTTCTCCCAGGTACAGCACAAGCTGTGGTGGTAGCAAAATGGATAGTTCAGGGAAGGAGTTGGGGGATATTGTTAAAACATTTAATTTGGCGGATGTTGGGAAGGAAGGGGGACCAACTTTTTTTTAGTTCTAGCGGGAAGGTGTGCTCACGTATTGATTTTTGTTTTGTATCTAGGAATTTGAAGAGTGAATTTTTTTCTGTTCAGAAGATGCCGTTCACGGACCATGGTAAAATTGAGTGTGGTGTAAGTATATGTGAAGGAGGTATGTATGGGAAGGGGGTATGGAAGTTGAATGTGAGTTTATTGGAAGATGAGAAAATAAGGGAGGAGTATGCAAATTTTTTGATTGGCAGCACTGATGAGCACTGATTGGCAGCACTGATGAGCACTGATTAGCAGCACTGGTGGGCACTGATCGGCAACACTGGTGGGCACTGTTGGGAGTGTACCAATAGTCAGGACACTATGTCAGAATGACTTTGAGTAAGGCCTTGATAGGCTGAAATGTATTAGTGTTGGCTCTGTTTGGAACATGTGTACTCCTTGGACAAAATAAAGAGAAGTTGTATTCATCCTCACCTGTTTGCCGACTTTATCTACATGGATGCACAAATGAATGCCACAGAATATGGTGAGCACACCTTGTGTGATAGCTGTAACATAAGACAATTGATGATAACATAGGGTTACCCAGGAAATGAAAAGGTAGGGTGGATGCCAAAGGACTTGGCATCATCACCTTCAGGCAATTCTTTGCCAGGTGGCATCTTCTGCCCTCGCCACACTCTGCTGACCGATGACCTGTTTTAAAACAATTACAACATACCTGTCCTGTTTCACACTCGTCCTTTGTGTGGCCAAAAGAAAAGCACTGATGGCAGAAGGTAGGCTGTCCCAGATACCACAAGTAGCCTCGGTTGGACCTTATAGAAAAAGCCTGAGGCGGATGCCTCACTCCCCCAATACTATCTGGGTCCTGTTTTTGCTGGACCCAAAACTTCCTGCGACCATTAAAGGTGCCAAAAATATTGGTCTGTTTTGAGCCATCAGAAACATAGTCACAGTAACGGGCCAAGAAAAACCTAATCTCCTCATCCCTAACAAAAGGGTTGTACATGTGGACAATGACCGGTATGCGCTTTTTTCTCTCGCTACAAAAAAAGGAAATCCCCTCAAGCAGTGGATCACCTGCTTTCTCCGCCTGTCACAACCAACATGTCTGCATTTCAACCTTATTCCAAAAGGTGACATCATAAACACCAGTGGAGGGAAAGCACTGAACGCAAAAAATAGTCTCACGAGCCATACCAAAAAGATCCTCGATTATCTGTTTCTGCACATAATGCAGACCAACATCCGCCCTTCTGTCCTCAAAAATAAATAAACAGCCGTACTGTATTTGGCGCATCAAGTGCTTGCACACCCTTCCTGGACTACAACCCACCACACATTCCACAAGGGAAAGTGAGCGGGCGATCGCAACTCGTTGTCTGGGGACTAAGCCTAGGGCCAATAGCAGCAAGGGGGGCCCTCCGAAGAGAGACGATCCCCCCAAGGCTGACCTTCGGGTACCCCAGACACCGCTTGACTAAGAATCGGGCAGTCAGACTACACTTGATCTTAGCCAAAAGGTAGAGAAGCAATCAGGGACAAATACACTGTCAACCAATCAATGACTTTGTTGAGCACTCTTCTGCCTGTTAACTGTGGTGTGATTCTCTGCAACTGGTTGTAAGTCAACATTAGGAATAAGATTCAAGTTCACATAACCTTGAGTTCAAGACAGATCTCTAGGATTCAAATTTTGGGTTCATCAAGTTCACTGTTTGCAACATAAATTGGGTACAACCCACAATGCAATGCTTAGCCTTTGTCCCTGATAACAAGATACAATAAGCTGAATAACCCAGTTTCCTCACTATAAAAGGGTGGGTTCACAGCAGCTATATTTTGATGATGTGTGCTTAAAGAATATGTTAACCCAACATTTCATATTCCCAATATGCAATATACAAAAGTATCTGCGCTCAGACTAACTGAATGATGTGGAAATCTGCTAACACATTTTCTGGTCACAAACAGAAAATATAAAAATGCAGCACTTTCTTTAATAGACTTTAATAGAGAATGCACATAAAGTCAATTTTCCTTTGAAGGAAAAGACACAGTCTTTGATAGGGTGAGCAGGAATGGAGATCCTGAATAGAAACCGCCACCTCCACCTCCACCATCAACACACAAAGCCTCTTACCGAATACAGTTGACCACCCTATTAGAGGGTCCAACACACACATTAATAATCTCTGAGTGATCCCCTTCCTCAGCTAACCCATTAAGTGTGGCTCCTTCCAGATCCAGATAATCATGTAGAGGTGTTTCTCTGATAAGCAACTCAAATCAAGGTCTTCGGAGTATATATCTCAATAAAACAGATACAGCCTCTTCATAGTGTAATATGTTTCTTAAACATTTATTTCATAGTAAAAAAAAAAAGGCACTCACATTGTTTTAAGATGAAAACAGCATTAAGAATCCACATGGGAAAGTTTCCAACCCAAAAGATGGCTGCACTCCACTACGTTCCAGTGCCACAATGACATCACATGCCAGGCTCCAGCTTAGACATCTTCAGGGGCTTGGGTAGCCAACGACATATGCACTTTCAATAAATAGAGGTTATTTGGATTCTTAATGCTGTTTTTACCTTGAAACCAAATGTGGTGGCTTTTTTAACTATGAAATAAATGTTTAAGAAATGTATTACGCTATGAAGAGGCTGTATCTGTTTTATTGATATGTATAGTTTGAGGACCTCGATTAGGATTTCTAATCGGAGAGACACATCTGCATGATTATCTGGATCTGGAAGGAAGGAAGGAACCAGCTGAGGAAGAAGATCATGTTAGGAGCTGCTTGGAGATTATTTATGTGTGTGTATTCGGTAAGAGGTTGTGTGTTGTTGGTGGAGGTGGAGGTTTCTATTCAGGATCTCCATTTCTGCTCAGCCTATCAATGACTGTGTGTTTTCCTTCAAAGGAAAATTGACTTTATGTGCACTCTAGTCTATAAAGGAAAGTGCTGCAATTTTATATTTTATATTCCTGATATGTTTGCTGTATGATGTACTGGTATGGAAAAAATATCATGTTCTTTGTCTTGCTTCCTTTGTGTGAAATCCCTGGTGTTCCTGCCAGTCCCCCCTGTTTAGAAACTGACCACGATAGGCAGGAGAGCACAGTGTGATCAATTCTCTAGCTATGCTTTTTCTCTTTCAATGATCAGACTTGTGCTGATACACCCTCCCTGCACAGATATTCACTGGGAAGTTTAGTGTTCTGCTGTTTCTAATCCCTCGCCTCTCTATGCAGCTGAAAACAGAGCACATGGGACTACTTATAAAAAAAAATGGGAAAAAGGAATTTATAATTTATACAGGTATACACACAAATGTTTTACCTTTCATTTCTATTTTGAATGATATAGGTTGTTTTACAAAGTGAGGGTTTACGTATAGTTTAGATTCTTAGAGAGAGCTGACAAGTTATACACTGGATTGCAGTGGTGGGCTGCATATACTTTTAACTCCCCCAACCCCATGCTTAAAGTGCTATTAAGAGACCCAACTTTTTTGACAGCAACAGCAACAAGTATCATTACTTTTTAGTTGCCTCCCTGTTTTGCAGCCATATTGTGCATATGATTTGATTTATTTTTGGTCTCTTTTCTTTTAATAGTTTCCATTTTCTGATCATTTTTTTATTTGGGTGGGGGGTTATGTTGTGAGAGGCAGATGTGTGCTGTGTGTATAGGAGGTAGGAGGTGAGCAGTTTTAATAAAAGTAGATGAGCATATAGAGGGGGGTTCCCAGCAGGGGAAAGCCATCAGGGAGCAGCATTAAGCTGGCCATACATGAGTCCTTTTTTTCATTCAACAGCATGCACACATTCAAAGTGGATGGGGGGTTGAAAGAAAAAAAATTATCCAATTTCCCCATCCACACATTTGAGGTGGATGGGGGAATCACTCCCCTATGCTACTGTCTTTTGACTGCAGGACGCCTTCCCCACTGTCAGAATACAATGATAAGTGATGCTGACTATAGCTGGTAGCACTGATCGTTCTGAAAAAAACCAACAGGCTGGTTGTACACAAGTCGATTGACAGATCAACTTGTGGGCAACCATCCTGTCCATACAAGGATTGAAATTCAGATGGTCCCTGCTGAACTGGCCAAATTTTAATTTCAATAGTTTTTATTGGGTTAGAGTTTACATTACAGAAAGCGTAACACTAAGATGTCAGATTGCAAGCACAATACAGGTAGTAAAATATTCAACATATTCTAAGATCAGCGTTCTACCAAGAGAGTATGGAGCCATAGTGTTTCACATTAACATAAGAAAACCACAGGTCCCTGGGCCCAGGCACCCCAATGGGGACAAGCTGTGCTCTGGGGCAGGGACTTTAACACATTATATATTAGTTTGTCAATAAGTTTACCCTCTTATCAGGAGAGACTTGGTAGAGAGTGCAGTATTGCAGGTGGTTTAACTTAAGGATAAAAGAACTATAGAGAACTAAGGAAAGAAATGGGAAGGGAAGGGTATCATTCTCGGAAGGGAGTTGTATTACAAAGAGTTGTGTGTCTTGTGCCACACTACCCAGGGGTTCCATAGGCGGACAAGTTTAAGGTAGTCCCTCCTATCTGCCGCCAGGGTCAATTCATAGGTGTAGCGGGACTGTATTTGGTTGATTACGTTGCTAAAGGAGGAGGGGAAGGACTTTTCCATAGCTTGGTAATGTTCTGTCTAGCCGCTAGAAGGACATGCGTAACAGTTTTATGGAAAGTGTATAGATAATCTTCTATGTTGAGTAGGCCTAGAGCAGATGGGTTGTTCGGGGACATTCTGGTGATTTCCCGGATTATTCGGAATATCTCCGACCAATATTTTTGGATCTGAGGACAGTCCCATAGGACGTGTAGTAAGGTCCCCACATTCCCGCATAGTCTCCAACATAGGGGAGAAAGTGTGGGGGCAAAGGAGGCTATCTTATAGGGTGTTAGGTATCGTCTTTGCGTGATATTTTGGATAAGTTCCCAGAGAGAGGCGCACAAGGTGTTCTTGTAGATTGAGCGAAGAGCGAATTCCCACTGGGAAGTTGTAAATTGGGCTTTTAGGTCCTCTTCCCACCTCTGCAATGCAGGTGTGCGGGAGAGTACTGTTTTTTCTCTGATTAGGTTATAAAAAAGTGTGATTCCCTTGTTGTAAGTGGAGAGATATTTCAATGCAGTGGTGGGAAGAGGCACTCTGAGATGTGGGTTGCTTCTAATGCAGTGTTTCAATTGTAGGTATTGGTAGAAGTATCTATTAGGGATTCCTAGTTCTGCTTGGAGTTGTTGGAAGGGTTTTACCCCATCCTGCATTAAGGCATCGTTGAGTGAGTTGGTAGGATCGTTAGTCCAAGGTGGAAGAGAGAAATTGGGGATGAGTCTCTGTAAGGTAGCTATAGGTATATTCGGATGTAGGATTGTCTGACCATGTAAGTGCTGAGAATTTTTTCCAGACTTTGACTGTGGCTGTGATTGGGGGGTGAAAATGTTTTGTTATGTTGAGCTTTTAGATTTAGACTGTATAGCCATGCCTTCAAGTTATGCCCCAGAATTTGTTGGCTCTCCAGCTGGCACCATAAAGAGGAATCGACTGGGTTGAACCATTCCCCAAGTTGTGCTAATGTGCATGCCTGGTAGTATTCTGTTAGGTTTGTGAGGCCTGACCCCCCTGCTGACCTGTGTTTATAGAACCACATTCTATTCACTCTGGGCTTTTTGTTCTGCCAGATACATTTGCCCAGTAGTGTTTGGAGGGACATTAGGTATGCTTGGGGAATAGGAATAGGGAGGCATCTAAACATGTATAGCACTTGGGGTAAGACTAGCATTTTAAATGAAGCCAACCTTCCATGAAAGTTCCTGCTTAGCTATGTGTTCTAGTGACTTGGAATATCTTTGTCTGAGGGAAGGAGTTACCTTTGAATAGGTTGCTAGGGTTGCTCGTTAGGGTGATGCCCAAATATTTAATAGAGTTATCTGCCCACTGGTAAGGGAGTTTGATCGTAAGGATAGCTTTAGTTACACTGTCTAATCCTACACTTAAAATTTGGGATTTGGCCATATTTATTTTATAGTAGGAAATTGCACTGAATTGGAGCAAGAGATCATGAATAGAGTTGAGCGAACACCTGGATGTTTGGGTTCGGCGGGTTCGGCCGAACTTTGTGGAAACGTTCAGGTTCGGTACTGAACGTTACCCGAACTTGACCCCGAACCCCATTGAAGTCAATGGGGACCCGAACTTTTCGGCACAAAAATGGCTGTAAAAAAGTTCTGACAAGTGCTAGAGGGCTGCAAAAGGAAGAAAAATGGGAGATGGTATTAGATCTGCAATCTGTCCCTCAAAGCAGTAGTAATCTCTACATAGTCCAGTATCAGATCGTTCTGTAATCAGATCGTTCTGTAATGCAGGATGAGAGATCGTTCTGTAATCAGATTGTTCTGTAATGCAGGATGAGTTTTATTAGATCTGCAATCTGTCCCTCAAAGCAGTAGTATTAATCTCTACCTAGTTATTATCACTGCAATCTGTCCTTCACAGCAGTAGTAGTAACCTCTACCTAGTTATTAGATCTGCAATCTTTCCCTCACAATCTGTCCCTCACAGCGCCGGCAGCATCCTCTCCCTACACTAACCTGAGAGCATGTGACATGCAGCACTGTGACTCAAGCCTCATATAGAGGCCGGGTCACATGATGCACTGGCCAATCACAGCCATGCCATTAGTAGACATGGCTGTGATGGCTTCTAGGGAAAACCAGTGAAACGCTTGTTGATTGGCTGCCCTGCAGCTATTCAACATGCGTGATAAAATACCAGAACCCAGAACCCGAACCCAGACTTTTTCTCAAACGTTCAGGTTCGGGTTCGGAACACGGACACCCGGAAGTTCGGTACGGACCCGAACATTACAGTTCGGGTTCACTCAACTCTAGTCATGAATTGCCGGTAATGAGGAAAGAGGGTTAGTCAACATGAGGATCACGTAGTCAGCAAAGAGGCTTATCTTGTGTGTTTCTCTCCCCACCACCAAACCAGTGACTTGTCTCGAGTCTCTAATGTGAACTGCTAAAGGTTCAATTGCTAGGTCAAATATAATTGGAGAGAGCGGGCAGCCTTGGCGTGTACCATTGGTTATGTGGAATGTTGAAGAAAGTGAGTCTGCTGCATATACATTGGCTGAGGGTATTGAACATAGTGCCATGATTGCCCGTAATATGTTACCTTCAAAACCAAACCTGGCAAGGGTCTCTTGGAGGAATCCCCAGTGGACTCTGTCGAACGCCTTCTCTGCGTCTAGTGAGAGAAGCAGAGAAGGCGTTCCTGAGGATTTGCCCAAGTGTATAATGTTAATTAGTCTTCTGGTGGCGTCCGCCGTTTGGCAGCCTTTCACAAATCCCGCTTGATCTCGGTGCACCAGTTGGGAGATATATTCCATTAATCTTGTAGCTAGGATTTTGGCATAGACTTTTACGTCTACGTTAAGCAGGGAGTTAGGGTGAAAGTTTTGTGGAGATCAGGGTTCCTTGCCAAGCTTGGGGATAGTCACAATCAAGGCTTTCAACATTTCTTGTGGGAAGCTGGAGGAGGAGGCAGCATCATTATAGAGGGCACATAGGTGAGGGGCTAAAATGTATTTAAATTGTTTGAGATATTCTCCTGGGAGACCATCTGGACCCGGGGTTTTGTTGTTGGGTAAGGAGTCTATATGGTGGATGACTTCTTGCAGATTAAATGGGGTGCAGAATTTTTGTAGTTGGTTCGGGTTTAGTCTACGAGAGAAAGTTTTGGATGGCTTCAGGGGAGGGTTGGGGGGTAAGTGGGTCTGACAGATTGTATAGCGATTCATAGTAAGCGCTAAAGGCATTGGCTATCTCCTGGGGGTTAATGACTTTAGCGTTGGTTTTAGGGTGGAGCAGAAAGGGTATTTTGGCTTTAGTGTGGGCAGCATTCAGGCGTTCTGCCAAGCGTTTCCCTGCCTTGTCGTTAGTGGAATAGGCTACGGCCCTAAGTTTCTTGTGTGCTTTCTCGTAGTTATTGAGGAGAAGCATACGGAATTCCTGTCTAAGGGTTATTAATTTTACCTTAAGGAGATCGTTGGGAGTTTTTTTATTTTGGTCTTCTATAGTTTTAATCGCTTCTGTGACCTCGTCAAGACGCTGCGTCCTCCTTCGCTTAGCTTGTGCACTCAGTTTTATAAACACTCCTCTAATAAAGGTTTTGTGTGCTTGCCACAAAGTTGAGGATTTGTCAACAGATCCCATATTCAAATCGAAAAACTCTCTGAGCTTGATTTGAAGATCTTCTGCATAGGGTGAGGATCTCATAAGTTTTACGTTAGCCCTCCAGATGATTGAGCTGGGAGGAAGTTGTTTTGGGCAGAGGGAGAGAGTTATCGGAGCGTAGTCCGACCAAGTTATCGGTTCTATGGTTGATCCAGTGGCTTGCTGTAGTGACTGTCTATCTGTTAAGAATAGGTCTATTCTGGTATTGGTGTTGTGGGCCATAGAGTGGAAAGTATAGTCAACTTCTGTGGGGTGATGGCAGAGCCATGCATTATAAAGGTTGTTCACTTTGAGATAGGACTGCATTGCGGATGTATATCTGCTTTTTCTGTTGGAAGTGTCTAGAAGGGAGTCTGGGGGTAGATTAAAGTCTCCACAGATAATTATCATACCTTTTTGGATCTTGTGGATTTTCTTTGTAAGTTTGTTGAGGAATGCAATCTGGTGGGTATTTGGTGCATACAGGCAAGTGAGCGTGGCTAAGGTGGAATTCAGTTTGCATATAAGGGTCAGGAACCGGCCTTCTGGGTCTGCTTGTTCTTGAATCAGTTCAAAGTCAATGGTGTTTCTAATCAATACGACCACCCCTCTTTTTTTTTCAGAACTATTGGCCAGAAAGGTGTGAGGGAACAGCTTGTGCGTAAACCTCGGTGCCTCCTTCTCTTTAAAGTGCATTTCTTGGATGCAGATGATATCTCCAACCAATTTCAAGGCAGTTTGCCAAGGCAACGTTCTTTTGGCCGGATGATTGAGGCCCTTTGCGTTGATTGATATAAGTTTAATACTCATGGTAGTGGTGAAAGGTGATCAGTGTGTTGATTACCCACGTTTAAAGATAATATTCCTTGCAGGGCTGTCTGCTCATGACCTTCAGCGGGTACTGTTGCCAATTGTCTTTGGGCGGTTTGGTGGCTCCTTGTTTCCTCATCCGAGAGTTGAAGAGGGAGGTGATGGGGAGAAGTGGAGAAAAGGGGTAAGAAGAGAAACAGAGAAACAATTAACATAACTGTGCAGCTGGTAAAGAGTTGGTACAGCTGCATGGTAACAAGTGGAGTGAATGTCCCAAGAGGTTTAATACTGCAGAGGCGGCTTGAGAGGGGAGGGGGATGCCATAGTTAGTGTGTTGATTGAAGGGACCTTTTCAGAATTTAGGAAGATATTTGTGGTTGGTTTTGTGCCACAGCAGCGGAGCCGGGTTGCAGATCTCCTTCAGGCTATGTGGAGGGAATGGTTCAGGTATGATACCCCATTCCTTGAGAAGGGCTATCCCCGAGTCAAGAGAGGATATGTTAAATGATTTACCATTTCTTTCAATTGAGAGTTTTGCGGGGTGGCTCCACTTGTACCCAATGCCGTGGTTGAGTAGAGCCTTAGTAATTGTGTTTAGCTGTCGTCTCAGGTCCATAGTAAACTTGGACAAGTCAGGATACATTTGTATAGCTTTGTAGAGCTCAGGGAGTTTACCTAAGGCCCTTGATTTCCTCAGAGCCAAATCTTTGGTAATGTAGAAATGTACTTGTAGCAGTACATCTCTGGGGGTTGTATCGGGGAGGTAGGGCAGCTTTGGGATCCGATGGATCTGGTCTATTGATAGCTCGATGGGTTGCAGGTCAGGGAGGAGAGCCCTAAACAGGTCTGTAGCAAACTGATTTAAGTCCTGCGATTGAACTGTTTTGGGGATCCCTCTGAGCTTGACATTGTTCCTTCTACTGCGATCTTCTAAGTCCGCTATTTTGGAACGTAGCCATTATCTCTCTTCTACCCCCTCCTCATTTGCATCCACCAGGTCATTCACGGTATATGTAATGTCGCTGATGGCATTCTCAACAGTGTGTACCCTTTCCCCTAGAGAGATTAGCTCTGTAGAGAGCTTGTGTGTAAAATTAGAGATGTCAGCATGCAGCACTTGTTGGAGAGAAATCAGCATTTCTTTAAGAAGGGTGTCCATTACTGGTTGATTGCTGGTCGGGAATGCAGCTATGGATGTGCTAGAGGCAGTACTGTGGAGGGATAGGGGAGGCCCCTGACTCACCAGGCCGCATGTCAGATCCTCCATCCGCATCCGGGACTTCGTTGGGCTGTTGCACGTTGGGCTGGCGGGTTGGGATGAGTGGGGGTCGGGGATGTCCCTGGGGATCTGTGTTCTGTTCAGTCATCTGGCAGGTTGTTGTAGTGGCTGTTGGAGATTGTGTCCGCGGGCAGGCCCGCGGCGCCGGCCCCATCTTCGAAGCTTCCTCATGGAGCGGAGCTGAAAAACTCTGTCAGTTTCTGCGGTCTCCGGTTCTCCTTTCTCTTCCTTGACATCGCTCCACAGGTTGGGGAAGGAGACCAGGGAGATTCAGGTGATTTAGATGGCTTTAGCAGGTGCAAGTCGTTCTATTACCCCCTCGAGCAACCGGAGCTCTAGAAGCTTGCGGCCATCTGCAGCGCGCCCAAACCACGCCCTGAACTGGCAAAATTTTAATCCATGTGTGGCCACCCTTAGATTAGCCTGAAGCCAAGCACAAATGTATCACAAGTTGGCTGGGTCAGAAGGAACCAGACAACTTTCAGTCCATGTGCACTCCTCTCTGTTCAACAGAAGTCGGTCTTTTGTTTAATGGTCATGAATGAAAACCAGCATTAATCAGTGCACGCAGCCAATGGCTGTGGCACTGAACTGTGTATTCTAAGGGGAGGAGCCCCCACTGTTAGGGTGTAATAGCATGGAAGGGGAGATCCTGCATCCATGTCACTTTTCTGGATGTGGTGATCTGTCCGTTTTTTTTTTTTTTTCATTTAACCGCACTGGTTGAATTGAAAAAAAAATGTGCATGTATACTCTGACGGGGTGATTAGACTGAATCGTAGATGCGTTTTTAGTGAAGTTCATGCTAGTCCTAAGCGTTTTGAAGGGCCTGATGCATTTTTATAATTTAGGTAAAGTCTACAAACTTGCCCACACAGTGGTTTTGATTGCGCACAGCATGAAGAGGTAACATAATATCAAGCCACTTGGCTCTCTTCAGCAGTACCTCTGCTCTTAGTAATAGGGTCCCTCAGACCATTGACTCTTCTTCAATGCACATATCTTCAAGTCTATCAATGCACACAGCTCCTCTTTAATGCACACAGCTCCTCATTAATGCACACAGCTCCTCTTTAATTTACACAGCTCTTCTCTAATTCACAAAGCTACTCTTTAATTCAGACGGCTCTTCTTTAATACACACAGCTAGCACACAGTGACACTGGCTCAAACCTGTCTCCTACATGCTGCTGGTCTTCAAAAAAACTTGGACACTGGGTTGGATAATTCTTTCCTCCCTAGGCACTTCAAAATCTCCAAACTACGGAGCCTAATCTTGGAATACCAAAATCTGGATAAAGCTGTAAAAAAATGTTATCCACTTAAAATCAATACTCTAGAGTTCCTCTAAGATGAGTGCATGCCAGGTGCTGGCAAAATGAGGAGATCCAAAAAATTCCTTGGTAAGGAGATTAAATTTTTGAGCTACTTCTGCAAATAGTATTAATCTGCCTTCTAAAAGCAGATTTTTTGCATTATGAATACCTTTATGCTTCCACAATGCAAGAGAGATATCTGGAATAACCCATAAAAAGGAATTTAAAGGAATGGGGACATCACAATATAATAAAATTACATACCCTTTCTATATCAAATAAGACCAAGCCTGCAAAGATGCCTGTATAGTGGGATGCTCAATACTTTTTCCTATGGATGAGATCTGTGACCATTAAAAAAGAATGTGGAGATTTTGGATGCATCCAAGCATATTCTAATTGGCACCAATGTTTCTGAGTAGAGAAGCTGAACCAGTTTCTAAGTAGGTCTAGTATCGACGCCATATAACAGTCTTTCAG
The DNA here is from genome assembly GCA_018402905.1 of Glandirana rugosa. Lineage (NCBI taxonomy): Eukaryota > Metazoa > Chordata > Amphibia > Anura > Ranidae > Glandirana > Glandirana rugosa. The sequence continues at coordinate 89,642 of BLSH010008718.1, read as the reverse complement.
TGTATGTAACCCCCATGCCTCCCACCAACCTGTGTTTCAATAATATCTGCAGGGAACATCTCACTCTGCCATCTGCCCATAAAAATGGCAAAATGTGCTTTTGCATATAAAAAAGGTGGAGGGTATATGAATTGGAAGTGCTCTGAAATAGTAGAGTATTTTTGGTGGCAACAACATTTATATACTGCCACCGCTCGGACCATGAGATGCAGAATTTCTTAAGCCTTGATATCATGCATTTTGCATGCTAGTAATGATAGGAATAAAATGTGCCTTCTACAGATCGGTAAAGTTAACTGGACCCCTACATATTGCAAAGGAATACAGTAAATTTGAATGTAGAGATGTTCTCAAGACATTATCAACAGCAATGCACAATTTACTAGATTTGGAGGCATTGACTTTATTATATGCACCCTTGCTAAAAAAGGAGGATGTCATGTGCCGCTGGCAGAGAAAGGGATAGGTTAGATAGCATCAATATGATGTAATCAGCAAGTAGTGTAATGGTGTGTTGAATACCCTGCCACTGAATCACTTGAATTGGGGTGTGTCCTAATTTTTGCTAATAAGGGCTCCGTACATAGAACAAATATCATTGGAGACAAGGGACAACCCTGTCTTGTTCCATTTGAAATTTTAAAATTTTTGCAAAACATGCCTTCCTTAAAGACATGAGCTAATGGGGAGGATAACAAGGTAGATATAGTGTATTGTATTGGGCCCTGCAGGCCACATTTTTCTAAAACTTTAGATAGATATCCCCAGTGCACAAAAGCTTTCTCTGCATCCAACATGAGAAGCAGAGAAGGATCTTTTTTTCTGCTAAGAGGATGACCATCCTTCTGAAGGTATCTGGGGCATGGTAACCAGAAATGAACCTCCCCTGATCTTGTTTAATCAAATTCAGTAGAATTTTAGCTAGTCTATCCAGTAGCAGCTTAGCATGCAATTTCACAACCATTGTTAGCATTTCAGGTGGAAATGAGCTCTGGACATTGTGACATTAAAGACCTGTAGTAGGTATGGTGACAATATAGAGCTAAAAAGTTGATAATAGTCTGATGAGTATCCATGGGGACCTGGAGATTTGTTATTGAGTAAACTTCTCATCAGCTTGTCTGTTTCTAGAGCCATAAATTTAACTGCATTAGTTCTGACTGTATGTTTAGGTAAAGAGATGCTAAAAATTCAAAATTAATGTCTGCCGTTGGCTGAGATGTCTGCTTTTAAATTTGTAAAGTGATTTATAATCATCACTAAAGGCATCTTTTATTTTTTTTGGGTAGTCACCCTTTTGCGTGTCTTGGAGTTCTGGATATATGAGATTCTTTGCTTAATGTTTTTTTTATTTGAGTTGGTTAGCTAGTAGTTTCCCTGTGTTTTTACCATAGTGATAGGAATGGGCTTTTAACAAACTGATATGTTTGTTATGTTGGAAAAGTAAAAGGAACCTGAGGTCTTATCTAGCATGGAAAAGTTTCTCATGGGTAAAGTTGCGTTCAGATGAGTGTTGTAACCACCAAACACTGAGCAGGCCAGATGCGGAAATGAAGAGGGTCAATGTTGCTCTGTAGCGCTGATGTTGTAGGTCACTAAATAAATTCAGTTCCTTGTTTGGAATAGCATTAAAATCCCCCCCATAAAACAATGTGTTCCAGACAAAGAAAAACAAGATATACCTGTGCTCAAATCCCAGTAGTTTGTACATGTATTTAACCACTTCAGCCCCGGAAGGATTTCCTACTTTAGGACCAGAACACTTTTTGCGTTTCGGCACTGCATCGGTTTAACTGACAATTGCGCGGTCGCGCTACGTTGTACCCAAACAATATTGGCGTCCTTTTTTCCCACAAATATAGCTTTCTTTTGGTGGTATTTGATCCCCTCTGTGTCACTTCTGGTCACAGCTATAAACAAAAGAAGAACAACAATTTTGAAAAAAAAAAAACAATATTTCTTACTTTTTGCCATAATACATATCCAAAAAAATATAAAAAAATGTATTCATCAGTTTAGGCCAATATATATACTTCCTCGTCCAAGTCATGAGAATTAATTCATGACGTTTTTACTTTTTTTTCACTAGTAATGGCGGCGATCTGCGATTTTTATCGGGACTATTGCGGCAGACGTGTCGGACAATTTTGACACTTTTTTGGGACCATTGACACTTATACAGCGATCAGATCTAAAAATAGCCACTGATTACTGTATAAATGTCACTGCCAGAGAAGGTGCTAACCTGCAGGAGGCAATCAAGGGGTTAACTGTATTCCCTAGGCGTGTTCTAACTGTATGGGGGCTGGGCTGGCAGGGGTATAACAGATGTAACTGATCCTGAATACAGGGATCAGTATATCTTTGTCATGCCGCCTATCGGAACAGGGAACCCCCTTGGTTACATCGGCAGTTCCCCATTCTTCCTGTGTAGTAAACAATCACGGGTTGCAGACAGACATTGAGCCTGCCTGACTTGCGGCCACACTGAGGGACCATGGGGCAGGCATGAGAGCGCGCCACCGGTGGCATGTGCTCACCCCCTAGCCACGCCTGCACGAATTGCCTTTTATATATGGCATTTTGCGTTATGCTGCCATCTGCAGTCTAACCAGTTAAACTATCAGGTACTAAAGGGGTGTGACCACATGTTACACTTCAAACTCTGAATGTACCCTCTGCACACTGCTATACACCCTTTCCAGCAAACTATGCAATGAAAAAAGGGATTTTTTGTTAGCACATATTGCAATACATGTTTAAGCTGGCCAGCTGTGTCAAAGTAATCCCCTTTATGGCCAGTCCTACACTGCTCTGCCACTGCAAATGCTACAGTGTACACAATGCCAACATGGGGCATACAGACACAAGGTGGGGAAGAGCTACTAGGTTCAGGTCTGGTCACTGATCTGCATTGTAACAGAAACAAAATATGCCTGTGTTCAAATCACAATGAAGAGAAGAGACTTTTTGCCGGATTTTCTTAAGGAAGGACACTTGCTTAAAGTTTGGTAGATATAGATTCACCAGTTTGTATATGACACTGTTGATTTCACAGAAAATGATTATAAACCTGCAAACCTCTAGTTGTTTAAATTGAACAGAGTCTTTAATGGCTATTACCACCCCCCCTTTTCTTTGATGGGGCATTAGCCAGCTAAACAAGAGGAAAACTACATTGCCGGAATAAAGGTGGTTTGTGTGAGGTGAAGTGAAATGGAAACAAATGACATAACATTTCAGTTGGCATGCTTCTTTTCTTTTTTTTAATGTCAATTTCTTTATTATTATATATAAGTATTAATACAGACACATAGGGATACAAGCCATACTGTAGCATGTGTAGTGGTACAATCAGAACTTGAAAAAGGAAAAAACCAACAAGATACATAAGTTGTACATGGGCCGTATCGCAATGTAGACGACTGTAATACAATCATATTGTATGCGGTGAATTCCATTGGTCACTGGACTATTGGGAGGGGGTAGCAAGTTTGGTAATGGATACCAATTGGAGATAACATTATACCGAACCTCAGCACCAAGCAAAACGGATCCCTCCAGTCCTGACCAGGCGTCCCAATGGGAGCAAATTTGCGCCTGGGCTGGCCAAGAGTGTGGCTAGTATGTCTAGGTGGTTGGTGCTTGGGAAGGGATTGGTGAAGCGTGTATTTGAGTATACCATTCTGTCAAACCAAGCTTATCTACCCAATGAGTAGATAGAGATAAAACATATTGTTTTATAAAGATTTTTCAAAAGCAGCTTAACAATCAACAGTGTGACCATTTGGTTATTAAGTAATGTAACTAAAGGAGAGAGAAAAAAAAATAAGGCGGAAAAGGAAATAGTGGAGAGGGGAATCAGGAGAAAAGGGGAAAGCGTAGGAGTGAGAGTAAGAGTAAAAGTAAGGGTAGTGTCCACCGGGATGTCCCGCGGAGAGCCCCGAAACCCCACACCAGGGTAGTACGTTCTTACCAAGGGAGTAGGACTTTCAGGTCGAACTCTGGTGTGAGGTATTTGGTTATCCAGGGATTCCAAGAGCGTTCAAACTTGTGTTCTAATTCTTTATCTGTGGCTTCAATTTTAGCGTGGATCATAAAATTGGTCTTTCTATTTTTGGCTTCTATTACAATAAGATTAGGGGTTTTCCATGCTTTGGCAATTGTTTGTTTGGCTGCTGTCAATAGATATAGAAATAGTTTAAATTGCCTGTAACTTAGGATGTCAGGTTTTCTATTAAGCAAGGCCGTAGTTGGTTCGAGTGGAATTTGTGTGTCCAATAATTGCGAAGCCAAAGCGAAAATGTCTTTCCAGAAGTTTTGCGCAACTGGACATGACCACCATATATGTAAATGTGTTCCAGGTTCTGGACAGCCCCTAAAGCAGTTTGCAGAGTAGGAGATTACAAATTTCGCTATACGTGCAGGGACCAGGTACCATCTCAGAAGGACTTTATAATTGGTTTCGATGCTGAACAGGCTAAAGGAGGATGACTTGGTGGCAGACCAGATTGCCGCCCAGTCAGCCGTGTCTAAGTTGCATTGGCATGCTTCTTTTCAAGCAATTTGTCTCTTATTCAGGCTGTTCAAGCCCTTCACATTTAAAGAAAAAAAAATTACATTCAATATTTTTTTATTTGGTTATCAAAGCAGTAATACAGAAAACAAAGTAATCAAGGATGAGAGTAATGTTGGTAACGTCCGCCTCTTAGTAGTTACAGTAGAAGCGATGATGTACATATACATGTGATATATTCCGAGTTGAACAGATAAATTGCAGTTTTCCCTCCTCGTGACACCGCATCTGGGAGCTTTTTTATGTCCCGGGGAGGGGTGAGCCAAATTGTAATGATTATGAAAAAATTATTCAGAAAAATTCAGTAATCAAATAACAGGTTTATAAACAGTATTGTACCAGTTAAACCATGGTGACCAATCATAGTCTGCTTGCTGGGGGTTTCCTAAGTTAGCAGTGAACATACGCTCATAAGTCATGTGGTTGTGGATAATTGCTTCTAGTCCTGGGATGTTTGGGGTGAGCCAGTTGTGGGTTATGGCTAGTTTAGCTGCTAGTAGGATATGGGTGATTATTTTTAAAGAAAAAATTTGAAAGGCCATTGTCTCTCAGTTGGACATGGTCTGGTTTGTCTAGTATGTGCCATTCTCACAGGAGGCGTAGACCATCTTTCAAAGAAGTGACTGCGTAAGTAGTATATTTTGTGATGAGTAGTTTAGCTGTATATACCTAGCAATACGTAATGCGATAATTGTGAAGAGGTTTTGTGATGTGATGTACTGATAGGTGATGTTGCTTTTTACACTATTTCTTTTTCTGATTTTTGTAGTCATGTCACGGCTGTTCCTGATGAGTGCCCCAAACTGGCCACGAAACGCGTAGAGCCTCCATCGCCGTGTATTACCCAAGTTACTAGATCTATGGACTATATACCCAAGAATTTGCCTCCTGGGGTGATGAGGATTACAGGCCAGATTTCCTTTATACTTTTTATTTTTGAGCTATATTTTGGCTGTTATTTGGATAAAATATTAATGCAAATATTGATGGATTGGGGCCACGCTATATGCACTATTTGAACATCATGATATCACTTTACTCATGATAATGGAATATGAAAGGCTAATTATGTATATCCTTTTTTGTATGTACTTACCATTCAAACCAACATTATCTTTATTAATCAATACGGAATATTAAATGTCAATTATGTATATTCCTTTCTGAATGTGTCTACCATTAAAATCATGAATTTTACCATAATCCATCATTGTATTTGTTATACACCACCTCGCTTCATTCAAAGTCCCATTTATTTTTCCTAGCATATCTATGCACCTTTTTACATTCAAACAGGGATGGAAGTGCCCGGCCTTACCAGGCCAATTGTTCACTTCATTCAAAGTCCCAATATGCCCCGTTCCCCTGTTTCCTCCTTTAGGATAATGGTGAAATATTCTTTAAATTCAGGAGGTTTAAAGTGATTGCAAAGGTACATTTTTTTTAAAATAACAAACATGTCCATACTTGCCTGCTCAGTACAATGAAATTGCACAGAGCACCCGTGAACCTCCTCTATTCAGGTCCCCTACAGCGCTCTTGGCTCCTCCCCTCTGTCCAGTGCTCCCATGGGAAGCCGCTTCCCATGGAAGCACTCATACTTGCTCACACCCGAGCCCCGCTGCCACGTCAATTGACATAGACATTATTGTGTTTGATTGACAGCATTGGGAAATAAAAGAGGGGAGGGGGATGCTGACACCTAAGCATTTTTTACCTTAATGCAAGGAATGCATTAAGGTAAAAAATGTTTAGGCTTTGCAACCACTTCAATCATTTCCAGGATACCCTGTTTTTTTTACATTATTGCATCTCAACCTGTCCTCCAAATCAGCCAATTTGGCTTTTATCCATTGTATCTCAAGATACCCTGTTTTTTGATATTATTGGGTCTCAACCTGTCCTCCAAATCAGCCAATTTGGCTTTTATCCAATGTATCTCATCATCCCTCTCATTATGGGCATCTACCAGATTGTTAAAGGTCCCCCCCATATTTGATTCAATGAATATGTGACTATCGTTCACTGCTGTAACTTCGAATTTAAATTATTGAGCCAGTTACATTTTATCAGAATATAAAGTAGAACGTAAGGATTCTAACATATCTTTTAATGTAGCATCAAGTGCAAGTGTAAAAAATAAATGCGCTAACATTTAAATTGCACATAAATTTGTGAAAATAAATGTAAAACAATAAATACATAAAACAGCAATAAATACTGACACTTCTGCAATAAATACTGACACAAATCATACTTGAAAAGTGCTTGTGCAAATGACAAGATATAAAAAAACAGATATTTATAAAATAAGATGTGCAATATTTTTCAATGGGATATTCAAGTCCAAAAAACACCTGCTAAAATAAGATTACATATTAAGGCAATTGTGACAAAGTGCTTAGTGCCTAAAAAATCCACTCAAACATGCCCCAGTGCTCAAAGTGCTCCTTGTAGAGGAAGAGGGGCATCTTACCAGATGGAATTAATCTCTAGTTACAGAGATTGAAAGCACACAGCTTTCATCCTCAAGATATGCTCTTGCGCTGGTAAAAGACTCCCGAGAGTACACTTTCACCAATGGACTGCATGGACCAGCCCTTTGGATTCAGAAAGCCACTCTCCACAAAGGCATATGCAAGGTACAAATAGGGAGAAGCCTTAAAGCGCAATACAGTCAAGTGAGCTTTATTAAAAAAGAATTACACTTACATTGAGGCAGTTAAACTCGATCAGTATTGGTATAGCAATCCGGCTGTCACCCGACCTGCTGGTACATGGTCAACCAAACATGTTTCCCCACAAATGGCGTCCTCTGGTAATGGAGATCCTGCTGCAGCTTCAGTGGGGGAGGTTGGTGGGTGGCAGAAGTGCAGCTGAACAGTGCATGTTTTGCCACCCCCCAACCTCAGGTCTAAGCAAGGCCTATGGCCTCATCAACCAGGGGTATACTACAGCGAGTCTGCGTTTAGCTGTGCTGGAATGCACAGGTGTTTCATACATCCCCATTCAGGTAGTCCCATTGAGCGGCTGCACGGGAATGCACAGGTGTTCCATGCATTCCTGTGCATGTAGTCCCATCCATGTTAACTGGGATGCAGCAGCTGTATGAACATAGTCACTGATCCCAATCTGACATACATGTGGGTGTATGTCTCTGAATTCCTACTACTTGGGGCCATGCACCTACACCTGCATGGATGGCAGATCTGTACTTGAAGTTGCTGCACCCCAATTAAATAGGACTGCCTGCACAGGGATGCACAGAACAACTGTGTATCCTTATGTGGGTAAAAAAAGCCATAAATGGGCATACAATGTCTTAGTAGGAATATACAGTGCCTTGAAAAAGTATTCATACCCTTGAAATTTTCCCCATTTTGTCATGTTACAACCAAAAATATAAATTTATTTTATTGGGATTTTATGTGATAGACCAACACAAAGTGGAACATAATTATGAAGTGGAAGGAAAATGATAAATGGTTTTCAAAATTTTTTACAAATAAATATGCAAAAAGTGTGGCATGCATTTGTATTCAGTCCCCCCGAGTCAATACTTTGTATAACCAGGGGGGGCGTGTCTAGCCGAGTTCCAAGATGGTTGTGTAAGAGAAGAGCTCCGCTGAGACACAGGAAAGGACGCCGCATTTCAGTGCTTGATCAGCTAACAACCCTTATTCCCTGGGTGAGATATTCAGTGGGAAGTCCCAGAGGATGACCAAGGGCAAAAAAAACCCCATACAGCCAAGCAAGCTGGACGGCTTCTTCACGGCGGCAACACGCGAGACACCACAAAATGGCGCTGGAACCAGCGGTGAACTCACCATTAGCAGCAAGGCCGCATCATCCTCCACTCTCCCAGAGACCAGAGAAACCCCAGGAAGAAGCCACCAAGGAGCCGAACTCAGCAGCTGCTCCTCCGGGACTTCCATCCCTTCCACCAGGAGCCCGGCCAAACAAAAGTCGAGGCTCGATCCGAGGCCTACACAGCAGGAGAATGAAGGCATGGAGGTAAGCAGCATTCCTGACACCATTCGTACACACGACAACACGAACGATCCGATTGCAAACTATCCGACGGCAAATCAACCTGTATCTGACACTGTCCTTAAAGAGATGCTCCTATCTCTGAGGGACTCTATACATTCAGACCTCATAACGGGACTTAATAAATGCCAGACAGAAGTGTTCGCACTGGGCAGTAGGGTAGATCTCATAGAACATAAAATGGACGAATATGCCACAACTCTTAATACCCTCATTGATGCCCATAATGCACAAAAAGATTAAATAATATGGCTAAAAAACAAAATCTCGGATCTAGAAGATAGATTGAGAAGAAACAATATAAAACTAAGAGGAATCAGTGATACCACAACAACTTCAAAAATATGCTCAAATGCTATTCTCCTCCATAGTACCCTCCCTATCTCCACAAGACCTACTGATAGATAGAATTCACAGACTACTGAAGCCCACATTTCTGCCTCAAGATACCCAGAGGGACGTACTACTAAGAGTCCATTTTTTTAATGTGAAGGACCAAATTATGGCTAATTCCAGGAAAATAGGTGTCCTGCAAACCCCTTACGAGACAGTGCACCTGTTACCAGATCTCTCTAGACACACTCTCCAGTGCAGGAAAAACCTGGTCACCATAACGAAGGCCTTAAGAAATCACAATATCCAACATAAATGGAAATATCCGGCCACCCTTGTGGTCACCTTCAATGGAATCTCAACAGCAATCAACACCATAGAGGATGGCTTAGCAGCCCTCAAGCGCTGTAAAATAATTTCCGAGTACTCGATTCCCACAACGCAAGAACCCAAGGTACCCCCTCTACAAGATGAATGGCAAATTGTCTCGCACAAGAGGTCAAACAAAAAGAACCCATCTAGCAGCCCAAAATAATGACTCAGAATACCGAACATCTCTCCTTCAGCCGGGAGTCATTTCGAAACTTCCTCCCCTCAAAAAATAAACATCCAAGCACAATATATCTGCTTGTGGATCCATTTAGAGATCCTTTTGTTTTTATGGAAGTATAAGTTACCCCCTTGTTCTACCATTTTTGGTTTTGTTTCTTTTCTCCTCTCTCCTTCGTACAGCAAGATCAAGCAAAGCCGAAGCAACTGAACAACCTGCTAGTCACTTCTACATTCAGCCAAGTCTCAAATCGAACTTCCCAGCCAAACATAAGTGCCAAATACACTTCACAACTTGCACGTCTGATGTCTATCACCCACAAACATACCATTCAAATGTCTATCGTTAAATGTTAAGGGGCTTAACCACCCCGCCAAGAGACACAACATGTGGGCCGAACCAACCAAACAGAATATTGATATCTTATGTATCCAAGAGACGCATTTCCAAACTGGGAAAATACCACATTGCTATCATAAAGACTTCCACCACATATTCTTGGCCAATACTCCCAAACGCAAAATGGGAGGAGTGCTGATGGCGCTTAAGAACTCCCTCTCGTTTGAGACACTTCCAGTTCCTGTTCCAGGGACTCAATTTAAACAGCTTCAACATCTTTTTTTTAGCTTTATTTGGCGTAAGGGACGGCCTAGGATTGAACGGTCTGTTCTAATGGCCCCTAGAAACAGGGGGGGTCTGGGAGCGCTGGACATAACAAACTATTATTTGGCTTCTCACCTTAGACAGACCCTGTCTTGGATAACCAAGTGTCCCGGAAATAGATGGACGGAGATAGAGTCGGGACAGCTATACCCAATACACATATTTTCCTTGCTGTTTCTTAAACACTCACAGAATAGATTTATACCGCCTAATACACTACTGAACTCTATGTCCTTCACATTGGAGATATGGCTTAAAAGAAACAAAAGATTTGCATTAGTACCTACATGTTCACACTTGACTAATGTTCTATACAACCCTGAATTACATAATAGCTTGTCCTACACACAAATGCTGCCTTGGGCCCAAGCGAACATTTTTCAATTGATACACCTAACTAACCCAATTACCTACAAAATACTTCCATTTGATCAATTAAAAGGCGAAAAAGGAAAATTTACCACCCCGATCCTTTTATGCTTATCTTCAATTCCGACACTTTTTCCAAACCCTGAAACCTAACCTAACTTTAGATAGAGCTACAGAGTTTGAATATATAGCTATGCAAGGCCACAATCAACCTCATCTAATATCAGCATTATATAAAATGTTCTCAACATCTTCCACCATGGAGGAAAACACACACAGATATATGACAAAATGGTCTGAAGCGCTACGACGCCCCATCCCCTTGGTTACCTGGGGAAAGATATGCAAAATGCCTCTAAAACCTCTAGATGCATAACATACAAGGAAAATATATATAAAATTCTTATGCTTTGGTACAGGACCCCTACATTTCTCCATGTTATCAACCCGTCAATCCCAGACGTTTGCTGGAGATGTCGGGAAGAGACAAGGTACATGGTTCATATCTTTTGGACTTGCCCAGAGATACAGAGCTACTGGATCAAAGTCCAGGGGGTTCTGGAACGGGTCCTGGACACAAATATTCCTTTGGACCCCGTGCAGTACCTACTGGGACTCCCATTTAAGGGCATCCCTAGAAGTGATAAAAATTTAGCTACTCACATCTTAACAGCAGCTAGGAGGTTAATACCTAGACTCTGGAAATCAGAAGACACACCCACACAATCCCAGTTGCTTTCCATGGTGAGGGAAATAAGGGTCATGGAATATATGACTGCTCTAAATGACGATACAATAACCCAGTTTCATAAAACGCGGAAGGCCTGGGATGACTCTATATATGGCCGCCCGCAGTCACCCACTACTGACATTGCAAGTACTTCCAATAACCTCTAATTAATGGCTCACAGAGCAGGTTGTTTATTGTTTGTACCTTAGTTTTCACCCCCCACCTCCCCTCCCCCTGTTATGTTTTCTTCCCTTTTCTTCCCTTTTTGAATGCTGTGCAAAGAAAAATATCTGCAAGTTATGTACACTTATTATGACTCCCTCGGTAGATAACTTTACTTGTGTCGTCTCTTTGAAATGCCCCAAGTACTCAGATTTATGCATGTATATGTGAGACACTTAATGCGATTGTATACTCTACAGGGACACCCCTGAGATGTCCTTGCGTATGTACTACATCATTGGAAATGCATTGCTTGTAACTGGCGCAACATTCAAATAAAAATGTTAATCCAAAAAAAAGAACTCCTCTCGGTCCAAATTAAACAGACAAAAATAGACGATCAAGGAAGATTTATCATAATCACAGGGAGACATAAACTCTCAACCCTACACACTGGCAACAGTGTATGCCCTGAACTCCCACCCAGTCCGTTTTCTGAGCAAAGTCATAAAGACGATAGCCCCTATCAGATATGGCAGCCTCATACTCTGCAGAGATTTCTTGTTTAAGATTTTATTGAAATTTTGAAGAAGGTACAGGAAATAGTTGGTACAGCTTCATAGATGAATAAAGGAGTACAAGGATATGTTAGGCAAGATTAGTATCCATGACAGTGAAATACATGAGTTGGCGTGAGCCTTTCCGGGCAGACAGGGACCTTTTGAGTCGGTGTAGCTGTCAGGGCCGAGAGGGGTCAGGCGGATTTAGAAGGATTGTGAGCCTGGACACCCCAATGGGGGCTAGCTGTGTCCAGGGTGTTGACGCGCCTGGTTATGAGCACACTCGGGCTGGAACAAAGGATGATGTAAGGCTATGGTCTTCTTGGATATGAGACCGACATAGCGATAATTGGGAACCTTGTTGGTACTTGAGGTTGTGTCGGAATTGGGATCCGGTCTCTGTCTGCTCGTAAGGCTCTTAACATTGGAAAACATCCTGGGATGTACAAAAAGGGATGCAAAGGGATGTGGAGAGTGGTTTTAACATGTCAAGGCATTTATACTTGATTGTACACAATAAGTTGGATTTCCTGAGAGAAGGAGGAAGGAGAGGAGCAAAGGAAAGCTTAGAGAGAAGGTATAGTGAGAGTAGTAGCAGGGGGAGCGGAGGTAGGTGGACCGGGGGCATGGAGACGGCAAGTCGTAGTGGAGCTAGGCGATTGACTCGTCAGCATGGCAGAAGTAAGGTGTCGTCAAAGTCAGGGGGCAGATGGTGTTTAATCCATGGGCGCCATTTGGTTTCAAATCTATGTATTTTGTTGGTTTCGATGGCCAACATTTTAGAGTGGACCAGTACCCTGTTCATCCTTCCCAGTGTTTCAGGGAGCAACAAAGTTGCAGATTTCCAAGCTTTTGCTATCGTTTGTTTGGCAGCTGTGGTGAGATGCATAAGTAGCTGAAACTGGAGGCGGGATAGGCCATCGGGTTTCAGATTCAATAAAGCAATCGCGGGATCCTTTGAGATAGGCTTCTCAAGTGTTTTGCTTAGCAAGTCAAAAATTTTTGTCCAGAAGTTGTGGGCTACTGGGCAGTTCCACCAGATATGGAAGAAGGTGCCCTGCTCACCGCACCCTCGGAAGCAGAGTGTCGAGTGTGTGGGAACAAATTTTGCTATCCTAGTGGGAACTAGGTACCATCTCGAGAGAACTTTCAGATTGGTCTCTATTGCTAGGACATTGGGTGAGGATGTGGGGGTACTGGACCAAACGCTAGACCATTCTGCGCTGTCTAGCGTGCGCCCTATGTCTGATTCCCATTTGGCGGTATAGGAGGGTGGTGTGTTAGTCGGGGTGTCCGAGAGTTGGCGGTATAATATTGATATGATGCCCCTGGCGTGTGGGTCTTTATCACAGAATCTCTCGAACTGTTACTCTGCAGAGATTTTAATGCAATAGTGGACACATCCCTGGACTCCACAGGACCCAAGAAACCCCACACAGGAACACTGAAAAACCTAATTCACACAGAGGATTTATTTGACGCGTGGCCGTGCACCCACACCAACGAGAGGTACTTTACGTTTTACTCTCACAGGCACCTATCCTACTCGCACCTAGTTATGTTCTTCGTAGATAAATGGCTATTACAAAACATAGCTGAGGTGATAATACAGGACATCAAATGGTCAGATCATGCAGCTATTACTCTTCGAATAATCGAAAAGGACGTACCCACCTCCACACCCATCTGGCGTTGTAACAACAAAATTATACAAGAACCCAAAACAGCATCTCAAATCTCTCAGCATCTCAGGGAATACTTTGAAAATAACCAAAGTTCCACCACAGATCCATTCACCCTTTGGAACGCCCTCAAAGCGTATCTCAGGTGTATTCTCATTCAAATAGGTGCCAGGGAAAAGAGAAAATACAACTCTAAACTCAACTCCCTCCTAGCAGAAATCCACTCACTAGAAACCATAAACAAAAAATCTCCTGACAAACAAACAGCAGCTTCCCTTTCCAAGCTTAGAGAAAACCTTAGAAACCATCTAGTACAAAACTATGACAGACTACTACACCATCTCAAACCACAATCATACGCCAATGCTAACTGAGCAGGAAAGTACCTAGCGAATAGGCTAAAAGCAAGACGCACCAAGACAAAAATCTCACATCTCATTCATCCATCACTGGGGAGCAAAATAATCAACCCACAGGAAATTGCTAACCATTTCGCAGAATACTATAGCTCTCTATATAACCTTAAAGACGATAATTCCACTCCTCAACCCACAATAGACAATATCCAACACTTCCTCCAAAACCTCCACTTACCCATGCTATCTCAAACCCAACTAAAACAGTTAAACTCACCTTTTACTTCAACAGAGATAGAGAAAAATCATAGGTTCTTTACCCAATGGCAAATCCCCAGGGCCAGACGGTTTCACAAACGAATACCTCAAAATCTTTAAAACCATATTAGCCCCTCACATGCAAACAATGTTCACATCTGCTGCCTCCAAAAATTACTTCCCTCAAGAGATGCTGAGAGCTCATATAGTCACCCTCCCAAAACTGGGGAAACCTCCCACCACTCCAGTCAATTTGAGGCCAATTTCTCTATTGAATGCGGATATTAAAACATATGCCAAATTAATAGCAGAAAGGTTAAAATATATCATACAGGTCCTACAGAAATTTGGGTTTCAAAGTCATATACTTAAGGCCATACTTGCTTTGTACTCACATCCCTCTACACATGTCTATACCTCAGGCCTCTTGTCAAAAACTGTTTGTAATCTCCAATGGAACTCGCCAGGGATGCCCGTTATCGCCATACTTATTCAATCTCATGATGAAAACTCTTGCCGAATCTATTCGTTCCCATCCAGATATCTCAGGGTTTAAATTCCAACATCAAAAACACGTTATTAATTTATTTGCAGACAATGTTATATTAATATTAACTAACCCCATCATTTCTCTCCCAAGAGCACATGAAATCCTCACGTCTTTTGGGGAGGTATCCTACTATAAAATCAACTGCCACAAATCCTTAATTTTGAACATGGGTATACCCATACACACCAAGCAGCTATTGGAAAAAGCCACACCATATACATGGTCAAAGGAAGGCATTGAATACCTGGGAATTACCCTGACCCAGACATTCAGATCATTGGCTTCAATAAATATAAAACCACTCATTACTCGTATTGATAATCAACTGAAAGACATAGCAAAAAAAGAAATATCCTGGATGGGAAGAGTAGCGGCGTACAAAATGATGATCCTCCCACAGATCATGTATCTGTTCAGAGCGCTACCCATAAACTTCCCATCAAAGTATATTCACTCCTTGACAAGTTCCATGTGGAGATTCATATGGGGGGGAGACAAGATGCTCGCCTAAGAACTTAATCAAAAATAAACTGTCGGGAGGTGCAGGGATACCAGACATAATTGACTATCTATGGGCAACAAAATTAGATCAAATCAAAGCCTGGTTTCAAAAAGAAAACCCCCCAGCGTGGGTTAATATTGAAAGGAAAGAGAAAAACAAAAGGAGGCGCCTCTAAGTGCAGTATTACAAATAGTTTATTGACAAAAATGGAATAAAAACACTCACTCAGTGTAGCAGCATAATCAGCATAGATATCAGTCCATAGACCTCCTCTGCATACACTTCCTTGTTCTCCCCCTCCCTCTCCCCGGATGGAGCTCCGGATGGGTCACTCTGATTGGCCCAATCCCGTGCTCGCTCCTGCCTTTATATTCCCTCCCCTTCCTCTATCAGCTAGTCCTTGCCTGAGGAAGAGGCGCAGTCCGTGTGTCACCTGGGCCGTTTCTGCCTATGAAGCGCGTCGCGTGTTAGTGACGTCACTCGCCTGTGCCCCGTCTCCTGCGTTCCAAGCCTCGTCCTGGGTCTACAGCTGGCTGCTTACCATCTTCCCTGGACGACCCACTTGCCTACTGCACCTGGAGACGCTCCCCCCCATCGCAGAGAGTCGCAGTGATGCCACCATGGACTGATATCTATGCTGATTATGCTGCTACACTGAGTGAGTGTTTTTATTCCATTTTTGTCAATAAACTATTTGTAATACTGCACTTAGAGGCGCCTCCTTTTGTTTTTCTCTTTCCTAGTTGTATGAGGTCTGGTTCAGCTTCTCAGGATTGGCTGCCTTGTCCTGGATTATCTCATGTACCACCACCCCCTCCTCAGAGACTTAGTGAAGTGGTAGGGACTGCCCTTTTCACTTCCTTGGGACTCTTACTCCATAAACTGCCTTGCTTTTAATGGATTAGATACACGGACTGGGCTGATAATAGGTTGAGCGCACATACCTGTTTTTTTATAATATTGAAAGGAGTATGGCTCCCATAAAAGACCTTACAACACTGCTACTGGTAGACTCCTGGATACCTTGGCCGTCAAATGAGCTTCCTCCCCTAATCCTGACTTCAATACAAGCTTGGAGATTGCTCCATAGCCAAAAATACTTGCCCTCTCAGGTATCTGAACAAAACCTCCCCATAGAAGCTTTAAAATCCAAACTCCCCTCCCTCCCGGCAAAGCTTCTGGCCAAACATGGCATAATGAATATACAAGACTTTTACCAAAACTCCAAGCTGAAAACAGTTGAATAACTATCACAGGAACATGATCTTACAAGGGAGCTTCACTTCCCCTGTGTAAGAAGTGTTAATTTTCTAAAAAAACACCCTACTCCACACATTCTTACATTAACCACGGTGTGGTCATTCTACACCTCAAACCCCACAAATTCCAAAGGTATAACATTGTTCTAACATATTGTGAAAAAAAAAAACATTGTTCTATAACCTTATACAAAGGAAAAATAAATTCTACAAAACTAAAAATATCATCAAATGGGAAAATGATCTACATTCCGAATTTACAGAAAACCAATGGTTGACAGCCCTTAAGGAAATCCACAAATCCACGCACTGCGTGAGCCACTGGGAGACATCCCTCAAAATAATCAATAGATGGTACTATACCCCTAATAGACTTGCTAAGATATTTCCAAATACACCTAACACATGCTGGAGAGGTTGCGGCCTCACAGGTAGCCTACTACACACCTTTTGGGATGTCCAAATCTTATAAGCTTCTAGAATAAAACATTCCAACTAATTTCATCCCTAACAGGTATCATTAAGTATCCCAATCCGGAATTAGCCTTGTTACACATAAACATTGATAAATTCCCCACAAATTATAGACAAATGGTTTCCCACATATTGTTAGCTGCTCGAATTCTAATCCTGCAAAAATGGAAATCCAACACTAGCATTAATATATAAGATCTAAAACCACTAGTTACCAGAAACTACAATTTTGAGAGGTTAATTGCCATAAACTCCTCCAAATGCACAAATTTTGACTCCAACTGGTGAAACTGGTCTGATCTTGAAAGGTCCAATAACAATTAATTGCTATGCTACTTGTATACCACTTGACATATTCCTGAATGCGATATTCTTGTATGCGATACTCCTGTATATCTTTAACTACAGGATAACTCTGTGAAACTGTGCTTGCATATGTATGATCTTGTTCATGCTGTTAAAAATCAATAACAATTATTGAAAAAAAATATATATATATTTTGTATAACCACTTTTCACTGCAATTACAGCTGCAAGTCTTTTTGGGAATGTCTCTACCAGCTTTGCACATCTAGAGAGTGACAATTTTGCCCATTCTTCTTTGAAAAATAGCCCAAGCTCTGTCAGATTGGATGGAGAGGATCTGTGAACATCAATTTTCAAGTCTTGCCACAGATTCTCAATTGGATTTAGGTCTGGACTTTGACTGGGCCATTCTAACACATGAATATGCTTTGATCTAAACCATTCCATTGTAGCTCTGGCTGTATGTTTAGAGTTGTTGTCCTGGTGGAAGGTGAACCTCCACTCCAGTCTCCAGTCTTTTGCAGACTCTAACAGGTTTTCTGCTAAAATTTGGCTCAATCCATCTTCCCATCAACTCTGACCAGCTTCCCTGTCCCTGCTGAAGAATAGCATCTCCACAACATGATGCTGTCACCACCATTTTACACAGTGGGGATTGTGTGTTCAGGGTGGTGCACAGTGTTAATTTTCCGCCACACATAGCATTTTGCTCTTAGGCCAAAAAGTTAAATTTTGGTCTCATCTGATCAGAGAACCTTCTTCCAAACTTTTGTTGTTTTCCCCAGATGGCTTCTCACAAACTGCAAATGGGACTTCTTATAGCTTTCTTCCAACAATGGCTTTCTTCTTACCACTCTTTCATAAAAGCCAGATTTGTGGAGTGCACAACTAATAGTAGTCCTATGGACAGATTCTCCCACCTGAGCTGTGGATTTCTGCAGCACCTCCAAAGTTACCATGGGCCTCTTGGCTGCTTCTCTGATTAATGCTCTCCTTGCCCGGCCTGTCAGTTTAGGTGGACGGCCATGTCTTGGTAGGTTTGCAATTGTGCCATACTCTTTCCATTTTCGGATGATGGAATAAATAGTGCTCTGTGGAATGTTCAAAGCTTGAGATTTTTTTTATAACCTAACCCTGCTTTAAACTTCTCCACAACTTTATCCCTGACCTGTCTGGTGTGTTCTTTGGCCTTCATGATCCTGTTTGTTCACTAAGGTTCTCTAACAAACCCCTGAGGGCTTCAAAGAACAGCTGTATTTATACTGAGATTAAATTATACACAGGTGGACTTTATTTGCTAATTAGGTGACTTCTGAAGGCAATTGGTTCCACTAGATTTTAGTTAGGGGTATTAGAGAAAAGGGTCTGAATACAAATGCACGCCACACTTTTCAGATATTTATTTGTACAAAATTTTGAAAACCATTTATCATTTTCCTTCCACTTCATAATTATGGGCCACTTTGTGTTGGTCTATCATATAAAATCCCTATAAAAAACATTAACGTTTTTGGTTGTACCATGACAAAATGTGGAAAATGTCAAGGGGTATGAATACTTTTTCAAGGCGCTGTAGCGTGAATTTTGTAGGTTATGTTTGCACTTTCTTTTTCTAAAATTTTAAAATTATATTGTTTTAGGGGTGTTTTACAAATACTGAAAGCTGTAAAGGGAAAAATGAAAACCTTTTGATTTTCACCATTTCGCAAAAATGTACAATTTAAAATATACAAATATTTGATATTTATTAACTCAATGCAGGTTAAGCTTTGATATTTAGTAGGAATTTAGCAGGACTTTTGTCAAATATGCTATGTTTGTATTGGCTAATAAAGATTTTTATTGTATGTTTAGGGAAAATTTTGTTTTGATAAACATTTGCACAAATAATGTGGGTCCTTAAAGAGGTAGTAAACCTCAGTTAATGAAAAAAAATTCCCTGCAAGGCAATGTCATAATGTGCTAGTATGCATTGCATACTAGCACATTATGATAGACTTACCTTAGAACAAAGCCTTCCAGCTCTGCGCTGTCACTGCTGAGAGGGATTCCATCTTCCCTCAGTCTTCCTTCTGGGTTTGTGGCCTCCGACTACATGAGTGGCTCGGAGCATGATGACATCACTCCTAGGCATGCGCGTGGAAGCTGCCATTTAAGACATAGGCTATGGAGCACATGTGCTCGTTATATCACCGGCTGCATTCACTCTGAATATCTGCTGATCAGTGCACGTTTAGGAGATATTCACAGTACCTACAGGTAAGCCTTATTATAGGCTTACCTGTAGGTACAAGTGGTACAAAGCTTACTATCAATTTAGAAAATCAGTAGCACCTTCCTTTTTTTTCTACTGGTTATGTGCTTTCAGAAAATGTATAGATTGGGGGTGGTCTTTTACAAACCCTGACAGCTGTATATGAATTAGTAAACCCTCCAGATTTTTTGAGAAATTTGGTTATTTATAGTTGTGCGTACGTTCAATTGTTACTATTTTGCAAAGATTTACAAATATTTGCTATTAACTCAATACAGGTCACGCTTTTATATTTAGTAGGGATTTAGCAGGGCTTTTGTAAAATTTTCTATGCTAATACGCTAATAATGATTTTAGTGTATTTTTAGCGAAAATATTGTTTTGATAAACATTTGCACAAATATTGTGAGGCCTTAGAAATCAGCAGCACCTTCTTTTTATTCTACTGATCATGTACTTTCAGAAAATGCATGGTTTGGGGGGTCCTTTACCAACTTTGAAAGCTGTAAGGGAAACAAAAAAACAATGGAAAAATTGCAAAAAAGGTCTGGCCACCTGGGTTTAAAAGTGGAGCCATGGTTTATGGCAGAAAGTAAAAAAAAAATGTGTCTTTTTTTTTTAAGTTTCTGCATTTTTTCATTTATATCACGAAAAAATAAAAAACCCAGTGATGATCAAATATCACCAAATACTATTTGTTTGAAAAAAAATATATAAATCTTGTTAGGTACAGCATTTCATGACCATACAATTACCAGTGAAAGTGGAGTTCCACCCAAAAGTACCGCTTTAAGTGCAGGTGACCCCCTGACATGTCACAATTGGCAAGTAATTTTTTTTTGGCGGGGGGGTCCTAGCTCCTGGTGCTGTGGAACAGGAAGGAAGTTCACCTTTCCCCCCTCCCTCACGGCAATCTTCTGGGACACGTCACGGGTCCTAGAAGATTGCCGAGCCATTCACAGCCCTGCAGCGCAGCTCGCGCTTTGAAGCCAAAGCTGGGCGCCTACAGTTGCAATGCACCGCATTGAGGAGGGGGAGAGGAGCGAGGCAGTGGGCAGCCGCATGGACCCTGGGACAGATGAGTGTCTGATTATTAAAAGTCAGCAGCTACACATTTTGTAGCTGCTGACTAAGGGTGGAACTCCGCTTTAAAGTAGCACAGTGCCAAAGAGCAAAAAATTACCTGGTCATGAGGGGGTTAAAATCTTCCAGAGATTGATAAAAATATCATCTGCTGAGCCTATAAAGACCACCATTTGGGTATTAAAGCACATGTATTAGTCTATGTGTGTATTAAAACAGCCTTATTAATAGAACTAAATAATTCTAGACCTAAAAAGAGAGTGCTGCTGTATATGATCGATCATCATTAGTTTTAGAGTACAGCTTAAGGTTGATCTAAGTTCTGTTCACACTTTTAATTAATATGCTGCCTATTCACTTCATAAATAGACCATGTTCGTATATATAATTAGAACAGACTTTGAAAGCAGGCAGAATGCTGGCACAACAGATGCAAAATGCAATGCAAATAAAGCTTGTCACGACAGATTAATGTTGTATATTATCCATAATGAAGAGTTAATAATGTCTTGCAATTTTTACTGTTTTACCTTAAAATTATCTGCCACATTTGCTAAAGGATGCTTTGTGTGTATAATTCTTATTTGCATATTTCCTTTATAAAATAAACTATTATAGCCATTTATTATTCTCTGTGTAAAATAGTTTGTTTTGCAGTTTCTTCATCTCTTTTTTTTTTTCTTTAGCCATATTCTCTTTACTCTTGTTAGAGAGGTCTCGCATTCATACCTTGGATTACTTGAGATTGGATGCTGTCTATTTACATATCATTTGCTCTTTCACCTGCTGCAGTAACACTGTTCTGTTCAAGGAAGGACTGCCCTAGGGTGCAGGGTGGTATTCGTTGAGCATAGCCACCTGTTCCCTGGTGATCTATCACAATAAACCATGGCCTTTAAGAACACCAACCTTTCACCATGCCCACCAATCGTTATAGCACAATGGCACACTTTGCATGTTACATTTTCTCTAGCTCCCAGAAATATGTCTCTACCATGGGAGAGGCACTTAGTTGAGTTCTATCTCCCCAGCCAAAAGCTCTCATTCCTTCCCTGGATGTGCCTGATTGGCCACCCTCTACTAAAGAAAATTAGCAATTCAGAACTTTTCTTTTTCTTGTGGGGGAACGTGGTAATGGACTTGATTTATATAGGCAAGTTTCAGTACCACAGTTAAACTATAGAAATGTGTTCTCCTTTTAGGGTTTTAGCCCTGGTTCACACCAGGGCAGCTTTGAAATTGTGCTAATTCAGTGCAATTTCAAAGCCGCAGTTCAGTGCGATTTAGATCAGTGATTCCATTGTGGCTTTTGACTTCATTTAACAGAAGTCATTGTAAGTCACAATGAAATCGCAGAAAAGTAGTGCAGGAACCTTTTTCAAAGTCGCTGCGATTTAAGTTGCAGAGATTTGAATGGTTCCATTGCTGAAAATAGGGTGAGACTTGTAGTATGACAAATTGCATTGGTATGAATGAGGACTTAGGGTGTATCTGTTGTGTAGAAAAGAGTGGGATATTGTAATGGAAGTATGAGATTAGATTTATATCGGCTGTCATGGGTTGCTGGACTTTGGACACTGTTCTGCATTTTTAATAGGTGCCAATTGTCAAGGGTGTGTAATAAATAATATTAACCTGACCTTATTGAATTTTAGCTTTGTTAGACTTGGGTAAGTTTTTATGTCAGAGCTGCTTTTTACCTATAGAATGGAACTATTTTACTGTATAAATTCACACTGTTTTTGGTGAAGGCCAGCCCCTACAGTCATTAAATATTTGAAAGGTGTTTTGTAGTATTTCTATGTGTAACGCTACCCCCGAAGGAGCTGTTTGGTAATTTTGGGTTCTCAGTTCTGAAGCTTTGACTCCAAGAACAGCCTCTGCCCCTCGGACACACCTGGTTGAATAAAAATCACTGCAAGTACAAGTTTAAATACCCTCAGCTTGGCTGTGGGCTACTACCAGAAAATACACACCGTGTGCACGAGTTAGATACGAGTTAGAATAAATGTCAGTCTGATCATAAATTAGCACACAGCAGGTAAATTTGAACACAATCTGCTAGACAGTAATAACTAATAATCAGTTTCTATATTGCTAAACTGGAATTGATAAGTGAATCAGCAAATCAGCAGTAGACACTGAAAATAAGTGTTAACCACTTCTCTTTAGGTGTACGTAATATGACGTCGCTACTTTTGAGAAGTGATATCTGAATGGTGCCTGCAGCCGCAGGCACCATTCAGATATTGTTTTTTTCAGCGATTCTGAAAAAGATAAAAGTGGTCTTGGCAGCGGATTCACAGCAAGATCACTTTTATCAGCGGCGAGAGAGGTTTCCCCACCTCCTGCCGCTTTCCGGTCATGATCCGATTCATCCCCCCCAGTGTCCATGAGCCGAGTGAGCTCGGCTTTTTTTCAAATATTTTTTTTTTGCATTTTACTGCAAATATGAGATATGAGGTATTTTTGGCCCCAGATCTCATATTTAGGAGGTCCTGGCATGCTTTTTTCTATTACAAGGAATGTTTACATTTCTTGTAATAGGAATAAAAGTGATATTTTTCTTTAAAACAACAGTGTAAAACTAAAAAGTAAATTAATAAGTAAAGCGCCCCGTCCCCGCGAGCTGCGCACAGAAGCGAACGCATATGTAAGTCCCGCCCACATATGTTATGAAAACAGTGTTCAAACCACACATGTGAGGTATCGCTGCGATCGTTAGAGTGAGAGCAATAATTATAGCACTAGACCTCCTCTGTAACTCAAGACTACTAACCTGTAGAATTTTTTAAACGTCGCAAATAGAGATTTTTAAGCTGCAAAGTTTGTCACCATTCCGCGAGCGGACGCAATTTTGAAGTATGACATGTTGGGTGTCAGTTTTCTCAGCGTAACATTATCTTTCACAACATGGAAAAAAATTGGCCTAACTTTACTGTTTTCTTATTTTTTTAACTAAAAAAAATGAATTTATTAAAAAAAAACACGCTTGTAAGACCGCTGCGCAAATACAGAGTGACATAAAGTTTTGCAATGACCACCATTTTATTCTCTAGGGTGTTAGAAAAAAAAACCATATATAATGTTTGTGGGTTCTAAGTAATTTTATAGCAAAAAAAACTGATTTAACTTGTAAACACTGAACCCAAAAAACAGGCTCGGTATTGAAGTGGTTAAATGCAATAGAATAATAATTATACACTAGAGTGCACACTAAGGGATTGACTAGTGTATGGTGTAGCATCACCTAAAAGGTACCTCTTCAACTAAGCTAAGGGGCAAAGGCCTTGGGGCCCTGGATAGCACCCGATAGGGGGTAGTCTTTAGTCCTGACTCTTCAGCCAAATGAGTGTTGAGGCCCAATAACTGTTGGTGCACGTAGACTGTCAACAAGGCCTGCACATGGTTTGCCACCCGGTGGGATATATCATTATCTTGAGGAGAATAAGATACACCTTCATTCCACTATATGCTTTTGTTGTTATTGGCACATGGACCTATTTCCATATTGAACTTTATGGACTATTAATTGCACTGTTTGATTGTACAGGGTGGGCCATTTATATGGATACACCTTAATAAAATGGGAATGGTTGGTGATGTTAACTTCCTGTTTGTGGCACATTAGTATATGTGAGGGGGGAAACTTTTCAAGATGGGTGGTAACCATGGTGGCCATTTTGAAGTCGGCCATTTTGAATCCAACTTTTGTTTTTTCAATAGGAAGAGGGTCATGTGACACATCAAACGTATTGGGAATTTCACAAGAAAAACAATGGTGTGCTTGGTTTTCAGGTAACTTTATTCTTTCATGAGTTATTTACAAGTTTCTGACCACTTATAATTGCCAATTCCCAAATTCCCAATAAGTTTGATGTGTCACATGACCCTCTTCCTATTTAAAAAACGGATTCAAAATGGCCAACTTCAAAATGGCCGCCATGGTCACCACCCATCTTGAAAAGTTTCCCCCCTCACATATACTAATGTGCCACAAACAGGAAGTTAATATCACCAACCATTCCCATTTTATTAAGGTGTATCCATATAAATGGCCCACCCTGTACATTGATATATGTTTAATATTTTATCTCTTGCATAGTAACCAGAAGCGCACTATTATTTATGTATATATATTTGTTTTCACATCAGTTTTGGTATTCAGGTGATATATAGTTGCAGCTCTTTGATAACTCATTACACTTCAGCATAAAAACACTCCTTTGTTTAAAAAAGTAATAGTAGCTACTTGGGTATTTCTCAAGGGGTCAGTCTCTAGTGGTAGCACCAGGCAATTGCCACAGGGACCTTTCGCTAGACCCAACGACACGGCAAATGGGGTTCTTGATGCGCAGTGCAAGTCCTGGAGACCAAGCAAGCTATTCAGTCATGACAGGACACATCGGTGCCTGTATTCCAGTACTGTCACATGACCCCAGGGCTGGGTTATCTACTGTGTTGAGGGACTCGAAGCTGCAAATGTGTTACATCCCAGGGAATTCGGCCAGCAGGACACCCAGCCAGTCGTCTGATCCCGGCAGTGGGACACTCAGCCAGTTGCATGATCCAGGTTGGGGGACACGTTACCTTCCGATGGATCTTGGCAGTGGGGCATCTTGCTGGAGACCCAGGGCTTCTTCAGTTTTCAAGGAACTTCTTCGGTGTACTCGTGAAGCAGAGGACTTTTCCTTATGGACTAGATCCCCTATGGCTGCTTGGAGTGTCCTGAGGCCTCTACTTAAATGGGGGGTACTGTTAGGAATAGTCCCTCCAGCGGGTGGTGCTGCAGCTCGGGGATCCATGGGCTGTAGTTCCAGTGTCCAATAGCAGGTGTCAGTAAAGGGCTCATCTGGTGGTGGCACTGTGGCTCCTGGATCCATGGGTTGCAGTTGCAGTGTCCACCAGTGGATGTCTCCCAGTAATCAGAGGCTCATGAGTAACCACCTGATGCTTGTTACAGGAAGGATATTTAAACCTTGTTTACCATATGCTTAGTGCCGTGGTGTTAGTGCCTCTGTATCCCGAATCCTGAACCCTGTATCTGTAATTCCGAATGCTGTTTCTGGAATCCTGAATCCGGTATCTGCCATCCTGAATGCTATATCTGGAATCCCGAATCCTGTAACTGGAATCCTGAACCCTGTATCCTGAACCCTGAATCTGCTCCTGGACCCCTGTCTGCAGTCTGATCCTGTCTCACCAGATTTCCCGTCATCTGTTCCTGGTTTCTGCCTTTTTGCATTTGGATCACCATTTTACTTATATCCTTAATAAATCACTTTATTCACTTTACGTTGAGTCTGGTATTCTCTGTGAAGTTCACACATTTCTGGACACACCAGTTCCTGACAAGAGGGCATACACATCCAGTGTCACAATGTGTTTAAGCAGGTCTAACATATCCCTAGTGTAAGAAGGGAGAGGCAAAACATGTGGCATCAATATGAAGTATATGAGTCTGTTGGCATATTCAGTTAGTGAGCCAATACCTGATATTATCGGTATCCCAGGGATGAGAACTGACACTCTTATTCACTTTGGGAAGAGCATAGAATGTAGTCCCCCGTGGGAACCGAACATTGAGATAATCATATAACTCCTTACCAATGAGGCCTTGATGGTAGGCATCATTGATTAGTGTCAGATATTCTGTCTTATAGGCAGTAGTGAGTGAAACCGATATCTGACGATAACAACATTTATCTGTTAGGAAATCCATGCACATCTTTTCATATTTAGCTTTGGTCATCAGCACTATATTTCCGCCTTTGTCTGTGGCTTTTTTTTCTATATCCGGATGTTTTTTGAGCATGCTGATAGCTTGTTGTTGTGTGCTTGTAAGATTTCACCTACCGGTAGAGATGTCCATACGCTTAGTTTCACTAACTGTGCTCAACAGAAAGGCCCATATTAGCGGGTTAGTAGTGAGATCAGGAAATCTTTGGGACCTTGGTTTAAATTTATCAATGGGATTGACAGGTGGCCCCTTTTTGGTTGTTTGTTCTTCATCTTCTATGGATGAGCTTTCTTCGAGCAGCAGCATCAAATCACAGGGGGGGCCAAAAGTCCTCCGTGGTGAAATGCTGAATGCTGTCCGAGAGCTATTTTCATGTTTGGCTCTCACATGATCTTGATCAAACATAAATTTATAGGTAATATTGCGTGTAAATAAATATAAATCTTTTATGGCTTCATATCTATCCATGTCCATAGATGGGTAGAAACTGAGACCAAACTTAAGAACCTGCAGTTCTTGGTTTGAGAAGGTATATGGTGTCAAATTCAGGACTTCTAATTCAAGGTCAATGGTGGGTTGGGTGCTGGCATCTGAAAATGTCCTTGTGCTGGGGTGGATTGAAGAACGTAAGGATCAAGAGTACTCTTTTGGTTAACATTTGAAGTTGTGTAGTGGGTAACAAATTAGTTTGCATGGTTTGGGATTGTGTAAGTGAGTTGGCTGATGCCAGTGTGGATGAAACAATAGGTGAACCATTAGGTGTTGCAGTTTGAGAGGAAATTGTAGAGGGTGGGTTAGAGCCTTGTGTCTGTGTGCCAAAAATTTGTAGAGCCCATATTGCTGTGGTTCCTAAATATTTGGCTTGTGAGCTGTTCCCTCCACCATTACCAGAAGTACCTGCCATGGATTGATCAAAGTGAATGGGTGCAAAATCGTGATTGTTAAGACACTGTAAGCGACTTGCGTGCCCCTTGGTTGGTGTTGGAGTGCATCGTGTTTCCCTTTCTATATGGCATCTGTGAAGAGAAAGTAGAGTCAGATTCTGTATCGTCTTCTGTTGTGGCATTGCTGGAGTGTGTCAGGTGTATTTGAGGGCTGG
This sequence comes from Glandirana rugosa, assembly GCA_018402905.1. Classification (NCBI taxonomy): domain Eukaryota; kingdom Metazoa; phylum Chordata; class Amphibia; order Anura; family Ranidae; genus Glandirana; species Glandirana rugosa. The sequence goes on along the minus strand of BLSH010008718.1, from coordinate 62,086 downwards.
GTTTCCCAGCCCTCACCACCACCACTACTGCTGGTCGGTCCCGGGACTAGGGGAGTGTGTTTGGAGTTGTCTAGCTCCTAGGGTAAGAAGACATACTGCTTAGTGCATGGTGTATATTACCATTAGTTTCCAGTCTGTTGGTCTGAATGTTTTTCCTGTCTGTTGCCTCTTGCTCAGGTGGGCTTACTAGCCCTGTCAGAAACCATTGAAATTACCTTACTAAGGTATGGTTCCTACCTATGGTGTGTCCCTAAGGAATTCATCGGCAATGGGCTCTTTCTTATATGTATAACTATGGCGGTCAGCCATGCCATATGAACCTGCTGCTTGTGTAATATGATAGTTTGAAGATCCACCAGGTAGGTGAACCCCGTGCTTTTGGCTGTCCCTTGTTTTCTGCTTTTGCTGCATGCATTCTGCAGAGGCTTTAATATTGTGACACAGTCTGATGAAATGTGTTTAAATATGCTTATCATTCCAGATCTATGATTTAACCACTTCAATACCAGACACTTAGAACACTTCCCGCCCAGACCAATTTTCAGCTTTCAATACTCTCACAATTTGAATGACAATTACTCAGTCATGCTACACTGTATCCAAACATAATTTTTATAATTTTTTTCTCACAAATAGAGCTTTCTTTTGGTGGTATTTAGTCCCCGCTGGGTTTTTATATTTTTTGCGATATAAGCGAAAAAAGAGCAAAATTTTGAAAAAAAAAACACTTTTTTTTATTTTGTACTGTAAAATTTTGCAAAACAGTAATTGGTCTTCATAAATTTGGGCCAAAATGTATATTACTACATATCTTTGGTAAAAATAACCCAAATTGGTGGATATTATTTAGTCTGTGTGAAAGTTATAGAGTCTACATACTATGGTGCAAATCACTGAAAATTGATCACACCTGATGTACTGAAGGCCTCTCTCATTTCTTGAGACACTAACAAGCCAGGAAAGTACAAATACCCTCCAAATGACCCCTTTTCGGAAAGTGGACATTCCAAGGTATTTAGTAAGAGGCATAGTGAGTTTTTTCATGGTTTCATTTTTTCCCACAATTCTTTGCAAAATTATGTTTTTTTTTTAATCTTTTTTTTTTCACAAAATTGTCATTGTAACAGGTTATTTCTCTCACGTGGCATATGCATATCACAAAGTACACCCCAAAACACATTCTACTACTCCTCCTGAGTATGGCGATACCACATGTGTGGGACATTTTCACAGCCTGGCCACATAGAGAGGCACAACATGCAGGGAGCACTATCAAGTGTTCTAGGAGCATAAATTACACATCTCATTTCTCAACCACCTATTACACTTTTAAAGGCCCTGGAACACCGGGACAATGGCATTACCCACAAAATGACCCCATTTTGGAAGGCTAACACCCCAAGGTATAACCTATGAGGCATAATGAGTCTTTTGAAAGGTTCATTTTTTTCCAGAAGTTTTTGGAAAATGTGGAAAAAAATGAAAACACATTTTTTTTTACACAAAGTTGTCCATTTATAAGATAATTCTAACACATAGCATGCACATAGCTAAAATGACACCCCAAAATCCATTCTGCTACTCCTTCTGAGTATGGCGATACCACATGTGTGAGACTTTTACACAGCCTGGCCACATACAGAGGCCAACATTGAACTAGCACCTTCAGGCATTTTAGAAGCATAAATTACACATCTCATTTCTCAACCACCTATTACACTTTTGAAGGCCCTGGAGCACCAGGACAATGGAATTACCCACAAAATGACCCCATTTTGGAAAGCTAACACCGCAATGTATAATATATGAGGCATAATGAGTCTTTTGAACGGTTCATTTTTTTCCAGAAGTTTTTGGAAAATGTGGAAAAAAAATGAAAACACATTTTTTTTACACAAAGTTGTCCATTTATAAAATATTTCTAACACATAGCATGCACATAGCTAAATTGACACCCCAAAATCCATTCTGCTACTCCTCCTGAGTATGGGGATACCTCATGTGTGAGACTTTTACACAGGCTGGTCACATACAGAGGCCCAACATTGAAGCAGCACCGTCAGGCATTTTAGAAGCACAAATTACATATCTCATTTCTGAACCACCTATTACACTTTTGAAGGCCCTGGAGCACCAGGACAATGGAATTACCCACAAAATGACCCAATTTTGGAAAGTTAACACACCAACGTATAATCATATAGAGGCCCAACATCCAAGTAGCACTTCCAGGCGTTCTAGGAGCATAAATTACACCATTTTTTGACTACCAATCACATTTATGAAGGCTCTTCATATTTGTAACACATAGCATGTACATACCAAATAACAAAAGATTACCTGTGGTTTTAGTAGTGCAGTGGTCCACAGAGGAGGGCATCAGTCCAGGCAGCAGGCAAGGATGTGGTCAGCGACAACAAAAGCAATTGTCCAAGCAGCAGGCAGGAATATTGTCCATAGTACAGGCAGAAATACTGTCAGCACAGCCAAAGCATTGGTCCAGGTAGCAGGCAGAGGTGTCAAGGCAGAAATACTATCCATAGTCAGTAGAGGCAGCAGGCAGAGATATGGTCAACACAGCCAAGGCATTGGTCCAGGCAGCAGGAAAAACATGGTCCATAAAGTCCTGGGTCATTGCAGGCAGCAATATGGTCAGCACAGCCAAAGTATTGGTCCAGGCAGCAGGAAGAAAGGTCCATAAAGTCCTGGGTCATTACAGGCAGCGATATGGTCAGCACAGCCAAAGTAATTACTGGGTCCTGAAATACCTGGAAAGAAGGACGACGGACCTGGTTATGAAACCGACACGA
>BLSH010008718.1:7231-19556 GCA_018402905.1 Glandirana rugosa | reverse complement strand
TAATTTTACAAAATTAAAAAAATTAAAAATTACAAATTAAATTATTTAAGAAAAGTATAAAAGGTGTGTGTAAAATGTGTAACAATGTGTAGAAACTCAAATGGTATGTAACCAGTACACGTAAACTACGAATTACGTCATCATTTCTTCGTTAAAAATTATGACTTTATTCTTCAATTGAAGTTTGTGTACTCATTTGTCGTTTATGTAGATTTCGTACCGTCGATTTACTATTCCCGTTGGTGGTTAATCGTGTGGATCGTCCCTTACTGCATGCCCGCTGGTATAATGTAAATTTCCCACTTCGCGCCGAAATAGAGGTGGAGACTACTGCAATGCGTCAGGTAACGATAAATGTACAACCCTCCGGCCGTGCTCTATCCGTGACCACTCCGTGCCTCGCTACTCTCGCTTGCGTGTCACCTGGGCTTCCGTGTTGCGTGCCTTGCGTTCCACCTTACGCGTTTCGTCACTGCGTAACGTCATCAGAGGTGGAGATAAAGCCGCGCTTCACCCTTTAAATGTAATATGGTCGCCCGTACGTCATTCCCTGCTAGGTGTGCTAATTGGTGGTTGCCCTTATCATTTAGCTGCCATGCTTTAGATGTATTTGCTGTTTACTCATGTGTTTGAAGTTAACTTCTTATTTCAGTATTAAAAATTGCTTCTTTACTACTGCATTAAGCATCAAATGCACATGACCAATGTATGGTAAACTCAAAGATGTGTAACAATGTGTAAAATGTGTGTGGAAAATATGAAAAGAATTTATTAAATTAAACATTAAAAATTAAAAAAATTAAAACATTTTAATGAAAAATAACAGTCAAAAATAAGAATAAAAATGAAAATAAAAATAAAAATAAAAATAAATAAAGATAAAATAAAAATAAAAATAAAAAAAATAAAGATAAAAATAAAATTAAAATGAAAATAAAAATAAAATAAAAATAAAAATAAAAATAAAATTAATAAAAATAAATAAAAATGGTAAATGTGAATGAAGTGTATAAAACCTTACTGTTAGTGTTAATATTAAAAGGTACGAGGGATCATGAGGCCTGTTTTTATAGTAATCTAAATTTGCACTCACCCTATGTCTTATTCATTGTTTTCTTTAAAAGTTGGTTATGAAGAACAAGCGGGGGTTCTAATACAAAGATTCTGTGAGAAAGGATACAAAGAAAAGGACCTGCAAACAATAAAGAACCAAATAGCAGAAAAAGACAGAGGGGAGCTCCTAACAAATAAACCACCCCTAAATAGAAAATATGAACTCCCATTCATCACCCAGTATAATAAGGATTATAAACAAATGGAGAAAATAATTAAGAAACACTGGCACTTACTACAAAGAGACAACAAACTGGAGAAAATTATAACTAAGAAACCCATATTCATATATCGGAAAACAAGAAACCTGAGAGACAGACTGGTACATAACATACCAGTACCACCAAGCAAACTCAAATTATTTGGTGAACTGAAAGGTTTTTACTCTTGTGGTAAATGCATGATATGCAACACAGTAAAAAACCGAGTCAGAAGGACCAACCAATTCAATTCAACAGTAACAGGGAAAAGCTACGAAATTAACAAACTCATTACATGTCATAGCACACACGTAACGTACTTGCTCACATGTCCATGTGGCATGCAATACGTAGGCCGCAACACAAGAAAACTAGCAATAAGATTGAGAGAACATGTCAACAACATAAAGAAAGGGTTCAGAAATCACAGTCTCTCAAACCACTTCAGAATACATCATAACAGAAACCCCAGTTTACTTACATTCTGTGGCATAGATATGATAGAAAAACACTGGAGGGGAAACAACATGACCCAAGCCATTTCCCAGAATGAAACAAGATGGATTTATGAAATAGGGAGTTTACAACCACAAGGGATGAATGTTGAAATAGATCTAAAATGTTTTTTAACCAACTTTTAAAGAAAACAATGAATAAGACATAGGGTGAGTGCAAATTTAGATTACTATAAAAACAGGCCTCATGATCCCTCGTACCTTTTAATATTAACACTAACAGTAAGGTTTTATACACTTCATTCACATTTACCATTTTTATTTATTTTTATTAATTTTATTTTTATTTTTATTTTCATTTTAATTTTATTTTTATCTTTATTTTTTTATTTTTATTTTTATTTTTATTTATTGTTATTTTTATTTTTATTTTTAGTTTTATTTTTATTTTTATTTTTATTTTCATTTTTATTCTTATTTTTGACTGTTATTTTTCATTAAAATTTTTAAATTTTTTTAATTTTTAATGTTTAATTTAATAAATTCTTTTCATATTTTCCACACACATTTTACACATTGTTACACATCTTTGAGTTTACCATACATTGGTCATGTGCATTTGATGCTTAATGCAGTAGTAAAGAAGCAATTGTTAATACTGAAATAAGAAGTTAACTTCAAACACATGAGTAAACAGCAAATACATCTAAAGCATGGCAGCTAAATGATAAGGGTAACCACCAATTAGCACACCTAGCAGGGAATGACGTACGGGCGACCATATTACATTTAAAGGGTGAAGCGCGCCTTGATCTCCACCTCTGATGACGTTACGCAGTGACGAAACGCGTAAGTTGGAACGCAAGGCACGCAACACAGAAGCCCAGGTGACACGCAAGCGAGAGTAGCGAGGCACGGAGCGGTCACGGATAGAGCACGGCCGGAGGGTTGTACATTTATCGTTACCTGCCAATGCCAAAGTGTCGTTTGTATGGGCAAATAAAGTGGATTTTAACAACGAAAAACGCGATGAGGAGTCTTTCCTTTCTTGCATAAAATTACCGGGAACGGAGACGGAGCATAGGACCAGGAGGAGCATATCCAGGGTCGGATTGTAGACCACAAGCGTGTGTTGACTTTTCCATACCATAAGGTTGGAAAGTCAACAGGATCTGGTAAGCGGGGTATAATACCCGAACGTCCTTTTTTACTACACTCTAATCACGGCACGAGCACTTTGGAAAATCATTTGAAGATTTGAAATGAACTGTTTAAATGGACTGCACAATTGAAATGATATAAATCGAAGAAAATTGAATAACGTTAGAAAGCACAGGCACTTTATGTGAATAGAGTTACCAATTACAATATGTATGCACTTTAGATATATACACTATAAAAGCACCTGAGAGCACCACTGTCACCTATTAATAATTTTAATAAGGTCTCACATGGACCATAGTAATATGTATAAAAATTGATAATCTGGCATGTGTGATCGTAGGATTGGGGACGATTTGTTATATCTGTTCTATAATTTTATTGGTTATATAGCACTGTGAATGTGAAATAATACCAGCATTACTAGCACTGTGACCACTATCATATCCAATACACTGATCACAAAAAAGCACATGGGCTACAGCAGCACTTTAAAAGAATAAGCAAGCACTGATATACTAGGTATTAGAATAAGAATACCAGCAAGCGCTGTCCAAACACCCACATAGAGCCATATTACTGTACTAAAATCATCTCCAAAGTGTATAGGAAAAGTGTATTGCAGCCGCATAGAGCCATATTACTGTTCTAAAATCATCTCCAAAGTGTATAGGAAAAGTCTTATTGCAGCCGCATATAGCCATATTACTGTTCTAAAATCATCTTCAAAGTGTATAGGAAAAGTGTATTGCAGCCGCATAGAGCCATATTATTGTTCTAAAATTTAGATATACAATACACTTTTCCTATACACTTTGGAGATGATTTTAGAACAGTAAAATGGCTCTTTGCGGCTGCAATACACTTTTCCTATACACTTTGGAGATGATTTTAGAATAGTAATATGGCTCTATGCGGCTGCAATACACTTTTCCTATACACTTTGGAGATGATTTTAGAACAATAATATGGCTCTATGCGGCTGCAATACACTTTTCCTATACACTTTGGAGATGATTTTAGAACAATAATATGGCTCTTTGCGGATGCAATACACTTTTCCTATACACCTTGGAGATGATTTTAGAACAATAATATGGCTCTTTGCGGCTGCAATAGACTTTTCCTATACAAGTTGGAGATGATTTTAGAACAATAATCTTTCCCTTAACCACTTAAGGACCGGAAGGATTTCCAGCTTTAGGACCGGAACCCTTTTTGCGATTCGTCACTGCGTCGCTTTAACTGAAAATTGCGCGGTCGTGCGACGTTGTACGCAAACAAAATTTGCATCCTTTTTTTCCCACAAATAGAGCTTTCTTTTGGTGGTATTTGATCACCCCTGCGTCATTTCTGATCGCCGCTATAAACAAATGAAGAGCGAAAATTTTGCAAAAAAACCCAAATTTCTTACTTTTTGCTAAAATACAAATAATAAAAAAAAATATAAAAAAAACATTTTTTTTCATCGGTTTTGGCCGATTTATATTCTTCCTCATATTTGTGATAAAAAAAATCACAATCGGCGTTTATTGATTAGTTTGCGCAAAAGTGGCCGCGTTTACGGATGATGAGAATTCATTTCTGGGGTTTTTATTTATTTATTTTTTTTTACTAGTAATGGCGCCGATCTGCGATTTTTAGCGGTACTGAAATATTTCAGCTGACATGTCGGAACATTTTGACACTTTTTTGGGACCATTGGCATTTATACAGCGATCAGTGCTATAAAAATGCACTGATTACTGTGTAAATGCCATTGGCAGTGAAGGGGTTAACCTGCAGGGGGCGCTCTAAGGGTTAACTATGTTCCCTGGGCGTGTTCTTACTGTGTGTGGACTGCCCTAGCTGGGGAAGGGAAGTGATCACAGCCTCCATGTAGAGGAAGGCTGTGATCACAGTCCTTCCCCCCTCACAGAACGGAGGTCCGTGTTTACTTACACGGACCTCCGTTCTTTCACTCCAAGGGGGGCATCGCGGGTGGCCGGCGGAGATCGAATCCGCCGCACCCGCTCCCTGGCCCTCCCCGGACACAGTGAGCACGCGGGCGCGCCTCCGGCGGCGCGTGCGCGCTCACTGGGCTCGATCTCGCGGCCGCCGTCATATGACAGCGATCCGCGCAATCGAGCCACCTTGTCGCCGTCAAATGCCGATCAGCGGTCGGCAAGTGGTTAAAGGAACAGCGGGAGCCTTTCCCTGTACAACTTGGAGATCTCCTAGTTCTATAGGGAGAGGTTCCTACTGTTGCTTAAAAGGACAGATTATAGTTTCTTGCACAAAATTAAAAAGTGCATCTACATTGCTGGTTTAAAAAAAAACAAAAAAATTCCAAAAATAAAAAAAACAGCGTTGGCTGCCTCCTCCTCCTCCACCTCCACTTCCACCTCCATTTTTGATTTTTTTATGTGATTTTAGGTTAAAAATTATTTTAAGTTATTTCCCTATCCCCATTTCTTTGTAGGGCACTTGTCCAACTCGTACCCCCATTTTCCTTCCTTTTGCAGACCTCTAGGACTTGCCAGGACTTTGTTACAGCCATTTTTGTGCCTAAAAGTTTGGGTCCCCATTGATTTCAATGAGGTTTGGGGTCCGGGTCAAAGTTCGGGTCAAGTCCGGACCCGAACCCGTATTTTGTCCATAAGTTCGGCCGAACCTGCCGAACCCGGACTTCCAGAGGTTCATTCAACTCTATATATGATGTAATTCAGTAGGTCAAAAAACTATAAATATAGATATATATATATGTGCAGGGCCGCTGATAGGGCAGTACAGCCAGCCCTGTTGTACCGGGCCAGCCCTCATCAGCTGCACAGAGGGGCCCAGCCATCATTACAGTTGACTGCCTTTAAAAAAAAAAAAACTTGCTAAACCTCTCCCTCGCTTCTTCCCCACTCTAACTTGATTATGGAGGGGGGGTTATATAATTTTCCTGGGTCCCATCCGATCAACATAGGGCCCAGGAGGTGAGCGCAGATGAGGGGCTATTTCTTCATTTTCGGGGTGCATGAACATCATGCCGCCCCGCTACTCAATTAATGTAGTCCCGGCCGGCGGAGTGATACTGTGAATCTGTCTGGCTCCCGACTCTATTCCTCAGCTGCTGAATGAGAAGTGAGCGACTGACAGGGAACAGCAGGAGGAACGCGTGGCTGCACTGGACACAGTGAGTGGAGAACAGACTATGGAATCCTCACTGTGTCCTATTATAGCAGCTTAACATCATTGTAATTAGCATTACAATAACACAGGCAGCACAGTAAACAGGTGCTCTATCATGGCTTTATCATGGCTCAGTGTCACATGGCTGTTGTGTGCTGACTGTTATGGCTGCGCTGTGTTACAGTCTGTTACATACAGCACAGCCATAAGCTATCAAAGTCAGCAAACAACAGTCAGGTGACATAGAACCATTATAGAGCCATGATAGAGCACCTGTTTGCTGTGCTGCCTGTGTTATTGTAATGCTGATGATCATAAGAGATGCTACTTTAAACTTTAGCTGGGGGGCAGCAAACATGTGCAGTGGAGCTGCATTTTTACCACCCCCCAAACCAATCCCCTTTAACTGCTGCCTGTCCAGCAACATACCAGTATGTCGCTGGATTTGAAGGTTGATATCTCAATCATCACTGCATCACTGTAGCCCTAGCGATTCTGCACAAAGTAAAAGTAATCCAGTAACTAAGAAGCCACTGGATTACTTTTACAGGCAGTGGAAGGGGGTCCCACCCTCACCTTTACTTCTGGTTCCTGGGACACAGTGAGAGGGATGGGTGTCATTCCTCCCACTGTGTGACTTCAGAAACCGGAAGCAATGAGTAACTTGGCACTTCCATTTTCAGTCTCATTTAAACAAGCCATTACTGGCTTGAATAAGCATCTGATCAAACCGATCTTGGTTTGATCAGATGCTTTGGAGGCCAGAGGACAGATATGGGCTCTAACAGACACCAGATCTCTCCATAAAGAGGACCTGTCGTGGCCCATGCTATCACAAAGGATGTTGTTCATCCTTTGTGAAGCAAAAAAAAATTAAAGATAGTGTAATTTTTTTTTTAATAAAATGTAAAATAAATTTAAACTGCCCCCACTTCTTCATGCCATCAATTGCGAACGCACACATGTTTAAATGGCAACAAACCTGCATTTAGTTTTGAGGCGGGGTCAGGGGTGGGGTCAAGGGTGTGGTCAAAGGGGGCCCCATCAGGTAGGTTGTACGGGGCCCCATGATTTCTAACAGCGGCCCTGTATGTGTGTATGTGCACATGTGAACACTGAAAGTTAAAACATGTAATTAAGAACATTCTGTCCCCTGATGTGTAGTCTAGATTAGAGGGATCTAAATACCCACAAGTACATACAAGGAAAAAGCGGTGTGTTGCAAGCAGTATGAGCATATTAAATAATAATAAAAATATGTATCTGGTGGGATGTGCACACATGCATTCATGGACACATGAAAGTGCAAAAAAGGAGGGGAGTCTATGACAGGAAAGGAGTGGGATGTATGGCCTGCAGATGTATCTCCATCACTACGGGCACATGTGGTCCCAAGACCTATACTATAATCTCCACATGGTCTTAAACTAATGCTTCTATTATCTGTGTACTAGCACATGTGTACTATACCATCATCTCTGCATGTTTGCCACCATTCGTTTGTAATACACACGCTCATGTGTCGACCTTGATCTGAATGATCTTTCATACAGTTCCTGTGGATTCCTCCCACAGGAACTTTTATCCTTATACCCATCCTTTCATACCACAACAGAGGTTGTATCTTGTTCATCATGGACATTCTTAAACACATTGAGGACATTAAATACAATATCATTGATGTCCTCCTCAATACCATTTCCACAGATGTGTTTTCCTCTGACATTCAGTCCCACTCCTGGCAGGATAGCAAATATCACACTGCCAGCACCCGCATGAAAAGGATTGAGGACTTAATTGTGGATGCCAACCACCAATGGTGGGATGTCTTTTTTTTTAAAGAATATATTTCCTCCAAAATTTCCCACAGAGGTTTACTGGTCACTAATGGCTGCTCCACCTTGGACCCGGACCTCTGAAGGGAATGGGAGGGAGTAGCTGAATTTTGCACCCAAAAGTGGATGAAAATTCTTACGATGCACAGGGAAAGGAGGTAAAAACTCATAAAGACCAATCTCAGTGAACAGATTCACCACCTGATCTCCGCCCACCCATCGTTATCCACAATATGGTTTAAAACCCTACAACTAAAATCCAAAAAGGGGGAGGATGATATGATTTGTACCAAACTAGGCAAATTTAAGAGGGATGTGGATGATTTCAACTCAGACAGAGTGTTCAACTGGAAGAGACCACAGGGTTCTCACATCCACCACCCCATCCCACAGAAACCGGCAGAGGTCACCTGGTCCTTCCACCATCCACCCCTCCTCCCTCACAACCCACAGGTCCGCAGGCCACCTCAACAAGTGGGCCCTACACCACCTAACCCTCACGTACCTGTGAAGAACGAAAGGCGGAAGAACTCCTATAGAAAAAACAAAAATAAAGGCAACATTAATAGCCACCACAGTATATCTACCACCATGACAGGCAACCCACCCATGGGACACTTGATGTCCCCCGGCAGGAGGGAACAAGTAATGACATCTCCCTTTCGAGACCATCTTCAGCTCTTTCCCATGTCAAGGAACTCATAGGCACTGTCCCTATTCCATCTACCACTTCCACAAATGAGGGCGTCCCTCTTCAGCCTCAGGTCCCCCTCTCCCTAACTGTGAGGAATCCGGGAGTCTTGCCCCTAACACTCTCTCCATCATCTCCAAAACAAGAGAATAATTTCAGAATCATCTTCTAGAGGTATCTGAACCTGACCTCACTTCAGCCCCTGTGGTTCCCTCTATGATATTACCAAAACCTTCTCTAACGCAGTCTTTTTTATACTCAAGCGCCTCTCCCAGCCCAAAAATGACAACAACCAAAACAAAAAGTAAAACTCGTAGAAGAGGTAGAAGGGGAAGACACAGACACAAATCTCAAGAACCCAGAAAAACTGCAGAAACTATAAAGATCTACAATCTCTCAGGTCATCAGCTGACCCCACAGGAAACCTCCATATTAACCTCAATTTTGCCCCCTTAGCTTTCCCTAATTCCTTCACTAAGTTTAAAGATCTCAATAAATTCATCAGGAATCTCACCTTGAAAAGGCACTTCAACATCAAAGCCAGAAAGAGTACCATCCCTGAAAGTGGCACCACAGAAACTACCCCATCAACTCCTGATACTTCAGTGGAACTGCATGCATTTCAAGATCTATGCGACTTATACAATGATCCCCCAGAAGACAATTATGAGGACGAGCTCCTGGTATGGTCACAGTTACCTTTTTCTTCTCCTGAGATCCAACACACTGAGTTTAGGCCCAAGTCCACCTTCTACCCCACACAGTCCAAGGGGCCCTTTGTGGAAACTTTCTACCAGGTGGTCTATAGTGACCTGAAGGAAATGCGCAACAAGAACCATCACAGTAAATCCCATTACTGTTCAATGAACCTCACTCCTGAAGAACACCGAGCCTTAGAGGCCCTGACAAAGAATGACAACATCATCATCAAAGCTGCGGACAAAGGAGGAGGGATTGTCCTCCAGGACAAATCAGCATACATAGCAGAAGCCCACCGCCTCCTTTCTGACTCAAACACCTATGTCAGACTGAAGAGTGACCCACTACCTAACTTCACCTCAGAATCAGAACTGCTGCTAACTTGGGCTCACTCAAAGGTGTTCTCACCAAAAGTGAACTGTTTTTTTTCCGCAGATCCTTTTACAATGTGCCATACTTTTACCACCTCCCCAAGGTGCACAAAGACCCAATCAACCCACCAGGACGCCCCATCATAGCATCTATGGAAAGTCTTACATCCTCTTTCTCACAATATGTGGATCATTTCCTGCAGCCCATAGCCCAAGCCCTGCCTGCTTACATTCGTGATGGAACCCATCTCATGGAGCTCCTAGAAATCTACAGCTGGGAATCTTCCTACCTGTGGGCGTCTCTAGACGTATGCTCACTTTACACCTCCATACCACATGAGGTCGGCCTTCAAGCCATATCTCATTTCCTGGCAGAAGACTTTTCCCTCCACCCCAGCCAAGCGGAGTTCATCCTTCTAGCAACCAAATTCTGCTTGGAACACAACTATTTCCAGTTTCAGGGAGACTATTACTTGCAAAAACAGGGCACAGCTATGGGGGCAAATTTTGCCCCCAGCTATGCCAACATCACCACGGGGCTATGGGAATCCAGGCACATCTGGAATAACAACCCTTATGCTGAACATATGATCTTCTATGAGCGTTACATCGATGATGTCATAATCATAAGGGATGATTCACTTGATCACTTTCTGCAGTTTGTGGCCTTCTGCAATTGCAACACGTTTGGGTTGACCTTCACCTCCGTGGTAGACCCTGAGACGTTGTGCTTTTTGGACCTGGAGCTATCCCATTTTGATACCCAGATCATTGTGAAGAACTACTCTAAGCCCACTGCTGGAAATTCCTACTTACATTACACCAGCTGCCACCACCCTAGATGGGTCCGCAATGTACCAAAAAGCCAATTTTACTGTCTCAGAAATAACTGTACCAAACTAGAAGATTATGCCACACAAAGTGAATTCTTGAAAAAACAATTCCTTGATAAAGGGTACCCTCTGTCACTGGTTCAGGAAACCGCACGCCAGTATGCAGTGGACACCCCACCCAGTGCCAAAGATAATACCCAGGGACCAGTCATTAGATTCATTACCCAATACCACAACCACTTCCGGAAAATGGAAAACATTTTCAAAAAACATTGGTCCATATTAACCCTGGACCCACACCTAGCATCCTCCATCCCAGAGGCCCTCAAATTTGCCTACAAAAAAGCAAGGAATGTAAAAAGCAAAATCGCTCCTAGCAAGATGAAATCTTCCATCAAAATGAGTTCTCTTAAACAATTTACCTTGGTCCCTTTGGTGGGAATGTATTGTTGAAAAAAAGCCTTATGTCTTACCTGTGTACATGTCCCTCATGGGAAGTATGCCTGTGTAAATATGACCTACCCCATTAAAGCCTTCTACAACTGCTCCATCACCTACGTGGTCTACTGTTTGTCCTGCCCTTGTGGTCTCTATTATGTTTGGAGGACCATCAGGACCCTCAGGGCCACGTTCGGCACAGATGGCAAGTGGAGGAGTGTACAGGCAGCTCCCATTCTACTACGTAAGTTCCCATACCACTTCCCACGGTGCCGGATAGGTCTCTGTAAAGGTCTTTGGATCACATGTACCCGTAGTAATGGAGATACATCTGCAGGCCATACACCCCACTCCATTCCTGTCCTAGACTCCCCCCCCTTTTTTGCACTTCCATGTGTCCATGAATGCATTTGTGTGCATCCCACCAGATACATCTTATTATTATTTTTATTATTTAATATGCTCATTCTGCTTGCAACACACCGCTTTTTCCTTGTATATACTTGTGGGTATTTAGATCTCAGTAATCTAGACTACACATCAGGGGACAGAATGTTCTTAATTACATGTTTTTAACTTTTATTTCAACATGGTTTTATAGTTTTTGGACCTACTGAATTACATCATATATATATTTTTTATTGTATTTTATTATATTTTCTATTGTTTTTTATATATTCTCTATTCTTCATTTTAATTATTTTATATTTTTTTTTATTATATGCACCACAATTGGTGCTTTTTCCCAAGACACAAGAATTGTTTTTCCATTTTTCTTCTAATGTTACCAGATTGTAAAAAGTTTTTATCATAAATATAATGTGAATGAGCCAAGCTGATTTGGAGATGAGCGGTACTGTTTCTGGCCACTAGGTTCCATTCGAGCCTTGGTCAGCAGTAGTGTTGAGCGAACCCGAACTGTAAAGTTCGGGTCCGTACCAAACTTTTGGGTGTCCGGGACCCGAAACCGGACTTTTCAAAAAAAGTCCTGGTTCGGGTCCGGGGTTCTGGTAATTTTACTAAAAGTTCTGAAAGTGCTGTAAAAAAGTCCTGGAAAGTCCTAGAGGTCTGCAAAAGGAAGGAAAATGGGGGTAAGGGTCGGACAAGTGCCCTACAAAGAAATGGGGATAGGGAAATAACTTAAAATATTTAAAAAAAAAATAACATAAAAAAAATCAAAAATTGAGGTGGATGTGGACTATCTTAAAACTGTGTGAGAAGAGTATAAATTAGCGGGGAGAAGCCATATCACTGTTCTAAGAACAGTGATATGGCTTCTCCCAGCTAATTTATACTTTTATCACACAGTTTTAAGATGATTGTACATTCTACAATCATCTTAAAACTCTGTGAGAAAAGTATACATTAGC
>BLSH010008682.1:30642-40965 GCA_018402905.1 Glandirana rugosa | reverse complement strand
AATTTATACTCACTTCTGGGACAGAATATGAAGGGAAATCTCCCTTAAGGGGACACAGGCAGCTGTAAAATATTGACAAAGGGTCTAATCCTTCTGCACTTTATACAAACTTACCCCATTGTGGTTCTGCCTTGTTGTGTTTTGTTCCACCTTATGTCAACTTGCCATGGGCTCATTTGTTAATGCAAACTCCTTTTCAACATACTAATGCGTTTTTTTTTTTTAGATCAAACCTTTCTGTTTTAATAACATTCCTTATTTCAGACCAAGTGATATCATCACTTGGTCTATGTGCTTCTCTATTGAATGTAGACTGATCATGACTGGTGGGACGGGCCAGCTGGGTACTATGCATGGCTTCCTGAAGACATCACATAACGTCACATATCCCCCCTCTGCTCAACCCCCTGGGCGGAGTAACTATCCCGACCATGCAGTGGGCCCGGAAAAGATCATTGGTATTATTATTATTATACAGGATTTATATAGCACCAACAGTTTGCGCAGTGCTTTACAATAACGAAGAGACACAGTACAATTACAATACAGTTCAATACAGAAGGAATAGGAGGGCTCTGCTCGTAGAGCTTACAATCTAAAGGATTATTTTGGAGCCTTCTGGCCTGGTGTCCCACTGAGAAATTAAACGGATGTAGGGTCAGGAACCACATTGTCACCCGGCTATTTTTCTCCCGATTGTTACACATCCACTTAAGGGGGGCATGGTCGGTGACTAGCCTAAATTACCTTCCCAGCAGGTAGTATTTTAGGGCCTATAAGGCTCCACTTGATAGCCAGGCATTCCTTCTCCACAAAGTAGCTTAAGTAGATGACCGGGTGCTCCTCACCATCTCTAATCTGGGACAGAACAGCACCTAGTCCCTCCCCCCTCAGTGGCGTCGGTTTGAACCACAAACTCCTTTGTGAAGTCTGGGGTCACGAGCACTGGCTGTACACAAAGGGCTTGATTCAACTTCTGGAAGGGCTTCGGGATTCCACTTAACTATTCCTGACCTTTCATCAGATCAGTCAGAGGGATGGCAATGGTGGCAAAGTCGGGGACGAAGGGTTGGTAATACCCTGTAAACACCAGGAAGGCATGTACCTGTTTCTTGTTCACCGGTTGGGGCCACTTTTGAATGGGCTTGATCTTATTGGTGTGGGCTTGATCAGACCCTGACCAATAACATACCCAAGGTATTTGGCTTCCTCCAGACCTATGGCACACTTTTTCGTGTTGGCTGTTAAACCTGCTACCCTCAGCAAATCTACCACTGCCTGCACCGGGGGCAGATGTGATTCCCAATCTGGGCTGTGGATGATGACATCATCCAGATAGGCCACTGCATAGCGCCGATGCGGCCTCAGTTTTGTCCATCATCCTCTGGAAGGATGCTGGGGCCCAATCAGGGCCCACCCAAAACATTGTGCTGCCTGGGTCCAAAAATGAAATGCCGCCCCCCCAAAAAAAATTACGCCTGCCAAAAGGTCCCCACATCCATTATTATATATTATGTTAATTGAAACTGAAATGAAATGTAACTAGGGTAGTATATAGACAGGCTATAGGGTAGTATATAGACAGGCTAGGGTAGTATAGGGGCAGGTTAGGGCACTATATAGACAGGCTAGGGTAGTATATGGACAGGATAGGGTAGTAAATGGGCACGCTAGGATAGTATATAGATGGGCTAGGGTAGTATAAAGACAGGCTAGGGTAGTATATAGACAAGGTAGAGTAGTATACGGACAGGCTAGGGTAGTAAATGGATAGGCTAGGGTAGTATATGGGCAGGCTCAGGCAGTATAGGGGCAGGCTAGGGTGGTATAGGGACAGGCAGAGCGGCCTGGGAGCAGTTGTCATCCTGACACACAAAACACGACAAAAAAAAATCTTGGTTGTTAATTTGCTGGGTAAATAGAAGAGAAGGAGAGGCGGCCGTGGCTCAATTTGCTGCCCCTCTCAAAGTGCTGTCTGGGTCCTATGGAGCCACTGGAAACCATGGTAGGGCCGGCCCTGGGCCTAATGCAGACCAAATGGCATTCACTTGTATTGGAAAGACCCCTTGGGGGTAGAGAAGTCCGTTTTTTTTCCTTTGCTAACTCCATTAGGGGGATCTACCAGTATCCCTTAGTTAGGTTTAGGGTTTTATGTACTGGGCACCTCCCAACTTATCCACAAGTTCTGAGACAGATATTTACAACAGAGGGAATAAGGGAAAAAAAAAGTTAGCCCGCCCAACAGTGTGGAGCTGGGGACGGCTAAATGGTAAAATCATGCCACATCCTAATATGCAGTGAAGAATGAGGTATTCAAGAAAAATGGACTCTGTAGGCGTGTGATATAATAAAAATAGTGTTTTTATTTGTTACAAAGAGGGCACAAAGCCTAATTCAAATCTTATAAACAAAATATACATTTAAAAACATCACAAAAGAGACATACAAAAAATGACACGCTCAATGGCGCTAATCTCCTCTGTCACCGGCCATCCTGGATGGATGGGCCAGGAGGAGAGAGATAGACATAGGTCAGTATAACTGCCTAGATAATGGTGTGACACCCTAATGCAGTGGTTCTCAACTCCGGTCCTCAGGACCCACCAACAGGCCAGATTTTAAGTATTCCCTTGGGGAGATGCAGACTAGAATACTGTAATCACTGAGCAGCAAATTATATCACCTGTGATGCATTTCAGTTATCCTGCAAACCTGGCCTGTTAGTGGGTCCCGAGGACCGGAGTTGAGAACCACTGCCCTAATGTTTACATGATTATGACGTATTGGAACGGTCAACAAAGTATAGGTAAGGCGAGACAGGGTTCAAACCACCAGGAGTTGAGGTAACTAGTTTCACGCTAGGGAAATTGCGCTTAGTCTGGAGCAGTTCGTAGTAATCTAATGGAGGTAAACATAAGCATGTCAAAAGATTGGAAAGATAATGCGACATTAAAACATTCTAAAATTTGTGATGTAACAAATTATTTGAAGTGAATATGAGCCACTTACATAGTAGAAATAGGTAACCTGTATGTAGCAGCATGCGTTCCCACAACGCCCAAAACCACCCAAACGGCTTCAAGGAATGAGCCCCAACATGGCGATCCCAAAACACACCAGGGCAAAGGGGGGGGGCTGTGCATGGGAGGTATGGGTGTCTGCACACAATAAAAATTGAAAATAAGGAAGAGAAGAATGGACGAGGAGTAAAGGAACATATGTCACATATATGAATGATTATTTGATATAATGAGGGGCCGCAAAAAAAATGCGTGCTCTAGTATTAATTAAACATGGTGTATATAATGAAAGTATGTGCATTATCAGATCCCCTCAGAATGGGGGGGACCATGTCTATAAAAACAAGAAATTACCTGAGAGTTATAAAGAGTAGAGATTCCAGATGTGGACCGGTAATTGATTGGTAAATCCTGGGTTTGTAGAGTACTCTTCACTGGGCAATGGATGGCCTAATCCCACCACAGGGCGAGGGCCAGTGAGGGGCACCGTGTCGCCGTAATCGAGGATAAGGCAGGGATAGGTATACCACTGGATAGTATCTGCAGGATAAGAATGTAGACAATAAGCCTACACATAGTAAAGATTATAGGTTTCCCACAGGGAGTGCAGCTCGTAATGAATATAATGCTTACCTTTAGGTGTACTAATAGAATGAGGGTTCCCAAGGCTGGTGACTCAAACCAGGCTGAGACACGTGCCGCTAACTCAAGGGCCCAAGGGAGATTGCCATCTATTTAAGTGAGCGGGCCCCAATCAATGGCGTCTAAGTCCGGACACACCCCATGGAAGATGGCGTGTGACGCCCTACTTCTGCACATGCGCCGAGCCGCCCCCACGTATGCGCGGCCCTCCGCCGCAAACCAATGCAGGCCGAGGCCGCCACACAACAGGAGAAGGCACGGCGCAGCGGGGAAGCATGAAGGGCTCCCTCTGGTGAATCCATCCCATGCCGCAATGCTGCTGATCCCCAAGCAAGCCACCAGAGGGAGGATGCAAAGGGGGGGCCCCGCACATACTGCACTTTCAGCCGCATACCTCCCAAGAATAGGCACTTGTCCCTGCAACCCAGGCATGGGGACCACTCAATCAAGGCTCATCCATGGAGGGAGGGGGAAGATGTGACCCAGAGGATGCATAGGGAAACGCGCTGCAACATATACAAGTGAAATAAATATACAAGGGTCCCAATTATGGAAAGCATAAGAGCCTGAAAGGCTCAACATACATTAGCAAATAAACTATCCACAAGTTCGTCAACCCGCGATATCGGGTATGCGTCAAACTTAGACATGTCATTCAGCTTCCTGAAATCGTTACAGAACCGGATAGGTTTTTATTTCTCTCACCACTGCCTCTTGTCTAGCCTCAGGTATTCAGTAGGGTTTTAGATTTACATGGACCACTGGTTCCGTGATTATGTCTTGTTGTAGTACAGTGGTCAGTCTGGGTAGGGAAGAGAAAAAGTCTCTATTTTTACTGACAAATTCCTTAATGTTGTTTTGTTGCCTCAGTGACAAGGACTCAGTTATGGGGACATCTGGGGTCAAGAGTAACATGTCCTTTTGGGGAGTGGGCACTGCCAATAAACTCTCTCTGTCCTACCATGATTTTAGGAGATTAACATGGTAAATCTGCTCCGGTTTCCTTTTCCCAGGCTGGTAAACTTTGTAGTTTACTTCCCCTACTCTTTCCCTAATCTCAAAGGGGCCCTGCCACTTTGCCAGGAGTTTACTTTCAACCGTGAACACTAGCACCAGCACTCTGTTTCCAGGGTTGAATGTCTGGGCTTTGGCACCTTTATTATATGGGCTTGCTCCATATGCTCTCGTACAAGGGGCAGAACAGTTGCAATTTAATCCTGCATCAAGGAGATGTGCTCTATGATGCTTCTATTTGGGGTGGCCTCTCCTTCCCACGTCTCTTCTGCGACATCTAGCAGCCCCCTGGGATGTCGACCATACAAGAGTTCAAAGGGGGAATACTCCATAGAGGCCTGCGTAACCTGTATGGCAAACATGAGGTACGGCAGCAAAAAATCCAAATTTTGCCCATCTTTATCCACCACCTTTTTTAGCATACTCTTGAGGGTCTTGTTAAACCTTTCCACCAGACAGTCAGTTTGGGGGGGGGGGGGGGTAAACAGAGGTACGGAGATGGGAGATTTTGTACAACTTGCACAATTCACTGGTCACTCTGGACATGAACTGGGTACTCTGATCTGTCAAGATCTCTTTAGGGATCCCCACCCAACTAAACACCTGGACCAACTCTTTGGCGATAGTCTTAGCGGAGGTGTTCCACAAGGGCATGGCCTCAGGATAGAGGGTCGTATAGTCCAGGATCACCAGAATGTGCTGGTGTCCCCGGGCAGATTATACTACTGGTCCCATGAGATCCATGCCAATTCGCTGAAATGGCACTTCAATTATGGGAAGTGGGACAAGGGGACTGTGAAAATGGGGTGATGGGGAGGTCATTTGACACTCCTGGTTTTCTCCATACCAAGATGTCCCCCCATTACATGCCCATGGGCCAGATATAGCACCACCCTGTAGAAGTGTTTGGTAACCACTAGCTGTTCCACCTCGTCCTCCCCGCGTTTCACCATCTTATTTTTAAGCACTATGTAGGGAAAAGAAACCTCCCAATTAGGATCCACAGGCACCCCATCCATCACCTTCATGTTTCCTTTGGCTCTAAGGAGCGTGACATCCCATAGTTGTTCTGTAAAGAAGGCCTCCCTTCGGACCTATAAGTCAGGCACTACATTCAGTTCACTCTCAGCGTCAGGATCAGAGACATTGTCTGGGTCATTAGCCCCCTGCCCCCCCCCCCCCCCGCTGTGAGCTATCTTCCAGCTCCTCCGGCTCCCCAGCTGGTACAGGAAAAGGAAGAGGGTCTCCTCCCTCCTCGGTCCTGCCACCAGTCTCCCCTTCCCTTTGGTAAAACGGGTCTGGCGAGAGGTCCCGTGCTTTCGGAGCAGGGGGAGCTCTATCCTCCAGACTCCCTGTGCCTTCCCATAACCTCCAAAAATGGAGACAATCCCTGCCCACTAGGGCATCATAAAGTAGTGAAGGTACCACCCCCACTGAATGAGTCACACTACCTCAAGGGATGTCAATCTCAGTCATCGCCGTCTGGTAGTCACGGGTGTCACCATGGATGCAAATAACACCAACAATGCTAGTGTGAAACCTTGCAGGATTTACACAATTGCTTTTTATCAATGTTACCACACTACCAGAGTCAAGCAGTGCAGTGACTGGTCTCCCATCAACAAAAATCACACACATTTGCTTCTCTATGCTACTAGAACATAATGCTACATATGGGACCTGTGCAAAAAGAGAAAGGCATCTATTCACATAAGCATAATCGCATTGCATGGGTTCATCATTCAGGGGGCAATTGGCAGCAATATGGCCCAATGCATGGCATTGGTAGCACTGTATGTGTTCTATACCCAGTCCTCTCAAGGGTCACCAAGACCTTCTTGGCTTCTTTGGCCAGTCTCCAGGTCTCTTTAACTGTATCAGTCTTATCAAATTTCCTCACACCCCTGAACCCTGGAGCAGTCTTACTGGGTCCAACGGGCGATCTTTCACCTCTAGATATATTGGAGTGGGGCGCAGATGGGCGCAACAAGTCCTCAGCAGCCATGTATCTCTCCACGAGGTCCACCAGTTGGCTTGCAGTTTTGGGGTCCCCATGGCTGACCCATTTCCTCAAAGCAGCATGGGGTGTCTGTAGATAGCGGTCCATGACCATGTGCTCCACAATCTGGGGACCTGGCAAAGTCTCCGGGTGTAGCCATTTCCTGGTAAGGTGAACTAGGTCAAACATCTGCAGATGGGGTGGCTTGACGCATTGGGCCCGAACTGCCATGGTGACCCCCAAGCATGCAAGTTTCCCCCGCCTTTAGAGTCTCAAAGTCCTGCGCCTTATCTGCTTCTAGATCGAAATAGGCTTTTTGGGGTTCACCGATCAAGAATGGTGCTTGCAGTCATGCCCACTGTTCTTTTGGCCATCCTTCGCGAAGAGCGACTCTTTCAAAGTTTGTGAGGTACGCCTCCACGTCGCCCGTAGGTGTCATCATCTGCATGTGGTAAGAGGTGCGTACCAACCTTGGTTCCATTGTCACCGGAGGTGCGGGCCCCTTTAATTCCATCAGGGCCCCTGCAAATTTTCGAGTCTCCTATCGCTTAACCTCAGCGACCTGTGCGAGCCGGAGGTTGGTTACCTGCAGAGCCGCCTGTTGTGCTGCAGCGGCCTCTGCATCCTGGTGGTTGGTTTCCCGCTGGGCTGCAATATTCAATATTTCCTCTGCCTTTGAAAGTTGCTCGCATCCTCCACCACGTGTAGAAGCTTGCCAGGTTTATTATCACAGGTTTGCAAGATCAAAAACACATAAGAAACAGAAAAAAAAACCTTGCCATCTGGCGCTTAACTAAACAAACGGGTTCCTCTCTATACAGTGTGGGGCTGTCCCCAACACTCACAAAACAAACACAGTGCAAATCTTGATCTTTGAGTCCCGATTATCACACAGAGCTCACTCAGCTCTCTACCTCTGAGATCCAGGATAGAGCTCTCCTCCGCTCTCTTCCTACTCATTAAATGCAGGTGGAGAGGGATTTGAGTCGACCAGAAAGTCCCGGCTGGAACCAGCTCTGCCACAGTGGTTGGTAAAACCCAGGTTAGGCTCTCACTAGTCTCCTCAAAGTGATCGCATGTGAGACGACAAGTATCGCCTTCCATCATGGCGCCTCGCATAACGTCATAATGGGTTAAAGGATTGTATCTCTTACATATGAACACCAAGATTTAAAATCAAGAGTGTGCCTTCAGAGAACTCAACCAAGCACAGCTTACATCTAAATAACCCACATATTTGGAAACTGGTATAATGTCAGAAGGACTACTGTCTTTCCTTATACAACGTGTATAAGAGAAGCACAGTTTATGGAACCTCCATAATTGGAAAGTCATATGCGATATATGAAAGACTACTCACACTTAGCATGTTATAGAGTTGGGTTGGGGGTGGGCACAGATACGGTATGGCTCCAAAAGACCTTAACGTATCAGTCCACCAAAAAGCCTAAACCTTGCCCCACCCCTCAGATTCCTTTCACTTCCTGTCCTGTAGACACAATAGTGAGAGGAAATCTCTCCAAGGTGAGCAGAATCCGCTCCTTGGCAGTTGTTAGCAGAAAAGGCATCCCCATTGGAATGTTTCTCCTTGGTTCCTGTTCTGGTGTCAATTAAAAATGTCAGATTTTCATTTCAGTCCAGGTGACATTAGTCATCAGGACAAATAGAGAGGGTGAATCTACCGCAGGTTCACCAGCAGCAAGAAAAACCTGCAACACAGTCTTAATATTGAGCGAACGCAGAATATCCAATGTGTTTTGGTGGCCTCAAAGATTTCCACCTTCTTCAAGGCAAGAAAACAGACACAAAAAACTGCTGTTCTAGTCCTTTAACAATCTATTCAAAACTGGCTTTAGATATACTTTAAAGGTAAATATTGATGGGGTGCATCAACCCCTGGATTCCTTGGATACACCATCTTGGATCTTGGATACTCCAATAGTGAGGTCATCTTGCAATAATTCAACACATGAAGGGCTGCTTTTGCTACAATTTCCTCTGGTGGACCCCAGGTACCCCGGTCTACACTGCTCCCTGACAATATTCCCTGTTTTGTTTTTCTCATCCGTGTTTGTGTGTCCCAAAGACATGTAGCAGAATACATGTTGGCCTAAATTTACAAAGATATAGATTTTTTACATTTTTTATTGGATATGTTGGATATGTTTGGATATGTTTTATGGCAGAAAGTAGTTTAAAATGTTCAGTCTTTTTTATTTATATTGCAAACAACCCAGTGGTGATCAAATACCACCAAAATAAAACTCTACAGTCCCTGACAAAAGTCTTGTCGCTTATCTATTTTGTAGAAACATCTGCTATTAACCTGACATTTAATTAATCAATTGGTGTTAGAAATAGCTCATATGAAAAGCTAAAACCCTCCCAAATGATGTTTAATGCACTGCAATAAATTTGTTTCACTGAAAAAAGGGATTTTATTAAAACTTACCTTAAAATCCTTTTCTCCGAGTTCACTGACGGACGCAGCTCTTCATGACTTTGTGGGTTTTATGTTCGTCCTACTAGGAGTTAACTAGGCAGGGAAAAGAATCAGCTGGCCCCTCCCCTGGGGCCCGTCCTCTCTTCCTACATTAAACCCCCTCACAGAATAGCTCTTCAGTTCGTACACAAGCCGTACCAAAACAGAGCCCAGAGGGGTGGGTGCTGCGTCTGTCAGTGAACTCGGAGAAAAGGATTTTACGGTAAGTTTTAATAAAATCCCTTTTTCTCCTCACGTTCACTGACAGACGCAGCTCTTCATGACTTTGTGGGGACGTCCCCAAGCTGTGTCAAAAAAGAGGGGTGGGTAAACGCAAACAACTGTACCAAACTGAACCTCTGAGGAGGCGCCAGACGCACCTACACTGCCGCCTGCAGAACTTTGCGGCCAAAAGCAGCATCCGAAGATGCGAACACATCAACTTTATAAAACTTAGTAAAAGTGTGAACCGAGGCCCAAGTGGCCGCTTTGCACACTTGTGACACCGAGGCCTGGTGTCTGAAAGCCCAGGAAGTACTAACCGCCCGGGTAGAATGAGCCGTAACCGGAAAAGGGGGAACAGAATACGCATGGGTCACAGTTTTTCTAATCCACTGAGAAATCGTAGCCGAAGAGGCCACCAGACCTTTGCGCGGTCTCTCTGGCACAACAAACAAGGCGTCAGCCTTACGAAAGGGAGCTGTAGTAGTCAAGTACACTCGTAAGGCCCTTACTACGTCCAAAGTATGCAACTCAAACTCCTTGGGGTGCGATGGACGAGGGCACAATGAAGGCAGAACAATATCTTCATTGATATGAAAGTGATAGCACGTTCAGAGGAATAAACCATTACGTATTCCTATTCCGCCAGAACGCTGGGGAAGGAAGAAAAGAAGGCTTCCATCAGAGAAGAAAAGTATAGTTACTTCTATAACAAGACGGAAGTAACACGGGAGCAGGTAGCGTGGGGTTCCTCAAACTCAACGTATGAAACCTGCATCATTCCCGGAATGCTCACATGAACTGACGATGTCGAGGGAAAGCATTCCGACTGCGGAACAAACAACACGGTCTCTCTGGCGCGTTTCCAGACCGCCGGAGAAGCCGATGCTAAAGAGTCACCTAATCTTTTTGACACTGGGTACGCATAAGACAAGGGGGAAAAG
>BLSH010008605.1:6911-24118 GCA_018402905.1 Glandirana rugosa | reverse complement strand
CCCCCCCTCTCATACTTGCTGCACAAGGGCTGGCCACCAGGGGGGCAGTGAAACATTCACCGTGCAAAACTGCACAGCCAGACAACCTGCCCAGCTGATCAAGGCATAGCAGAATTACACAGGCAGCTTACCAGGAAGTTAATGCAAAGCATATACCTGAGATGACTGCACACAGCATTTAGAGAACACTGCTGAAAGCTGCCCACAGAGAAATCCCTATATCAACAGTACTGACCGCTGATTGAATTTCTCCACTGAAATGATGCCACTGCCGCCCACAGTGCGCATGCACTGGGTCCCTGGTCAGGAGTTACCTGGGGACACCCGGCCGGAAGAGAAAGCAGCGGCTTGGAACGCCCATGCGCTCCAGCAGCCATAGACTGGAAACACTAGAGACAGGGAAGAAAACAGACAACCACACACTGCTGCCATGGAATATGTAATATAAAGGTATACATCACCGCAATTCGATCCCGCTTCCACGATCAAACCGGACCAGGTAGGCTGATCACACCGTACTTGGGGCAGATAGGGCCACCCACTAGTAGATGGGCTGTCTGGCCGTTGCACCGCTTACCTGCCAGTGGCTAGGCTTCTAGCTCTTCCAGCGCCTCTTCCAATTGCCCACTCCATACCTTGCTAGTAGCTAAGGCTTATCAGAGTATCCAGCAGCTCTTCCAACTGCCCACTCCATACCTCGCTAGTAGCTAGGGCATATCGGAGTATGGCGACCTGTCTTTCCAGTGGTCGTTGTTGGCCGGTCTTGATCGCGGAGAGAAAAAACTTCAGGTAATCAAATAAACACCACGGTCCTTAGGAGGAGGACAAAAAAGGAACACGGCCTCTGGCTCGGAGCAAGAATTTATGGGAGTGGGGTCCTATAGGGGAGGAGTGGAGGCGGGGCTAGCCCAAACGTATGCTGCCATGGAGTCTGTCAGGAAAAATGCTTTTTATTGTACACTCCGCCAGCCGCACGTCTTAAGAAGAACTAGCTGTGGCATGCAGGCAGGAGTGATCATGCTGTCCTATGAGGTGGGGTTGAAGAATGAATGGAGCACGCAGCGAACGGGGCTGCAACAGCTGCAGGAGGGAGGATTCTACTATCATCTCCCTCCAACAGCAACCTCACTGACATGGGTGGGAGAAAGCTGCCAGAACAGGTACAGTGCGGTGCCAGGTGGGTGCTTTAGCTCCCCTATAATTTCTCAAAGCACCCCCCATCAGCAGCCGCTCAGAGCAATCTGGGGAGATAATCACAGCTTGGAGCCCAGGTCTCCTGCTTGTCATGATGACTGCAGGCAGACCCGGCTCCTGATAGCAATGTTGTTCCTATCCCCTGGCCCGCCCCTTTCTGTGCAACACAGATCTCTTATCTCTCTGCCTCATAAAACAGAGCAGAAAAGTCAGATGCACAATACTGCCTGACCTGCAAAGGGAGGGGGGGGGGGGTGAAGATTCTCAGGCTTATCCAATCAGCATGCTGCAACCCCTCCCCTTTCCTCTGCCGCCTTGTTTTGATTTTCAATAGCAGGGGAGAGAGCAAAAAGAAGATAAAATGACTCGTCAGCTCTCAAACCTGAGTCTTTTTCTGTACATTGATTCATGGAGGGGAGAATCATCTTGTTCAGCAGTCTGGACAGTCAGAGCTCCTTGTTTTACTGCAGGCAGTAGAGGGAGCAGAGGAAAGCATTCTTTAAGTGTTAAAAATCCTCAGGGACAGTGTCAGGGTCAGCACCCAACAGCCGTGTTGTGTAACACACTGTGGCAGAGCGATTACAGAGAGCCTACTCACTGCTGCCTGTGTCTTATATCATAATGCTGATGATCTTAAATTGTACCCTCTCCCTCCTGAGAAAGATCCTTGGCTCTGTCACACAGGACCAATGACAAACACAGAGAGGGGACAAGCAAGTCTGCAGTCATCTCGTCTCCATAAAGGTACAGTGAGTTGAAAAACACCCCCTTTATACCTAAGCCATGTCCCTGCTGCCCATGATTGACACAGCTAAATTTGATCATCATCATTATCATCTTAAAGAATCATGCAGTACAGGTGCATTGAACCACAGCACTTGTATTGTGTGATTATCATGATGATAATGATAATAACATGACAGTGAAATGCATTCTTTGGCCTCATCTAGGGCCCCATTCACACATGGCACTGCAGATATGCATTTCCTGTGCATGGTCGTCTTTTACCAGCACAGAAAGGCACAGTGTTGCATGCATCCCATTCGTTTCTATTGAGACACAGCCACGGTGTCCCGATATGTAATGTGGGTGTGACTGGGTCTCTGAATGCATACCAACCAGTCGGTGGGGACAGGGGGCGTGGTTAGTGGTGGGGCGGGGTTGAGGGGGCCGCATCTGATAGGCCGTAGGGGGCCCTGTGATTTCTAACAGCAGCCCTGGATACCAAGGTAACAATGTGCCCCATCCTAATTAGCTGGAGAATTGTTGCAAAACATTGAATATTGGACTTTATAGGCACAACAGTAACCAATATTTAACCACCTCAATACTGGGCACTTTCACACCCTTCCTGCCCAGGCCATTTTTCAGCTTTCAATGCTGTCACACTTTGAATGACAATTGCGCGGTCATGCTACACTGTAACCATGTGAAATTTTTTTATAATTTTCTTCACACAAATAGAGCTTTCTTTTGGTGGTATTTAATCACTGCTGGGTTTTTTATTTTTTACTAAAAAAAAAGTCAGTAAATTTTGTAAATAAGTTTTCTCCTTCACTGATGTGCGCTGATGAGGTGGCACTGATAGACTGCACTGATGGGCACTGATGAAGTGGCACTTATGGGCACTGATGAGGTGGCACTTATGGGTACTGATTAGGTGGCACTGATGAGGAGGCATTAATATGCCGCACTTATGGGCAATGGTAGATGGCACTGGTGGGCACTGATAGGTGGCACTGATGTGCACTTATAGGCGGCACTGGTGGGCACAGATAGGCAGCACTGTTGGGCATTGATGGGTTGCACTGATGGGCATTGATGGACGGCATTGATGGGCAGCAGTGATGGGCATTGATGGGCAGCACTGATAGGCAGCACTAATAGCCGAGACTGAGTGGCATCACTAATGGGCACTGATTGCTGGCACTTGTGGGCACTGATTGCTGGCACTAATGGGCTTTTGGGGGGCACTGACTGCTGGCACTGGTGGGCACTTGTGGGCACTGATTGCTGTCACTGGGGAGGGCACTGGTTGCTGGCAGTGGTGGTCAATGGTAATCAGGGCACTGATGATCAGTGCCCTGATTACATCCCTAAAAGTCCTCTGTGATCAGCTCTCATCGCCACACACTCTGTCAGTGTGAGACGAGGAGCGCCGATTACAGGCACTTCCTTGTTTACATGTGACCACATGGTTAAAGAGCCATGGCCACGGCTTTTTCCACAGATCGGGGTCACGCTGTGTGCTGGTAACGCGGCGCGGCCGTGATCGGTACACTGCGCTCCCTTTCCCACTGGGCGGGAGGCAAGTGGTTAAAATACATTAACTTTATTTATACATGATGAAAAGAAACTGTAGTTGAGCTAAACTACATTACGCCACAACCAGAATACATCAAGCTTCATGAAATCATGTCTAACGGTTCAGGATGAACTATATTTATTCTTATTGAATGCTATTATTGATGCATAACTAGTGGTTACATAGTTACATAGTTAGTCAGGTTGAAAAAAGACACAAGTCCATCTAGTTCAACCAAAAAATATATATATATGTATATATATACATATATAACCATACAATCCCATATACACAATTCTTCACTTACAGTTGATCCAAAGGAAGGCAAAAAAAAACCAGCAAAGACTGTCAATTCGCTATAGCAGGGGAAAAAATTCCTTCCTGATCCCCAGAGAGGCAATCGGATATTCCCTGTTCCCCTGTTAGTAGCCAGTTATGTTATGTACATTTAGGGAAGAATCCAGGCCTTTTTTAACTACTTCAGCCCCGGAAGGATTTCCAGCTTTAGGACCGGAGCCCTTTTTGCAATTCGGCACTGCGTCGCTTTAACTGAAATTTGCGCGGTCGTGCGACGTTGTACCCAAACAAAATTTGCGTCCTTTTTTTCCCACAAATAGAGCTTTCTTTTGGTGGTATTTGATCCCCTCTGCATCATTTCTGATCGCCGCTATAAACAAAAGAAGAGCGACAATTTTGCAAAAAAACCCAAATTTCTTACTTATTGCTAAAATACAAATCCAAAAAAAAAATATAAAAAAACATTTTTTTTCACTGTTTTTGGCCGATTTATATTCTTCCTCATATTTGCGATTAAAAAAAATGCAATTGGCCTTTATTGATTGGTTTGCGCGAAAGTGGTTGCATTTACGGATGATGAGAATTCATTTTTGGGGTTTTTATTTATTTATTTTTTTTACTAGTAATGGCGGTGATCTGCGATTTTTAGCGGTACTGCGATATTTCAGCGGACATGTCGGACTATTTTGACACTTTTTTGGGACCATTGGCATTTATACAGCGATCAGTGCTATAAAAATGCACTGATTACTGTGTAAATGCCATTGGCAGTGAAGGGGTTAACCTGCAGGGGGCGCTCTAAGGGTTAACTATGTTCCCTGGGCGTGTTCTAACTGTATGGGGACTGTCCTAGCTGGGGAAGGGAAGTGGTCACAGCCTTCGTATACAGGAAGGCTGTGATCACAGCCCTTCCCCCTCACACAGAACAGAGGTCCGTGTTTACTTACACGGACCTCCGTTCCTTCGCTCCGGGGGGCCATCGCGGGTAGCCGGTGGCAATCGAAGCCGCCGCACCCGCTCCCTGGCCCTCCCCGAACACAGTGAGTGCGCAGGCGCGCCTCCGGCGGCGCGCGCGCTCACAGTGCGCGTTATCGCAGCCGCCGTCGTATGATGGCGATTTGCGATAACGAGCCACTTTGCCGCCGTCAACCTGCGGTTGGCGGTCGGCAAGTGGTTAAAGCAATCTACTGTGCTGGCCAGATCCACCTCAGGAGGGAATTTATTCCACATTTCACAGCTCTTACTGTGAAGAAACCTTTCCATATTTGGAGATGAAATCTTTTTTCCTCTAGACGTAAAGAGTGGCCCCTTGTCCTTTGTGATTACCTTAAAGTGAATAACTCAACACCAAGTTCACTATATGGACCACTTATGTATTTGTACATGTTGATCATATATCAAGGAGAATAAATTCAGTTCCTCTAATCCTTCCTCATAGTTGAGTTCCTCCATGCCTCTTATTAGTTTGGTTGCCCTTCTCTGCACTTTCTCCGGTTCCTCTATATCATTTTTGAGAACTGGTGTCCAAAACTGAAAACTGAACTGCATATTCCAGATGAGGTCTCACTGATGATTTGTACAGGGGCAAAGTGATGTTTCTATCTCTGGAGTCCATTCCTCTTATTACAAGCATTTTGCTTTCGAAACCGCAGCTTGGCATTGCATACCATTATTATGTTTATGATCTACCAAAACCCCCAGATCCTTCTCCACTATGGATTCCCCCAGTTGTATTCCCCCTAGTATGTATGATGCATGCATATTCTTAGCCCCCAAATGCATAACTTTACATTTATCTACATTAAACCTCATTTGCCACAAGGCCGCCCAATTAAACAGTGCATTGAGGTCTGCTTGTAAGTTGACATCCTGTAAGGACATTATTCCATTGCATAGCTTGGTGTCATCTGAAAACACTGAAATGGTACTTTTAATCCCAGACCCTATATCATTTATAAATATATTGAAAAGTAAGGGTACCAACACTGAACCTTGGGGTACACCACTGATAACCTTAGACCATTCAGAGTAAGAATCATTAACCACTATTCTCTGAATTCTGTCTTTTAGCCAGTTTTCTATCCATTTACAAACTGATTACCTTACACATTAGCCGTGTATAGGGAACGGTGTCAAACGCTTTAGCAAAATCCAAGTATACCACGTCCACAGCCACCCCTCTGTCCAAGGTTTTATTACCTCCTCATAAAAAGAAATCAGGTTTGTTTGACAACTTCTGTGTTTCATGAATCCATGCTGTCTGTTGCTTAAAACATTTTTTTCCAACAAGAATTCATCTATGTGGTCTTTTATTAAACTTTCCAGTATCTTCCCAACTAGTTAAACTAACAGGTCTATAGTCACTTGGTAAAGACTTTGATCCCTTTTTAAATATGGGCACCACATTGGCCCTACATCAATCTAGTGGTACTATTCCAGTCATTAAGGAGTCCCTAAAAATTTGATACAATGGCTTTGAAATGACCAAGCTCAATTCTTTTCGCAACCGTGGGTGGATGCCATCTGGTCCAGGGGCTTTATCCATCTTTATTCTGTCTAATACCTCTGGACCATTTTACTTTTGAGCCATTGTGGATCATTTGGGGCTGTGTCACTACCACCCCCATTATGAACATGAGCTCCCCCATGCTCATTTGTATACACAGAGCTGAAGAAAGTATTTAATAAGTTTGCCTTCTCTTTGTCCCTAGCCACCCACATTATTTTGTAAAGGGTCTACATGCTCAGACCTGACCTTTTTACTATTAATATACTTGAAGATTTTTTTGGGGTTTGTCCTACTATCTTTTGCAATCTGTCATTCATTTTGAATTTTTGCGTCCTTGATTTCCTTTTCACATATTCTGTTATATTCTCATTTAAAAGATGATAGTGTTCCTTTATGTTTATATTTTTTTAAATGCTCTTTTCTTATCATTAATAACTTATTTAACTTTGGCCGCGAGCCACATAGGTTTTTTTTTAGCCTATTAAACGTATTGCCCATGGAAATATACTTTGCAGTGAGTTCGTATACAGTGTTTTTGAAAAATTCCCATTTCTGTTCTGTGTTCATTGATGCCAATATTCCCTCCCAGTTTAAGTCCTGGAGAGCAGTCCTCTTCCTTGTAAAATGTGCTCTCTTAAAATTAAGTGTTTTTATCTTTCCCGTAAGTGTTTGTTGCTTGCAGCTTACATTAAATGAACTCATGTTATGGTCACTGTTACCCAGATGTTCTTTTATATGAATATTGATAATAAGATCTGCATGGTTTGAGATAACTAGGTCCAGCAAAGCATCATTCCTAGTTGGGGCTTCAATAAACTGGACCATAAAATTGTCCTGTAATAGGTTTATAAATGTTTGCCCTTTAACTGTCCCAGCAGGGCCATTACTCTAGTTAATTTCCAGGTAGTTAAAATCCCCCATTATTATCACTGTCCCAGTCCTTGCAACCCTTTCCATCTGTGCAAAGAGTTGAGTCTCCACCTCTTCTTTAACACTGGGAGGTCTATAACAAACTCCAATGACAACCTTTGTAGTGTGCACATCCATATAGTGGTGTTTAATGCACTTTACAGACATCCAATCATCATAGTGATTTTAAGCACTTATTGTTTCTTTTAATCATGTATAAAGTTAATGTATTTTAAATATTGGTTACTGTTGTGCCTATAAAGTCCAATCTTCAACGTTTTAGAAGATTTTACAATCAATTTAACAAATAACATATGTCACAAATATTGTGCAAAAAAAGTCTGAGCTGAAAGTAAAAATAAATGATTGCATAGATAAACACAAGAGGGAGTATAAAATCACATGCAAGGTAAAAAATCCCAGGTGAACAATAGAGTGAAAAAGACATGAACTTTCTAGGCACCAAACACAAAAAAGTTTTATAAAAATAACAAATTTTATTTCATATAATATACAACATAGAAATACATATAAAATCTCTTGGGCAAAATTAGATACTCAAGGTAAGCTACTATCGTAAAGTGGAGGAAGAAATTGCGCTAAAGGTTATACTAAAGCAGCAAACACAACATTCAACCAAAATGCAGTAGATAAATATAAAAAGTAGTGTTGCGCTAGAAAAGTAATATATAATATATATTGAACTCATTTAGAAACTTCAAAGTGACAGTGCATAAATAACCTGTGAAGGTCAACCATAAAGTGACAGTGTTCATATAAAACCAATAATGGTTAGTGACCTTTGGTTATATATAAATATAAAGTCCCAACAATGTCCAATAAAAAGTGACGCTAGGTGAATATGGTAAACCAATGAAATATATATAAATCAAGTCCAGGATAGATATCATTCAATTCACTGGTATAGAAATCAGGATTGCAATAGCTGGTATAACAATTCTTCTAAGGGTAATGGATCTTCTAAAGGTAAAAAAGATGGACTCTTACCAGATGGGTTGGCCATATAGGCTTGAAGTGGAAAAGTCCACAGTGAGTATTGGCAGGATCCTCGTCGGTGGTACAGGTGAACTTTTAGTCCTAGTCCTTTTAGTAGTGCCAGAAGCAAGGTTACCATTGACGTCAGACCTCGTCAGGAACATGTGAAGAAAAGAAAACCGTTCCACATTGTGTAGTAAAACACATCAACTTTATTCCATCGATGCAGGAACAAATAAAAGCCGGCAATGCACATAAAAGAAACTGCGATAGGCACGTGGTCCCCACCCAACGTGTTTCGGGGTGTGTGGGCCACGCGCCACTACCGCAGTATATATAGCTAAATCCCCCATCAGCCATTTTGGGGGCTGAACTTCCGGGTTATATTGATGTATTTTCGCCAGGTCATCAATTATGTAATGAGGGTCAGTGTGTGCATTCACTTCCTGTATTGGGAGCGAGGCTTGGAACGTGTACTGGCACCATTTTGGGAAGGGGTCCAACTTCCAGGTCATGCTGGTAGGCGAATCTGATATCAATTGATGAGGGGATTTAGCTATATATACTGCGGTATTGACACGTGGCTCCCACACCCCAGAAGACGTCTGTGCTGATGAAATGAGTCGGGTGGGGACCATGTGCCTATCACAGTTTCTTTTATGTACATTGCTGGCTTTTATTTGTTCCTGCATCAATGGAATAAAGTTGATGTGTTTTACTACACAATGTGGAGCGGTTTTCTTTTCTTCACATGTTCCTGACGAGGTCTGACGTCAAGGGTAACCTTGCCTCTGGCACTACTAAAACGACCAGTATAGAAGAGAAGTTCAACTGCACCACCCACGAGGATCCTGCCAATACTCACTGTGGACTTTTCCACTTCAATCCTATATGTTCCACTGGTCATACGACCAAGTGTACCCAACCCATCTGCTAAGAGTCCATCTTTTTTACCTTTAGAAGATCCATTACCCTTAAAAGAATTGTTGTACCAGCTATTGCAATCCTGATTTCTATACCAGTGAATTGAATGATATCTATCCTGGACTTGATTTATATATATTTCATTGGTTTACCATATTCACCTACCGTCACTTTTTATTGGACATTGTTGAAGCTACTATCGTAGTCAGGGAACCCAAACCAATTCTGCAGAGATATAAATGTGTAAGCTGGAAGATTTAAGGCTGCCAACATCCAGCAGGGGTTGGTATAGGTTGACGATATTTCATTTCAATGTTTTTTATTCAGAATTTTCAGTTATACACGAAAATATCATTTAACAGAAACAGAAATTCGGCGGCATAGTCCTCCACAGGGCAGCGGCCCTGCTGAAGGTTGTACAGGGTGGCTTCTGCGGCAGCGGCAAGATGGGGGTCATCA
Organism: Glandirana rugosa; assembly: GCA_018402905.1. Taxonomy (NCBI): domain Eukaryota; kingdom Metazoa; phylum Chordata; class Amphibia; order Anura; family Ranidae; genus Glandirana; species Glandirana rugosa. The sequence continues at coordinate 14,525 of BLSH010008605.1, read as the reverse complement.
TATAACTGTGCCATGGCCAGAAATAACAGCTGCAGCAGAAGCAACTTCGGGGGCATTCTGCACCCACAGTCTGAGGGCCCAGGCTTGGGGTTCACCCTGCAACAGGGAGATCACAAATCCGACCTTGGTGCTTTCCAAAGAAAATGTCCGTTGCTGGAGACCCAGATATTGGTCGCAGGCACTCCGGAAGACCCGAAACTTGCACCGGTCCCCGGAGAACTTGTCCAGCAGCGGGACCTTGGGCTCCGAGGGCAGGGCCACTATGGTACGGGCAGCTGCGGATCCGGAGGCTGGGGCGGCAGACAGTTCCTGCACCCGCTCTTCTAACCGGGTATATCCCTCTTGGAGATTCTTGATGGCTTGCGTGAGGCCAGCAAGATGGGCACACAAGTCGTCCATAGCGGAACGTGTTCCCTGCGCAGACTCAGTCATGGCTGCTCGTTTCTGTCAGGAACCTGGTGGTGGAGTCTGTCTTGTGCAGGGAACAACCGCTCTTGTGCACCCAATTTAAGTACCCCTGGTAGAGTAGACAGAGGGCCGAGAGTGCGGGATGGCACGAGGGCTGGATGGTCACTGATGATGTAGTGAGTTTCCAGAAGACGTGCAGATAGTGGTCGTACAAGCTGGGTCGGCAACGGGCAGGCAGGAAGGTACAAAGGATCAGGCAGGCGGGTAGTCAAGTCCAAGCAAAGGTTCGTTCAACGGGCGGGCAGCAGAGGTACAGAGGAGTAGACAATCGGATGGTCGTGGATAGCCGGGGTCGAGGCAGGTAGCAAACAACAGGTCAGGAGAAGCCGGGTCAAACAGGAAGCAAACGAACACAGGAACAGATGGAGGGAGCGCCATTTGGCGTCGTTTCCGGCGCGGGCACACGCTAACGCGCACAGGCGTGCGCACCACCGCGGAAACAGACAGTTTTGCTGCCACACTTGTCCTCTTTCCTAACATCATCCTTGGGATTTGAACATCTTCACCCATGGCTAACCACTGCGTCAATATAGACATTTATGCACATTTTGCACATCGGTGGACACTATCTATTTGATTTTTTATTGGGAGTTTATACCCAATAATATTATTATAATTTTTTTTCTTACCTTTGAGATTTGACTATCTACTATCCATAAGCTTGTCATTGTGTTATCATAAGACTTTTTAGATATATATTTTCACAATTTTACTAATTGGTCTATATAATTTGTATGCATCATCTGTTGGTTCAGATTTACCTTCTTGTGTAATCCCTTTTAGCGCAGCCTTTTACCTATAGATTTGTAAAATAGGGATATGCCCTTCCTCCCATCTGAGTTTGGAGAGTAGAATATTGCGACTTTTGTGGGGATTGAGATTAGTAGTTGTGGGTTGTCTTTTAGGCAATGAGCTATCTATAGGTATTGGAATTGTGAGTTTGCTCCCATGTTGAGTTTGGCTCTGATATTTGGAAAGGGTTTAATTTTCCCATTTAGGGTTAGTGTGTGTACATATATGGGAATGTGTTTGGGCTTTGTGGGTAGGTGTAGGGAGGGTACTAATAGTTTGATTATCTCTAATGGTGAGTTCAGGATGGTTGTTGGGGCCTCCTTCCACTTGTTAGCAGTTAATATGTGCCATGCTTTTACTGCTGCTCTCATAGTGGGTGATAGGGTGCTAGAAATACTCGTTTTGGGCTGGGTGCTGCAAATCCAATTTTTTAAGTTATGTCCAGGTGTGTTGTATTTTTCTATGTCTCCCCATCTTGTTGTAGTTGTTGGGAGGAACCATTCCCTTAGTTGGGCTAGTATACTGGCAATGTGGTAGTCTGAAACTTAATCTGTGTTTAGCTACCCTGGGTTTCTTGCCTGCCCAGATATAATGTTGCAGTGAGGTTTGGAGGGATGTTAGGTAGCTTTTATGTATAGGTATAGGCATAGTGCAAAAATGATAAAGGAGTTGGGGAAGAGTGTTCATCTTGAACGCTGCAAATCTACCAACCCATGAAAATTCATGTTTGCTTAAGTTTGAAAAGATTGGGTACATTTTTGCCTGAAGCCAAAAAAGTTTTTTCTGGAAAAGGTTGTTTAGATTCCTGGTTAATGTTATTCCTAGGTATTGTATGCTTTTTTCCATCCATTGAAATAGTAACTGTGCTGCTAGTAGGTTTTGTGTTACTGCGTCTACTCCCAGATCTAATATTTGAGATTTACTTGTGTTAGCTTTATAGTAGGACACTGTGCAGAATTTGAGTAGTATTAAATACACCTTGGATAGAGACGAATGTGGGTTGGTTAAAATTAGTATGATGTCGTCAGCAAATAAGCTAATTTTATGGTTGTACTCTCCTACTTGAAGGCCCGAGATTTGGTTGGATCTTCTTATGCACTCCACCAGAGGATCAATTGTTAGATTGAAGATCAGAGGTGACAATGGACACCCCTGGTGTGTGCCATTTGATATCTGATATTGGAGAGAAAGCATCTCTCCAACCTATACTACAGTACAACACCATAATAGCAGATAGAATGGAATCTTTAAAACCAAACTTGAGGAGAACTTCCTTCATGTAACCTGAGTGTACTCTGTGGAACGCCTTCTCTGCGTGCAGAGTTAGAAGCAGAGAACGCATTCCACTGGTGTTAGCCGCATGTATGAGATTTATCAGACGTCTCGTTGCACCTGAAGATTGCCTCCCTTGTATAAAACATGTTTGATCTTGATTGATAAGGTTAGGAAGGTATTTGGAAATTCTAAATGCCAAAATTTTGCATACAATTTCACATCAATATTAAGCAAGGAGATCGGTCTAAAGTTCTGTGGAGTGTCTGGAGATTTTCCTGGTTTGGGGAGGGCAACAATCACTGCTGATAGCATTTCAGGAGGCAGACTAGAGGAGTAGGCAGTTTCATTAAAGAGGTCACGAAGATGGGGGCTAAGAGTGTTACCAAATTTTTTGTAATATTCTCCCGGTAGGCCATCAGGGCCAGGCAAATTACCTTGTGGGAGGGAGTGGATTGCTTGTGCGATCTCATGAGGACATCTCTGGGGATTTGGTTTGATAAGAAAGAGGTTTTGGGTAATCGGTGTATGTGGTCTATTGTCAATTTCAGGGGAGTCAGCTCTGGAATAAGAGATAAGAAGAGCTCTGTTGCGAATTTAGTTCTTGTGGGGCTACACTTTCGGGGACCCCCTTAATTTTAGATTAATTCTTCTCGAGCGATCTTCGAGATCTGCGATTTTAGCTCACATCCATTGCCTTTCCTCTTCCCCCTCTTCGTTTGTGTCTATTATGTAATTTACAGTGGCGGCTATATCTGTGATAGCGTGCTCTACTTGATCCACTCTGTCTCCTACCATGAACAGTTCCATGGAGAATTTGTATGTAATGTTATTAAATTCTGCATACAGGGATCTGGGCAAAGTGCATATCTTTCATTTGGGTAACCAGTACTGGCTGGTTTGTGGTGGGGAAGCTGGCTAAAGGGGACATGAGCTCGTTTTGCTGTGGTGACTGGGGCATATTTGCACTCACCCCTTGTTCTGGGTCCCCTGTGTCCAGTCTCATCCGTGCCTTGGCTGGGCTCGAGCTGGGAGGACTGTGTAGTGGTGAGCTGCTTCTGGGAGAAGTTCCCCCATTGCTTTCCTCTGCATCCGGGAGCTCAGAGTAATGGTTGCTGCGTGGTTTGGAGGAAAGAGCCGGGCCGTTGGCACCATCTTGGTGTCCTCCGCCTTCAGGCCAGTGAAAGTAGGCCATCAGTTTTTTGGGCTTGCGGTTGCCCTGTCTTTTCCTAGACATACCAGAAGTTAGTGTGAGGTAGCGGGTGAGATTCTCTCCGTCGCTGGAATCTTTCCCTAGGTGCTGGAGCTCTCGTCTCACACTGCTATCTGCCGTGCGAGCTAACCTCACCCCCCAGGTTGACGTTTTTTCACTCTATATTGTTCAGGTCAAAAATGACTTGGCACCTTGCTACTGGTCTATACATTTGCAGTACCACCCTGTGATGATGTAACAACACTAAATAAATCCCAGGTGACTGGTAATCTATTCACAAGATGCAAAGGTGGCTTGATAGCTGCTGATACAGAACTCATTCATTTTTATAAATGTGAGCCTATCAACCGAGTCTGTTGACAGGCGCACTCTTTGATCCATTACGAACCCTCCAGCAGCACTGAATGTCTGTTCAAAAAGCACGCTGGATGCAGGACAGGCCAATAGCTCTATTGCATATTGAGCAAGTTCCGGCCAGTGGTCCATCCTCAAGACCCAGTAATTCAGTGAATGCTCAGTTGGAAAGGTCTCCAAGTCTGCTCTTGCCCTTAGATATTCCTGCACCATATAATGCAGACCTGGGCACTGAGGACTGAAAAATTGTTTAAAGGCATCGGTCAGCCAGCCACCCTCTCCACCGCTCTTTCTCTGACTGAAGGAAGCCTCAGAAACACTTTGTCCCCTCCCAGGGTCTGGAAAGGAATTGCACAAACTTTTTTTCAAGCTATTCTGAAGATGCTTAATCCACTGCTCCCTCTGCGAAGGTAGGATGAGCTCTGCAACTTTACCCTTGTAACGTGGATTAAGATGGATTGCCACCCAGTAATGATCCCTCTCCTTGATACCACAAACCCTGGGGTTTTTTCGCAGGCTTTGAAGAATCTGGCAGGCCATGCAGTATACGTTTGAGCAGACATGAGAGTCCTCTGGGTCACTGAAGATGGCATTGTCTAGAATCACCACCTCCCAGTACAACTCCTTGGGTTTCTGGGGACTGAAAACCATCCCTTGAAGACTGCTGCATGTTATCCTCCACATCCATACTGACACAATCCTCCTCCTCCCTTCTTCCTGTGTGTTTGGTGGCCCTGCAGGAATGCTATCTGCATAAAGGGGGCCTTGAAAGGAAAGGAAGTCCTCCTCTTCCTCCATCTGTCCTGCCTCAAGTGCCCTGTCCATGATTCCATGAAGCGTGTGCTCCAGTAGGAAGACTAGTGCGACAGTGTCAGTGATGCATGCATTGTACCTGCTCACTATCCTTGTGGCCTCCTCAAATGGTGACAGGATAGTTCATGCATCCTTGATCAGTATCCACTGGCGTGGCAAAAAAAAAAAACAATCTCCCTTGAGCCTGTCCTGGTGCCATACTCACAGAGGTACTCATTGGTGGCCCTCTGCTGTGCATGCAGCCACTGCAGCATTGCCAATGTTGAGTTCCAACTCATGGGCATGTCACAAATGAGGCGGTTGGTGGGCAGGTTCAATTCCCGCAGAATGTCAGTCAGCTGACCATTGGCATTGTATGACCGGCAGAAATGACCACAGATTTTTCTGGCCTGCCTCAGAATATCTGGTAAGCCTAGGCACCTGGTCAAGAAACGCTGCACCAACAAATTCAGGACATGTGCCAAGCATGGAACATGTGTGAAGTGTCCCTGTCGGAGGGCAGAGAGAAGGTTGGTGCCATTGTCACATACAACCATTCCTGGTTCAAGCTGATGTGCCATCAACCACCTCTGAGCCTGCCCCCACAGAGCTGACAGAATCTCTGCCCCTGTGTGGCTCCTGTCCCCTAGGCAGACCAACTCAAGCACCGCATGGCATCTTTTAGCCTGACTGCTTGTGTAGCCCCTAGAACACTTTGCGAGCATTGCTGGTTCAGAGGACACTGTTGCAGAAGAGGCCACAGAGAAAGAAGAAGTGGAGGGGAGGGGTGGAGGAAGCAGATGTGGCAGAAACAACACCATTTTTTCGGAGGTGTGGTGGTGGAACTAGCTCCAACACCGAACCCTGTCCTGCATCCTTCCCAGTTGCCAGCAGAGTTACCCAGTACAACGTGAAGGAAAGGTAACATCCCTGACCGTGTCTGCTGGACCATGAGTCAGTGGTAACATGTACTTTGTTGCTGACCGCCCTGTCCCAGGAGGCCAAAACATTGCCTTCCAGATGACAGTAGAGCGGAATGGCCTTAAGTGAAAATACATGTCTTTTTGAAACCTGCCACTGTGGTACAGCACATTCCACAAATTCACGGAAGGGGGCAGAGTCTACCAGCTGAAAAGGCAGCAGTTGGGGTGCTAGCAATTTGGACAAGCTAGCATTTAAATGCTGAGCATGTGGATGGCTGGGACAGCAACTGGGGTAAGGAAATTTGCCTGCTGACATCAACTGGTGGTGTACTGCTAGCCGATTGGCTGCAAGAACTTGTGGCACCCATTGCTAGACTTTCATTCCTCTCAGTGCAGGCATTCGAGATGGCTGGAGGTATAGTAGGCATTGAGGTCACAGATGAGGAGCAAGGAGAAGTCCTCCTTGTTTTATGATGTGGGTCTTTGAGGTGCTGTTGCCAATGGACTGCATGACAAGTAGTCATATGTCTTGTCAAGCATGTAATGCCCAAGGGGCTGCTGTTCTGGTCTAGCTTGAACCGCTTCAGACATAGATTGCAAACAGCAACTGTGCGATCTACTGCACAAGTGTTGAAAAAAGCCCACACCATTGAAGTTTTGGAAGTCAGCGGGGAGCCAGCAGCGCCCTGCACCTGTGGAGCTCTGTGGTGTGATGCAATAGGGTGGTTGCCCTTAATCTGGACCCTGGAGGACATCCTGACTCATTGGAGTTGTGCCTCCTCCTTCTCACTTTCCTCCTGTCTTCTCTCAGGCACCCAAGTACAGTCAGTGTCCTCATCATCCCCTTCCTCCTCATCACTGGAGCAAACTTAGCAGCATGGTGCTGCTGGGGGTACATGACTGCTAGTTTCTTGTCCTTCTGTGGCACCCTCTCTCTCTGGACTCACGTCACTCCCTTCCTCAACTAGGGAATCAACATCGTAGCCTTCAAATTGCTGCGCATCCTCTATCAGCGTGTAACCCACACTATGTTTGAAGAATTCTGGTGATTCCTCCGTGCATGATGGTGGGGCTATGGAAGGAGTAACTGTGGACAAGGAGCGGGTGGAATATGCCGCTTAGGCAGCTGCATTGGAAGACAGTATGAGCTTGGGTGACAGAGGATGAGGACGCTTAGTTATCCACTCCGCCAACTCTTCTGCATGTTGTGCCTCAATAACACGGCCAACAGCAGAAAAAAAGGACAAGCGTGACCCGCCTGCAGAGGATGCACCATGTCCGCCACCACCACTTTTCACTGTAGACACAGAGGCTGCTTGCCCTCTTTTAGCGGCCTGGGAGTGTCTGCCTCTCTTTGGCAGCCTTCCAACATGATGGGGATTTTTTTCACAATGCACTAAACTGTATTATATACTGTACACCGCTGACTGCACTGTATATGTAGTCTAGACTGAATGCAGCGCGTGTGTGTGTATATACTATACTGTATATACAGTATCTCACAAAAGTGAGCACATCCCTCACACTTTTATAAATATTTTATTATATAATTTCATGTGACAACACTTTAGAAATGGCACTTTGCTACAATGTAAAGTAGTGAGTGTACAGCTTGTATAACAGTGTAAATTTGCTGTCCCCTCAAAATAACTCAACACACAGCCATTAATGTCTAAACCATTGGCAACATAAGTGAAAATATCCAAATTGGGCCCAAAGTGTCAATATTTTGTGTGGCCACCATTATTTTCCAGCACTGCCTTAACCCTCTTGGGCATGGAGTTCATCAGAGCTTCACAG
>BLSH010008570.1:2020-12680 GCA_018402905.1 Glandirana rugosa | reverse complement strand
CTGTCTTTATGAGGGCCCCTTCTGTCTCTATGAGGGTATCTTCTGTCTGTATGTGGGCCCCTCTGTCTGTATGAGAACCCTTCTGTCTGTATGAGGGACCCTACTGTCTGTATGAGGGACCCTACTGTCTGTATGAGGGCCCTTCTGTCTGTATGAGGGCCCCTCTGTTTGTATGAGAACCCTTCTGTCTGTATGAGGGACCCTTCTGTTTGTACGAGGGCCCCTTCTGTCTGTACGAGGGCCCCTTCTGTCTGTATGAGGGCCCCTTCTGTCTGTATGAGGGCCCCTCTGTCTGTTTGAGGACCCCTCTGTCTTTATGAGGGCCCCTTCTGTCTGTATGAGGGCCCCTTCTGTCTGTATGAGGGCCCCTCTGTCTGTATGAGGTCCCCTCTGTCTGTATGAGGGCAGGTCTGTCTCTATGAGGGACCCTTCTGTCTGTATGAGGTCCCCTCTGTCTCTATGAGGACCCCTCTGTCTGTATGAGGGCCCCTCTGTCTGTATGAGGACCCCTCTGTCTTTATGAGGGCCCCTTCTGTCTTTATGAGGGCCCCTTCTGTCTCTATGAGGGTATCTTCTGTCTGTATGTGGGCCCCTCTGTCTGTATGAGAACCCTTCTGTCTGTATGAGGGACCCTACTGTCTGTATGAGGGCCCTTCTGTCTGTATGAGGGCCCTTCTGTCTGTATGAGGGCCCTTCTGTCTGTATGAGGGCCCCTCTGTTTGTATGAGAACCCTTCTGTCTGTATGAGGGACCCTTCTGTCTGTACGAGGGCCCCTTCTGTCTGTACGAGGGCCCCTTCTGTCTGTACGAGGGCCCCTTCTGTCTGTATGAGGGCCCCTTCTGTCTGTATGAGGGCCCCTCTGTCTGTTTGAGGACCCCTCTGTCTTTATGAGGACCCCTCTGTCTGTATGAGGGCCCCTTCTGTCTGTATGAGGGACCCTTCTGTCTGTATGAGGGCCCCTTCTGTCTGTATGAGGGCCCCTTCTGTCTGTATGAGGGCCCCTTCTGTCTGTATGAGGGCCCCTTCTGTCTGTATGAGGGACCCTTCTGTCTGTATGAGGGCCCTTCTGTCTATATGAGGGGCCCCTCTGTATGAGGACCCCTTTGTCTGTCTGAGGGCCCCTCTGTCTGTATGAGAACCCTTCTGGCTGACTAACCTGGCTTAGTTCCACGCACATTCTATGTTTTCCAGTCAGGCTGGCGTGCTTTTCTGTATGTTTTTAAATAAAGTTTTGTGCTCCGTTGCCATCTTCTGCTCAGGGCCGGGATGATCGCAGGGGGCGGGGCCAGTGAGGGAGCTGCCAGCACAGCAAAATGTCCTAAAAATCAGACCCGTGGGGAAATCAGCAAAATTGGGGGTTCCATTCACAATGGACGCACGGAACGCACATTTCCCGTTGGGGCCCATTTGCGGTGATGTGGTCCTCCCATACGTTGTGGTGCCGTTTCATTCGAGTGGAACCCCAGTTGCATTACAGATTTTGTGACCCGGTCCGGTTTCGGGACCTTCACCGGTGCTCCTAACGCAGAATGTAAAAGGTGTTGATGCAAAACTGGTTTTGCCACTCCCAATGATTGGCTGGTGTGCGGTGGACATGGAATGGCGGCAGTCTCCTGTAACATTGCTGCCATACCATGTTGGGTTGGTGAATGGGTCGGGGGTGGTGGCAACACAGAGTTGGGAAAGGGCCCCCATAGGTTGGGATGAGGGCCCTCCAGCCTGTGTGTCTTCTAGTGTCCCTCTTGTAGTAGATGGTGGAGAGAAGTCCTCTACTCTGTGTTCAGTAACTTGTAGTGGTGAAGGCAGGTAATTGGCAGAGTTGGGTGGTGGGTTGGGCTGGGTATACAGCAGGTCAGAGTTGGGTTATGGGAAGGGCCCCCATAGGTTGGGCTGAGGGCCATCCAGCCTGTGTTATATCTGCTGTCCCTCTTGTAGTAGATGGTGGAGAGAAGTCCTCTACTCTGTTCAGTAACTTGTAGTGGTGAAGGCAGGTGATTGGCAGAGTTGGGTGGTGGGTTGGGCTGGGTATACAAGCAGGTCAGAGTTGGGTTATGGGAAGGGCCCCTAAAGGTTGGGCTGAGGGCCATCCAGCCTGTGTTATATCTGCTGTCCCTCTTGTAGTAGATGGTGGAGAGAAGTCCTCTACTCTGTTCAGTAACTTGTAGTGGTGAAGGCAGGTGATTGGCAGGGTAGGTTAATGGGATGGGCTGGGTATACAGCAGGTCAGAGTTGGGTTATGGGAAGGGCCCCCATAGGTTGGGGTGAGTGCCCTCCAGCCTGTGTGTCCTCTGGTGTCCCTTTTGTAGTAGATGGTGGAGAGAAGTCCTCTACTCGGTGTTCAGTAACTTGTAGCGGTGAAGGCAGGTAATTGGCAGGGTTGGGTTGGGCTGGGTATACAGCAGGTCAGAGTTGAGTTATGGGAAGGGCCCCTAAAGGTTGGGATGAGGGCCCTCCAGCCTGTCTATCCTCTGGTGTCCCTCTTGTAGTTGGTGGAGAGAAGTCCTCTACTCTGTTCAGTAACTTGTAGTGGTGAAGGCAGGTAATTGGCAGGGTTGGGTTGGACTGGGTATACAGCAGGTCAGAGTTGGGTTATGGGAAGGGCCCCTAAAGGTTGGGCTGAGGGCCATCCAGCCTATGTAACCTCTGCTGTCCCCCTTGTAGTAGATGGTGGAGAAGTCCTCTACTCTGTGTTCGGTAACTTGTAGTGGTGAAGGCAGGTAATTGGCAGGGTTGGGTTGAACTGGCTATACAGCAGGTCAGAGTTGGGTTATGGGAAGGGCCCCCATAGGTTGGGGTGAGGGCCCTCCAGCCTGTCTATCCTCTGGTGTCCCTCTTGTAGTAGATGGTGGAGAGAAGTCCTCTACTCTGTTCAGTAACTTGTAGCGGTGAAGGCAGGTAATTGGCAGAGTTGGGTGGTTGGTTGGCCTGGGTATACAAGCAGGTCAGAGTTGGGCTATGGGAAGGGCCCCCATAGGTTGGGTTAAGGCCCTCCAGCCTGTCTATCCTCTAGTGCCCCTCTTGTAGTAGATGGTGGAGAAGTCCTCTACTCTGTTCAGTAACTTGTAGCGGTGAAGGCAGGTAATTGGCAGAGTTAGGTGGTGGGTTGGGCTGGGTATACAGCAGGTCAGAGTTGGGTTATGGGAAGGGCCCCCATAGGTTGGGATGAGGGCCCTCCAGCCTGTGTGTCCTCTGGTGTCCCTCTTGTAGTAGATGGTGGAGAAGTCCTCTACTCTGTTCAGTAACTTGTGGTGGTGAAGGCAAGTAATTGGCAGAGTTGGGTGGTGGGTTGGGCTGGGCATACAAGCAGGTCAGAGTTGGGTTATGGGAAGGGCCCCCATAGGTTGGGGTGAGGGCCCTCCAGCTTGTGTATCCTCTGGTGGCCCTCTTGTAGTAGGTTTTGGAGAGAAGTCCTCTACTGTTCAGTAACTTGTAGCGGTGAAGACAGGTAATTGGCAGGGTAGGTGAATGGGTTAGGCTGGGTACACAAGCAGGTCAGAGTTGGGTTATGGGAAGGGCCCCTAAAGGTTGGGGTGAGGGCCCTCCAGACTGTGTATCCTTTAGTGTCCCTCACCCTCTGCTCAGTGTTCAGTAGCTTGTAGGAGGGTCCTTCTGGTCTCCAGAGATGTATCTTGGATCTTTGAAGTCCTCTGTGTGTAACATTGATCTCTGTGTTCTCTTGTAGGCCCCTCTGTGTGGTCCACCATGGGCGACATGAAGACCCCGGACTTTGACGACCTGCTGGCCGCGTTTGATATCCCAGACATGGATGCCCGCGAGGCCATTCACTCTGGACCTGAGGACGGCGAAGGCCAGGCTAAGCCGACACCAGGGGAAGCGGTCAGCTCGGACCACGGACTTCCTCACGCAGACATCACTGCGGTCAGCGTCATCGTCAAGAACACCGTGTGCCCCGAGCAGGTGGACCTCCTCGACATGCATGCAAAAGACGTGCAGGGTCTCGGGCCTCGACTCCTCCAGAATGGATTCAACAGTCCGGAGGTCTCCCGGGCATCTGGGCCAGCCGCTTCTAACGGTGGAGAGAGCTGGGGACCCAGGGCAAAGGCCAAACCAATCGACTTGTTCACAGACTTTACACCGGTGGAGAGTCCCATTGATGGCAACGTGTCGGACTTGATTGACAGACCACGCGATGTCAAGCCAAAGGAGAGGCCAATGTTTGAGACCCAAGATCCGCTTCTTTGCCCCCCTCCCAGCGACTCCCCAAAGGAGGGAGGACATAATCTGCCCAGAGTCATTCCCCAGGCCTTTGGCATCAGCAAGATGGCATCAGGCACCGGGCCTGTGGGCCTGGGTCTAACTACGCAGGCTATTAAGGAGGAGCCTGTTGAAGAGAGTCCAACAATTCCCAATGAGAGTTCATTAGAGGACTTGCAGCATGCCAACCTTCACCACCCTACGGGGGAACCCCCAGTTTCTTCTTGGACCAACACAGAGCAAGAACCGGACGGTGCCAACAAGCTCATCACGAAAACGAGTCCAGAAGATGCAGCCCTCAAGACTTCAGTCGGCACGGCACCAGAGGTGGAGTTCTCCAAGGTCTTGAAGGAACCCAAAACAAGTCCCGAGACCAACGTGGCGGCCGTAAAGGAGGAGCCATGCTGGAGCCCGAAGAGTTTGGCCAGCGACATGGAGGAGGAAGAGGACATCAGCTCGCCATCTTCCAATTCTTCGAGACCCCTCAAAGTCCGTATCAAGACCATTAAGACCCAATCGGGGAGCATCACGAGAACGGTCACCACGGTTTCCTCAGATTCAGACACGGTGGCTTCTGTTCCGGCATCGGAGGAGTCCTCGCAACTTCCAGCTTCGGAATCCAGCCAGGAAGCTTCCGCGGAGGCCAAGCTAGGTGGTAAAGTGCCCTCTCCTCAGAAGAGCGACCTACCCATCTCTTCAAGTCCTGTGGTCAAGCTTCCTCTAGGCAACGGGGTTAAGTTCCAAGGCCCCATCCTTCCAGTGTCCACCATTCAGAACGCCAGCAGCGTCATGCTCATGGCGGCCAGCGTCGCCCAACAGAAGGCTGTGGTCGTGCCCCCCAAGGCCAGCAAGGTCGTGGCCAAGAACATTTTCCACCTGGTACAGCAGCCGATCCCAACCAGCATCCCCCTCGCCAACATAAACTTGACCAGCCAGGCGTCCAGCGCCGCCACCATCACCACCACGACCAGCCCGCAGCGCAACGCCACAGTAGTCATGGTGCAGTCCCAGAAGCCCGCGCCGCCCGTGAGCGGCACCGTCATCTCCAGGACTCAGTCCAGCTTGGTCGAGTCCTTCAACAAGATCCTCAACAGCAAAAACCTCCTTCCGACGTACAAACCCAACCTCACGCCGCCGAGCGACTCCAGCCTCAGCCTCCCGGCCTTCGGGTTCCGGTGCCTGGAATGCGGCGACTCCTTCGCCTTGGAGAAGAGCCTGGCCCGGCACTACGACCGGCGGAGCATGAGGATCGAGGTGACCTGCAACCACTGCACCAAACGCCTGGTCTTCTTCAACAAGTGCAGCCTCCTCCTGCACGCCCGCAAGCACAAGGACAACGGCCTGGTCATGCAGTGCTCCCACCTGGTCATGCGGCCCATCGCCCTGGAGCAGATGATTGGCCAGCCGGACGTCACGCCCCTCGTCTCCGTGGCGGTCCTGACTCCCGGGAAGGCTTCCACCCCCGGCCCCGCCCAGGAAGCCACCACTGCCACCGCCACGGCCAGCCCGCCTGCGGATCCCAGCCTTCTTCCCGAGCAGTCCACCTACTCCACGTTTCGGTGCCTGGAGTGCAAGGAGCAGTGCAAGAACAAGGCTGGGTTGGCGCAGCACTTCCAGCAGATCGCGGCCACCACCACCATTGGCAGCACGGTAAGTAGGCACGGCGGGCACCAGGCAACCAATCACACGTCGCCCTTTCACCACTTGCTGACCATGGACTTCTTGGTCGGCAAGTGGAATACCGGGGGGTTGTTCTCCCTCCGGCCGCTTCCCGGGCTGACCGGGCCCATCGGTGAAGCCCCGGGACCCAACCAGCAATGGATTACAATAGAGATCAGTCAAGGCAACGCCTCCGCTCATCTCTATGGCCTTGGAGGACCGCAGTGACGTCATGACGTCACTTCTGCTTCCCTCGGCAAGGCTTTTTTTTTCTTTTTTTTTTTTGTTAAAGCAAAAGATAAAAAAAAAAAAAAATGGAATAAAATGAAGAATAATAATAATAAAAAAAAAGAAATTAAAGGGACGGTGTAAAAATTAAAAAAAATGGAATGAAATAAATAATAATAATAATAAAGGGACCGTGTAAAAATGGAATAAAATAAATAATAATAATAATAAAGGGACCGTGTAAAAATGGAATAAAATAAATTATAATAATAATAAAGGGACAGTGTAAAAATGGAATAAAATAAATTATAATAATTAAAAAAAAGGGACAGTGTATATATTTTTTTAAAAATGGAATAAAATAGATAATAAAAATTAAAGGGACGGTTTAAAAATGGAATAAAATTAATAATAATAAAAAAGAAATTAAAAGGACAGTGTAAAAATTAAAAAAAAATGGAATAAAATAAAAAAAATTAAAGGGACAGTGTAAAAAATGGAATAAAATAAATAATAATAATAAAAAAAAAATTAAAGGGCGGTGTAAAAATTAAAAAAAAAATGGAATAAAATAAATCAAAAAGGGACTGTGTAAAAATGGAATAAAATAATCACAATAATTATTAAAAAGAAAAGGGACAGTGTGTTTTTTTTTTTTTAAAAATGGAATAAAATAAATAAAAAAATTAAAGGAACAGTGTAAAATGTTAAAAATGGAATAAAATGAATGATAATAATAATAATTTTTAAAAAAATTAACGGTGTAAAAATTTAAAAATATTGAACAAAATAAATATTAAAAAAGGGACCGTGTAAAAATGGAATAAAATAAATAATAAAAAATTTAAAGGGACAGTGTAAAAATGGAATAAAATGAATAATAATAAAAAAAAAAACAATTAAAGGGGGACGGTGTAAAAATTTTAAAAAATGCAATAAAATAAATAATAACAAAAAACGGGACCTTGTAAAAATGTAATAAAATAAATAATAATAATTAAAAAAAGAGACAGTAAACATTTTAAAAAAATGGAATAAAATGGATAATAAAAAAATAAAGGAACAGTGTTAAAAATTGAATAAAATGAATAATAATAATAAAAAATGGAATAAAATAAATAGTAATAAAAAAAGGGACCGTGTAAAAATGTAATAAAATAAATAATAATAATAATTAAAAAAAAAAGGGACAGTGTAAAAATAAGAAGATGTAATAAAATAAATAATAGAAACAAAATGTAAAGCGCCCCCCCGTTCTGGCGTGCAGTGGTGAACGCATACCTAGGCCACGCCCACATATGCAAACGGTGTTCGCGAGGTATCGCCGCGGTCGTTAATGATTCTAGCGCTAGACCTCCTCTGTAACTGTAAAGTGGTGTGCGCAGGTTTAAAGCGTGACGTGTTGGGTATCTATTTACTCAGCGTGGCCTCATCCTTTATGTATTACAAAATTGGGGGGGGGGTTTATTTTATTTTTTTATATATATATTTTTTTTTTTAGATTAAAGTGTATTTTTTTGTAAAAAAAAAATGCTGCGCAAAAACTGTGACGTGTAAAAATTGCAACAACTTCTATTTTATTTTCTGAGGCCTCTGCTAAAAAAAAAAAAAAAATTATAATGCTTAGCGGTTCTAATTTTATAGCAAATAAAATAAAATAAAAAATACAGATTTTCACAAGAGAATTCTCAGATTTGCCCGGTAGGCAAGTGTTGAAGTGGTGCCTTCTGATTGGCTGCCGTGGGTTACCTCACATATTGATTGGTTGTTGTGGTATAAATGTGTTGGGCATTACTGATTGCCACCTTCCTCCCGCCAGGTTTGCTCCCATTGCCCCATGATGATGCCCAACCGGTGCAGTTTCGAGGCTCACCAGCGCATGCACAAGCAGACCCCTCCAAACGTCTGCCCAGAGTGCGGCGGCAACTTCCGCATCGAGAACTTCCAGACCCACCTGAAGGAGACCTGCCTGCACTTCTCCCGGAGGATCGGCTACAGGTACCGGCGGCATCCCGAGCGCCATTGGGGGTGGGGAGGGTGGGCAACCCCTGCTGTATCACTAACCTTGCCCCTTCTGCCTTCCCGCCAGGTGTCAGAGCTGCGCGCTGGTATTTGGAGGCGTCAATTCCATCAAGTCCCACATCCAGACGGCGCACTGCGAGGTCTTCCATAAGTGCCCCATCTGCCCCATGGCGTTCAAGTCTGCCCCCAGCGCTCACGCCCACATTTACACCCAACACCCGGGATTCAGCAATCAGCAGGCCAAGTAAGTCACATTTTGTGTGTGGTGAGGTGGGTACTGTGCCCTCAAAGGGAATCTGTCACACGTTTTCCTATCCACCCAGAGCTCCACTTTAGGTTTTACAGGAAAAGTTTTTGTAGTTGGTGGAGAAACCCTTGGTGGCCATCAGAGGTCAGACGTTCCTTGTAGTTGGTGGAGAAACCCTTGGTGGCCATCAGAGGTCGGACGTCTCTTGTAGTTGGTGGAGAAACCCTTGGTGGCCATCAGAGGTCAGACGTTTCTTGTAGTTGGCGGAGAAACCCTTGGTGGCCATCAGAGGTCGGACGTTCCTTGTAGTTGGTGGAGAAACCCTTGGTGCCCATCAGAGGTCGGACGTTTCTTGTAGTTGGTGGAGAAACCCTTGGTGGCCATCAGAGGTCGGACGTTCCTTGTAGTTGGCGGAGGAACCCTTGGTGGCCATCAGAGGTCAGACGTTTCTTGCAGTTGGCGGAGAAACCCTTGGTGGCCATCAGAGGTCGGACGTTCCTTGTAGTTGGCGGAGGAACCCTTGGTGGCCATCAGAGGTCAGACCTTTCTTGTAGTTGGTGGAGAAACCCTTGGTGGCCATCAGAGGTCGGACGTTCCTTGTAGTTGGCGGAGAAACCCTTGGTGGCCATCAGAGGTCAGACGTTTCTTGTAGTTGGCGGAGAAACCCTTGGTGGCCATCAGAGGTCGGACGTTCCTTGTAGTTGGCGGAGAAACCCTTGGTGGCCATCAGAGGTCAGACGTTTCTTGTAGTTGGTGGAGAAACGCTTGGTGGCCATCAGAGGTCGGACGTTCCTTGTAGTTGGTGGAGAAACCCTTGGTGGCCATCAGAGGTTGGATGTTTCTTGTAGTTGGCGGAGAAACCCTTGGTGGCCATCAGAGGTCAGACATTTCTTGTAGTTGGCGGAGAAACCCTTGGTGGCCATCAGAGGTCAGACGTTTCTTGTAGTTGGTGGAGAAACCCTTGGTGGCCATCAGAGGTCAGACGTTTCTTGTAGTTGGTGGAGAAACCCTTGGTGGCCATCAGAGGTCAGACGTTCCTTGTAGTTGGTGGAGAAACCCTTGGTGGCCATCAGAGGTCGGACGTTCCTTGTAGTTGGCGGAGAAACCCTTGGTGGCCATCAGAGGTCAGACGTTTCTTGTACTTGGCGGAGAAACCCTTGGTGGCCATCAGAGGTCAGACGTTCCTTGTAGTTGGTGGAGAAACCCTTGGTGGCCATCAGAGGTCGGACGTTCCTTGTAGTTGGTGGAGAAACCCTTGGTGGCCATCAGAGGTCAGACGTTTCTTGTACTTGGCGGAGAAACCCTTGGTGGCCATCAGAGGTCAGACGTTCCTTGTAGTTGGTTGAGAAACCCTTCGTGGCCATCAGAGGTCAGACGTTCCTTGTAGTTGGCGGAGAAACCCTCGGTGGCCATCAGAGGTCAGACGTTTCTTGTAGTTGGTGACCAGGTCTGAAGACATCTCAGGAGGGGTTTTGTCCCAATCCTCTCCAAGTCATTAACGTTTCCAGGCTAACGTTTGGTAACTCGAACCTTCAGCTCCCCCCATATATTTTCTATGGGATGAAGGTCTGGAGACTCCAGGACCTTAATGTGCTTCTTCTTGAGCCACTACTTTGCCTTGGTTGTGTTTTTTGGGTCATTGTCATGCTGGAAGACCCATCCACGACCCATGTTCAATGCCCTGGCTGAGGGAAGGAGGTTCTCTCCCAAGACTTGACGGCACATGGCCCCGTCCATTGTCCCTTTTAAGGCGGTTCTCACCCAAGATTTGATGGTACATTGTCCCGTCCATCGTCCCTTTAAGGCGGTTCTGGCCCAAGATTTGACGGCACATGGCCCCGTCCATTGTCCCTTTAAGGCGGTTCTGGCCCAAGATTTGACGGCACATGGTCCCATCCATCGTCCCTTTTAGGTGGTTCTGCCCAAGATTTGACGGCACATGGCCCTGTCCATTGTCCCTTTAAGGCGGTTCTGCCCAAGATTTGACGGCACATGGCCCTGTCCATTGTCCCTTTAAGGCGGTTCTGGCCCAAGATTTGACGGCACATGGTCCCATCCATCGTCCCTTTTAGGTGGTTCTGGCCCAAGATTTGACGGCACATGGTCCCATCCATTGTCCCTTTTAGGTGGTTCTGGCCCAAGATTTGATGGCACATGGTCCCGTCCATTGTCCCTCTAAGGCGGTTCCTTACCCAAGATTTGATGGTACATGGCCCCGTCCATTGTCCCTTTAAGGCGGTTCTTAGAACCCGGTCTTGGCGGAATTTCCCTGTTACCTGCCCCGGTAC
>BLSH010008563.1:1563200-1582294 GCA_018402905.1 Glandirana rugosa | reverse complement strand
TCGAGTCGTAATGTAGTGTCCTGTGTCATATGTCGAGTCATAGCACTGGCTGCAAAAGTGCCCAGCCTGTGTCACTGGCTGCAAAAGTGCCCCATCTGTGTAACTGGCTGCAAAAGTGCCCACCTGTGTCACTGGCTGCAAAAGTGCCCCCCACCTGTGTCACTGGCTGCAAAAGTGCCCCCACCTGTGCCACTGGCTGCAAAAGTGTCCCCACCTGTGTCACTAGCTGCAAAAGTGCCCCCGACCTGTGTTATTGGCTGCAAAAGTGCCCCCACCTGTGTCACTGGCTGCAATTTGCCCCTGCCTGTGATACTGGCTGCAATTTATCCCCACCTGTGTTATTGGCTGCAATTTACCCCACCTGTGTTATTGGCTGCAATTTACCCCACCTGTGATGCTGGGGCTGTATACTGTGTCCTGTGATGTGATACTGAGCTGTATACTGTGTCCTGTGATGTAATGCTGAGCTGTATACTGTGTCCTGTGATGTGATACTGAGCACAATATGTGGAATACAGGGGACGGAATGGGTGTATTCTATAAGGGTGGGGCTTATTAGAAGTAGGAGGGGTCAAAAGGGAAGGGAGGGGCCTGGCGACCCCCCCATCCAAAAACTTCACCAGCCGCCACTGCTCCCCATGTGCCATATCCTCTTTATCATGTTGCCTTTTCCTATGCTTAGCATGAGAGGTCTGGCACACTTTTTCTTTCCCACTGGATGATCATCGTCAGAAACATCAAACACTATCTCCTCATCCTCATGCCAACAGAGATCACAAACCCATTGTAACCTGAATTAACCACTTGATCACTAGGCACGTAAACCCCCTTCCTAACCAGACCAATTTTCAGCTTTCAGTGCTCTCACATTTTGAATGACAGTTACTCAGTCATACTACACTGTACCCATATGAAATGTTTGTCCTTTTTTTTACACAAATAGAGCTTTCTTTTGGTGGTATTTAATCAATTTATTTTTTGAGCTATAAATGGAAAAAGACCAAAAATGTTGTAAAAAAAATAATTTTTCTTTCTTTCTGTTATAACATTTTGCAAATTAGTAATTTTTCTTCATAAATTTTGGCCAAAATTTATATTGCTATATATCTTTGGTAAAAATAACCCAAACAATTGTATATTATTTGGTCTTTGTAAAAGTTATAGAGTCTACAAGCTATGGTGCCAATCACTGAAAATTGATCACACCTGATGGACTGATGGCCTATCCCATTTCTTGAGACCCTAACAAGCCAGGAAAGTACAAATACCCCCCAAATTACCCCTTTTTGGAAAGTAGACAGTCCAAAGTATTTAGTAAGAGGCATGGCGAGTTTTTTGAAATTGTAATTTTTTCCCACAAGTCTTTGCAAAATGAATATTTTTTTTCTGTTTTTTTTTTTCATAAAATTGTCATATTAACAGATTATTTCTCACGCCCAGCATATGCATACCACAAATTACACCCCAAAACACATTCTACTACTCCTCCTGAGTATGGATATACCACATGTGTGAGACTTTTACACAGCGTGGCCACATACAGAGGTCCAACATACAGGGAGAACCATTAGGCGTTCTAAGGACATAAATTACACATATAATTTCCTGACTACCTCTTGCACTTTTGAAGGTCCTGGAGCACAAGGACAATGGAAACGTGGCAAAAATGACCCCATTTTGGAAAGCAAACACCCCAGCGTATATTCTAGGAGGCATAATGAGTCTTTTGAACATGTCATTTTTTCCACACGTTTTTGGAAAATGTGGAAAGAAAATGAAAACGCATTCTAACACACAGCATGTACCCAGAAAAAATTACACCCCAAAATATATTCTGCTACTCGTCCAGAGTATGTCGATACCACATGTGTGACACTTTTACACAGCCTGGCCACATACAGAGGCCCAACATGCAGGGAGCACCATCAGGCGTTCTAGGGGCATACATGTCAAATATAATTTGACTACCTATTACATTATTGTGAGGCACTGTAGGGGCACTGATGGGTGCTGTAGTGGCACTGATGTGAGCTGTAGTGGCACGGATGCGTACTGTAGTGGCATGGATGTGTCACAGATGAGAACTGATGGGGTATGGCTAAGCATGAATGAGGCATCAAAAAGCACGAATGGGGGTGGATGAGCCGCGGATGGGGACCCGGCGGTCACGGATGCTCCCGGGTGCATGCCCCCAGGGGGCGCGATTCTGGGAGGACGTTATAGTATGCCCTCCCAGAACAATGGATCCACCTTGCCGTCATGTATTTACATTACACGATCAGCAAGTGGTTAATTAACTTTTAAGCATATTTATACTGTTTACATACCATAGGCTGTTTATTTGCTAGGAAGAAGGTAGAAACTTGCTTCTGATAGACATATCTGTCAGTCTTGTATTGTATTCCTAATATTGTAATAGTTTTGTATATAAAACCTTTTTGTATAGTAAAAGCACATTTATACACTGCAAAGGTGTGAGCTACCTTGCTTATACCGCAAAGTAACCTCATTAGATAGATCGAAGCAAAACAACCTTCCAGTCGCATTCCAGGAAATACTGGCAAATACAGGTGATACTCAAAAAATGTGAATATCGTGCAAAAGTTCATTTATTTTAGTAATGCAACTTAAAAGGTGAAACTAATATATGAGATAGACTCATTACATGCAAAACAAGATAGTTCAAGCCATGATTTGTCATAATTGTGATGATTATGGCTTACAGCTCATGAAAACCCCAAATCCACAATCTCAGAAAATTAGAATATTACATGCAATCAATAAAACAAGGATTGTACATAGAACAATATCAGACCTCTGAAAAGTATAAGCATGCATATGTACTCAGTACTTGGTTTGGGCCCATTTTGCAGCAATTACTGCCTCAATGCGGCGTGGCATGGAAGCTATCAGCCTGTGGCACTGCTGAGGTGTTATGGAAGACCAGGGTGCTTCAATAGCGGCCTTCAGCTCTTCTGCATTGTGGGGTCTCATGTCTCTCATCTTTCTCTTGGCAATGCCCCATAGATTCTCTATGGGGTTCAGGTCAGGCGAGTTTGCTGGCCAATCAAGCACAGTAATCCCACTGTCATTGAACCAGGTTTTGGTGATTTTGGCAGTGTGGGCAGGTGCCAAGTCCTGCTGGAAAATGAAGTCAGCATCCCCATTGAGCTCATCTGCGGAAGGAAGCATGAAGTGCTCCAAAATCTCCTGGTAGATGGCTGCGTTGACCCTGGACTTAATGAAGCACAGTGGACCAACACCAGCAGATGACATGGCTCCCCAAATCAACACAGACTGTGAAAACTTCACACTGGACTTCAAGCATCTTGCAGTGTGTGCCTCTCCATTCTTCCTCCATACTCTGGGTCCTTGGTTTCCAAATGAGATGCAAAATTTGCTCTCATCAGAAAAGAGGACATTGGACCACTGAGTTACAGACCAGGTCTGTTTTTCTTTAGCACAGGTAAGACGCTTCTGACGTTTGTTGTTCAGGAGCGGCTTGACAAGAGGAATACGACATTTGAAGCCCATGTCCAGGATCCGTCTGTGTGTGGTGGCTCTTGATGCACTGACTCCAGCCTCAGTCCACTCCTTGTGAAAGTCCCCAACACCTTTGAATGGCCTTTTCCTGACAATCCTCTCCAGGCTGCAGTCATCCCTGCTGCTTGTGTACCTTTTCCTTCCACACTTTTCCCTTCCACATAACTTTCTATTAATGTGCTTTGATACAGCACTTTGGGAACATCCAACTTCTTTTGCAATTACCTTTTGAGGCTTTCCCTCCTTATGGAGGGTGTCAATTATGGTTTTCTGCACAACTGTCAGGTCAGCAGTCTTTCCTATGATTGTGATTCCTATTGAACCAGACTGAGAGACCATTTAAAGGCTCAGGAACCCTTTGCAGGTGTTATGACTTAATTAGATGATTAGAGTGGGACACTTTGAGCCTAGAATATTGCACCTTTTCACAATATCCTAATTTTGTGAGATTGCGGATTTGGGGTTTTCATGAGCTGTAAGCCATAATCATCACAATTATGACAAATCACGGCTTGAACTATCTTGCTTTGCATGTAATGAGTCTATCTCATATATTAGTTTCACTTTTTAAGTTGCATTACTGAAATAAATAAACTTTTGCATGATATTCAAATTTTTCGAGTATCACCTGTATACAGTATTTATTTTAGGTACTTTCCTAACAACAAAACAGATGTACAAATTACTCACCTTTACGAACAACTTTGGCTTTAGAAACACTTTTCTTTTAAATATTTCCTATTAAAAGTATGAATATTTTACTAAGGCTTAGGTTAAGTTTGTATCTGAAAAAGTCTGTAATTAAAAATGTTTACCGGTTGGCTGATGACAAAACACAGCTAAAAATAAGGTAATATTAATATCTTATTCTGAAATTATATTATTTCACATTAAACTGTAATCAAAAACCCTTCCTTCTTTCAGGACAGCATGGTAACCAACATCAACCATGCAACATTTTCCTAATTTTGCTTTTCTATTGAAATCTAAGAATAATCTGGTTTACTCACTTTTAGGCCCCATACACACGAACTTTTCTAAAAAAATAAACAAAACGTCGGGCCCGACGTCAAGGAAAAAAAGTCGGCGTTTTTCTGCGTTATGCATCGGCGTTTTTGAGCGTTAGTGAGCGTCGGCGTCAATAGGCGTTTTTTAAAAAAAATCATCCCTCTGCTATTTTTCAACCTAAAAACGTCGGCGTCAAAAAACGCCAGAAAACGCCGGTATAATAATAGGTGGCGTTTGTTGGCGTTTGTTGGCATATTGTGGCGTCGGCGTCAAAAAATGACAAAATGTTACAGCCTCCAAAAGCGATGGCTGTGGGTTCTACTTTCAGCTCACTAACGCCGACGTCATCTACAGCTCAAAAGCGCTAACGTTTTTATGGGGCCATTGACTAACATGGAGAGCTGCAAAAAACGCCAGAAAACGCCGGCGTCAAAAAACGTCCGTGTGTATGAGGCCTAAGAATGCATAAGATTTACTTGAATCATATTTCCTATCCTAAACCTATCTTCACCTGCTTCTGCACCTTCATGGATTTCCAACAGCTAGGAATAGTCATTGTAACAATTAGTAATCAAATTGTCATACAAACTTTTTCAATAGAAGAGAGGGTTGAATCTTGAAAATACCCAAACAGTGCTAAAAAGGTGTCTTGATTGCTCTGATGATATAGGTCAGGGGTCTCCAGACTTTCTAAACAAAGGGCCAGTTTACTGTCCTTAATAGTTTAGGGGGGCTGGACTGTGGCCAGTTGGGGTAGAAATTGTCCTGGCATAAATGAGAGTAAAAAGTGCCCCATCTTTGACATTAGGGGGAGGGATAGTGCCCAATTTTTGGTGTCAGTGGTAGGAATTATGCCCCTTTGTTTGTGTCAGTAGGAGGAATATTGTCTTATATCATTGGGAGGAATAGTGTCCCAAGGGCCAGGTAAAGGCAAGCAAAGGGCTGCATCTGGCCCCCAGCCTGCAGCTTGGAGACCATTGGTATAGGTGAACATCAGTATGGCCTACTAATACAGTAAATTCTTTTGAGTGGTAAAGTACGTATCTTGCTTACACGTTCATTGTCAAAGGGAATCATGTGTTTCAAAAGCTTGTGGTGTGACTTTTTCTTTAGCTATTTTAAAGATTTCACTTCTAAAATAATTTCCAGGTCTGGAAGAGACTAATGTAAAAACCGAATAAAAAATTTTCCACAAAAGTGACCAATCAGATTCCTTGTTTCATTTTCACAGTGAATAAAATCTAAAACCTGATTGATCTCTGTAGACAAGTTTTTTCACTTTGGTGAAGAACTTTCATTTTTCCAGTTTAAATAAATATCCCCCTGTGATGAATGCTGGTATCAGATCCCTGCCTCCTCACTAACTCGTGACAGAGGACTGGCCAATCTCACACCACGCTTGTCACTAACGTAACAATGCCACTCTCAGCTGCATCCAGCACAAAGATTTTCCAGCTTGCGGGACCACAATCTAAGTGCCAGCAGCCTGAGAGCAATTGTTACCGGGCTAATTTAAGCAATTAACCCTTTCTCTGCCACCACTGACCTTTTGATTTCAAAGCGTCAGGTCTCCGCCAATTAGCAATACCAATTATGTATTTTTAGAATAATCGCCTGCAACACACACTGTCACCACAGACAGGTATATTCAGAGGAGTTATTCTAAACAGTAGCACCTCTTCAAGAGCTAGGATTGTTGATAGTTTGCATTAAGAGCGTTAGGGACACGATTAGTACTTTTCATAATAAGGTTTTAATAATGAAAAGGTCAGAATTGGTGCAACTAATATATTTACACAAAAAAGGTATTTCAAAGCAATAAAGACATAATATAGAGCAACAAGAGATCGGATAGAATTTAAGGAAGAAAGATACTTGCAATTAATGTCGTTGAATAAACAGAGTCCAACTGGTTCTCAACGTGTCTGATATTCGTGGTTTGATGGTAAAAGGAGAACTGACAACTGTCCTTGGCATTCTCTTTTTCTCTGGGAGCCAAGGGACAGGGCCATAGGCCCCTGACCACTCAAATTGGTAAAGAGGGTCTGTGGGATGTCTAATTTATCTAGGAGGAAGACGTGTTACCAATGGTTCCCCGTATGACCGGGCCTAGGGGTGTCTAGACTTCATTTGTTCAGTATAAAATTCTGCATTCAAATATGTACTTTTTATTAAGGTGTCACATTCCTGTCCGAATGTATGATACATGTGTAGATTTCTTAAGTTTTGCAGGAGGTAGGGGTCTCTGGAAGGTCACTTGGCTCTCAGTGTCTTTTTACGACCCTCGTTAATGCCAAGCCTCCCTTTGATGCCATGCTCTGTGGGTTTAATGGACTGCCCAGCAAAACCAGACCTCCTGGGGACTCACTTTGCTCAGATAAGGTTCTTTTAAAGTGAGCTTTTGGAATTCCATAGCTGGAGGGAGTACTCTAACTGTCATGGCTGCTTTTTGAACAAGATGGCCATTAGTTACGCTTTTCGTGTGCTAAGCAAGTGATATCATTGCACCCCCTACTTGTGAAATGGAGGGATAACTTCCCACTTAGAGCTTGGTTAGCATGTAGGCAAGTAAAGAGGATTATTACAGGGGTCAGAGGTACCTGTTATAATACAGAGCAATATCAGAACTTTTCGGAAAGTCTTCTCATTCTTCAAGTTAATTATTAAAATTCACCACTATCAGCATCAGGCCTTGCTTGGCGTTCCCGTTGTTGTAATGAAAGGCAGATTATGCTGCACTTGTAGTTCTTAGGAATACATGCCTATATAATTCCAATGAAATCCTTTTTATTATATTAAATAACAATTTTGCATTATATATGCTTTCATTTAGTGAAAAAAATAAAAGCCATGAGTACATCAGTTGATGAAAAGAGATAAATGGAACATGCACAGCCAGGCACATAGCAATCTTAAAGTTGGGTATGGAAACGTTTACATTCACTGTAGTGGGCATTGTTACTATAGTAACTGCAGCTAGCTTAAAGCGGAGTTCCAAGATCGGCAGGTGCCTGCTGGGTAGCCAGCATGCACGGAATCCAGGAAGAAGGACACTGTGGCTTCTGATGCCCACAGTGGAGATGGCCATGGCCACGCTGTGCAGGAACTTCACAAAGTAAGAAATTGATGCTGTACAAATAGAAAACTGGGCATAGTTTACAGCATACATTTGTTACATTGCATGTGGCATGAGTATTCTAGGGTTATTTTTATCTTAAAATTCATATTTCGGCCAGAACTCCGCTTTAAGGCCCATACACACGATCAGAAAATCGTACAAAAAATACCTCTTTAGAAGCAATCGTACAATAATCTGATTGTTAGTACAGAGCTTTCATCCAAAATCATCTGACAGGACAAACACAAAAATGTTTCTTGTATGATAGCACATCGCACGATTCTCCTTTAATTAGTACAGTTTTGTACGAACATATGATACAAATACAATACAACACATGACATCACTTCTGAATTTTTATTCTGTTGTACGAGAAATTTCAAACTCTAGTAACCTCTTCATTTGCGATATAGAGATTAGCATTAAAAAAAAAACAGACAATATTTGGTCTGATAAGCTCATTGTGTGCACCAGGCTTTACAGGTCTTTTGTCAAGAGGCTGCCCTGATGCCTACTGAACATATGAGGTTGTTTGCTTTGCACAGATGTCATTTAAAGAACACTTTGCATTTTCGCAAAGAATGCAAAGTGTTCTCTGATTGGACAAGGTGGAGATTATGGTGTCCTTATGGAAACTGGCAATGTCACTAGTCCGCATAATAATATGCCAAGACTTGCCATTCTGACCAGTGTGAACATAGCCTAAGCATTTTTGTATATCTCGTGTGTATTAGCTATTTCATTTCAGTTCACCCTTTGCCATTTGCAGGTCAAGGTCACTTGTCATTGATCTTTGAATGATCTCAAAATCATCTCAAAGTGATTTCAAACGCATGCTTCAGTTGCTCACTGAGACAAACCCAAAGCCCATCAACACAGTCCCCAACTTTGCAGTTGCTGTTGCTAACCATGTTCTTTTTCACATACCAATATTCAAAAGAAGAAATATTTTACTATTTGGGGTTGTTCCTTGCAGTCCAGACCTGCTGACAACAGTGGATGCAATTCCACTCCACATTCCTCCCTTTACTTAGATAAACCGTACACACAAGTAGGGGCGTTGCTAGTTGTGAAAAAGACCAGGGGCTTCAGCCCGGAGTCCAAGCCATGGAGCGGGGGGGAGTTGGGCGGTTGTGGAGCAGGGAGGGGTCATGAACCTGGGGGAATGTGGCAGCGGTAGGCTCACTTGCTGGTTGCTGCCTGCCTCACCATTGCCCGTCAATGCTGACCACTAAACAGACCTAACTGACACCTACACTGACCAACTGACACCTACACTGACCAACTGACACCTACACTGACCAACTAACACCTACACTGACCTGACTGACACATACACTGACCTGACACCTACACTGACCTAACTGACACCAGTCAGGTCCTACAGGCTACAGGTACATGCTGTAGGACCTGACTGCCCCTCCCACTCCAGGGTGATGATCACACCCTGTCTGTTAGTACACAGACCTACCTCCACTCCTTCCTTCCTAGCAGTCAGATTAAGCCAGCCAGCCAACTGCTAAGCCAGCCTGTCTCTGTCTGAGGCCCAGACATGTGGATGTCCGGATCTCCCACCGCCATAGGCTTAAGTCACTCATCTCAGTGTCACTCCCGCCTTCTAAATGCGGCAGGCGGGCGGTGCCCTGTAATGCCTCCCTTGTACACCTGAATAGGAGGGATGGCGGGGGTGGCATTTAGAGGACCCAATCTCCTCCATTTTCCTCTATCCAGTTTACTTGTCTTCTGCTGTTCCCAGGGCCCCTGTGTGCTTCCCTGGTCCCCCTGGGGCCTGCTGCAGAACTTGTGAAAGGGCCCCACTGCAGCACCGTAATAAAGGGACCCACAATGGGAGTAAAGGGCCCCAGGATCAGTGGTAAGAGGGAAGGGCCCTGGCCAGGGGTCAGGGGGCCCTTCATAATTTCTTGCACCGGGGCCCTGAAGGTTCTAGTTACGCCTCTGCTAACCACATAGAGGGGCACAAAATCCAAGGAGCACCTGTGGGCTTTCAAGGAGCCTAAATTACATGTCTAATTACCTAACACATTTTTGGAGACCCTGGAGCACCAGGACAGTGGAAACGCCCACAAAATTACCCCATTTTGGAAAGCAAACACTCCAAGGTATTTGCTGAAAGGCATAGTAAGTCTTTTGAAAAATATTTTTGAAGGTTTCACAGGTTTTTGAAAATGCACAAAGTTGTCAGTGGCAACCTGTGAAAGTATGGTGAACTCCATGCCCAAGAGGGTTAAGGCAGTGCTGGAAAATAATGGTGGCCACACAAAATATTGACACTTTGGGCCCAATTTGGACATTTTCACTTAGGGGTGTACTCACTTTTGTTGCCAGCGGTTTAGACCTTAATGGCTGTGTGTTGAGTTATTTTGAGGGGACAGAAAATTCACACTGTTATACAAGCTGTACACTCACTACTTTACGTTGTAGCAAAGTGTCCTTTATTCAGTGTTGTCACATGAAAAGATATAATAAATTATTTACAAAAATGTGAGGGGTGTACTCACTTTTGTGAGATATTGTATATACACACACACACTATATTGCCAAAAGTATTGGGACACCTGCCTCTACAAGCACATGAACTATAATGGCATCCCAGTCTTAGTCCCTAGGGTTCAGTATTGAGTTGGGCCTCCCTTTGCAGCTATAATAGATTCAACTCTTCTGGGAAGGCTGTCCATAAGGTTTAGGAGTGTGTCTATGGGAATGTTTGACCATTCTTACAGAAATGTATTTGTGAGGTCAGGCACTGATGTTGGACGAGAAGGCCTGGTTCGCAGTCTCTGCTCTAATTCATCCTAAAAGTGTTCTATCGGGTTGAAGTCAGGACTCTGTGTAGGCCAGTCAAGTTACTCCACCCGAACTCGCTCATCCATGTCTTTATGGACCTTGCATTGTGCACTGGTCCAAATCATTTGGTGAAGGGGGATTATGGTGTGGGGTTTTTTTCAGGGGTTGGGCTTGGCCCCTTGGTTCTACTGAAGGGAACTCTTAAGGCATCAGCATACCAAGACATTTTGGACAATTTCATGCTCCCTACTTCGTGGGAAGAGTTTGGAGATGGCCCCTTCCTGTTCCAACATGATTGCGCACCAGTGCACAAAGCTAGGTCTATAAAGACATGGACTTAGCAGGGGTGGTGGAAAATTAACTTCAAGCGCAATAATTCACATTATAATAGTAACTAAAACATATAGAATTAAGTGTAACAATCTAAAAAATAAAAAATCCAAAGTGCTATAATGATGTGAACCTCCCAACTAAAAAGTTGATCTGTATGGAAAATATCTGTAGAAGGGGTTTCCACCATCCCTGCTAAGTTTCATTGTGTATGTCTTATTTTCAGTGTGATTTGTATTATATGTGATTTTATATATCACATAGATCGGTACTGTGGTAATATTGAAGTTTATTGAGATTTCCATACTATAGAGAGTTCCACCATTATTGTTAAGTTATTGATTAGTAAGTTAGTGCTGCACTTTTTTTGTGGTGTGGGAACACATAACAGTGCTTAGCAGCAAGCCTTTTACTGAAACTTTTTTATTTTACCTCCAGTATTTTATTGTAAATAGTAGTGTGGTGATTACCTATTATACTAAAGATCGGCAGGTGGAATTAATAAACATCAACGGATTTCAGTTGTGCCCCACCAGGACGCCCCCCCCCATGGACAATGTGCCTGGCTGCTGAGTTAAGCACCCCATCCATGCACCCAGTGCACTGATGGGCACTGATTGGCAGCACTGATGGGCACTGATTGACAGCACTGGTTGGCAGCACTGAGGGGCACTGATAGGCAGCACTGATGGGCACTGATTGACAGCACGGATTGGAAGTACTGATGGGCACTGATAGGCACCACTGATTGGCAGCACTGATGGCCACTGATAGGCGCCACTGATTGGCAACACTGATGGCCACTGATAGGCAGCACTGATTAGCACTAATAGAAAGCACTGATTGGCAGCACTGATGAGCACTGATAGGCAGCACTGATGGGTCCTGATTGGCACCGATATGTGGCACTGATTGGTAGCACTAATGGCACTGATAGGCTTCACTGATTGGTACTGATAGGCAGCACTGATGGGCACTGATAGGCAGCACTGATAGGCAGCATTTAGTGGCACTGATGGGCAGCACTGATGGGCACTAATTTGCAGCACTGATGGGCACTGGTAGGTGGCCTTGATGGGCATTGATGGGCAGCACTTATTGGCAGCACTAATGGGCACTGAGATGGGGCACTGATAGGCAGAACCAATGGGCACTGATTGGCGCTGATGGCACTGATTGGCAGCACTGATGGACACTGATTGGCACTGATAGGTGGCACTGATTGGAAGCACTGATTGGCATGGTTTGGAAGCACTGATGGGCACTGATAGGTGGCATTGGTTGGCACTGATAGGCATCACTGATGGGCACTGAAAGGCAGTACTGATGGGCACTGATGATGGCATTGGTTGGCACTGACGTGGCACTGATTGGCAGAACTGATTGGCACTGTCATGTGGCACTGATTGGCACTGATGGGAATTGATTGGCATTGATAGGCAGCAATGATGGGCACTGATTGGCACTGATAGGTGGCACTGATTGGCAGCACTGATTGGCACTCATAGACAGCTCTGATAGGTGGCATTGGTTGGCACTGATAGGCAGCACTGATGGGCATTCATAGGCAGCACTGATGTTTACTGATATGCTGCACTTATGGGCACTGACAGGGGGCACTGATAGGCACTGGCAGATGGCACTGATTGGCACTGATAGGGGACACTGACAGGGGGCACTGATAGGCACTGACAGGTAGCACTGATAGGCACTGACAGAGGAGAGGGGGAGTTTCACATTGAGTAGATCGTGAGAATTGCAAGAGCCACTCAGTATGTGAAACATGTATTCTAAGTGCTTACACGGAGAGAGATCAGCTGTCAAAAGTCAATGATGACCAAGCACCTATCAAACACCAGCCAATGATTGGGCTGCTTAAGAAAGGGGGCGGGACCACATACACGTCGTGGCCCGCTCAGACCCCATCCCATTGGCTGGTGTTTGATAGCGGACCCTGACATCGTGTTGCTCACCCCGACATCACCGCTGATTTTGACAGGTGATCTCTCTCCTTGCAAGCAGTTACAATACAGGATAATGTCATATACTGAGTGGTATTGGCAAGCCTCATGATCTACTCAATGTAAAACTGTTTCACAGGCTGCATACCCGCTCTCTTGCATGCAGCATCTCACAGCAGCCCAGCGGGGAGATCTCAGGAGACAACTGGCATGCGGCTATGGTCAGGGCGATAAGGGTGTCCCCAGGCACACCCAGCACACTCCGTACGCACGCCTATGCTGGTGTGGCACTGATCAGGGACAATATGGCTGCTGTAGTGGTGATTAGGGACAATATGCCTGGTGTGGCTGTGATCAGGTACACAGTAACTGGTGTGGCAGTGATCAGGAACAATATGACTGCTGTAATGGTGATTAGGGACTATATGACTGGTGTGGCGGTGATCAGGGACAATATGACTGGTGTGGCGGTGATCAAGGACAATATGTCTGGTGTGGCGGTGATCAGGGACAATATGACTGCTGTGGTGATAATTAGGGACAATATGACTGGTGTGGCAGTGATCAGGGACAATATGACTGGTGTGGCGGTGATCAGGGACAATATGACTGGTGTGGCAGTGATCAGGGGCAATATAACTGGTGTGGCGGTGATCAGGGACAATATGACTGGTGTGGCGGTGATCAGGGACAATATGACTGCTGTAATGGTGATTAGGGACTATATTACTGGTGTGGCGGTGATCAGGGACAAAATTACTGGTGTGGCGGTGATCAAGGACAATATGTCTGGTGTGGCGGTGATCAAGGACAATATGTCTGGTGTGGCGGTGATCAAGGACAATATGACTGCTCTGGTGATAATCAGGGACAATATGACTGGTGTGGCAGTGATCAGGGACAATATAACTGGTGTGGCGGTGATCAGGGACAATATGACAGGTGTGGCAGGGATCAGTGACAATATGACTGGTGTGGCAGTGATCAGGGACAATATAACTGGTGTGGCGGTGATCAGGGACAATATGACTGGTGTGGTGGTGATCAGGGACAATATGACTAGTGTGGTAGCAATGATGGAACAATATGACTGGTGTGGTGGCAATGATGAACAATATGACTGGTGTGGTGGCAATGATGGACAATATGACTGGTGTGGTGGCAATGATGGACAATATGACTGGTGTGGTGGCAATGATGAACAATATGATTAAATAATTTGAGGAAAAAAATGGGATTTTTATGGTGCCAACATATTCAAAAACAACATAATTTTTATACATAAACTTTTATTATGACATATAAAAAATAAAATATATAGAAAAGTTTTTAAGACAAAACAATCCATCACATGTGGTTTTACCACCCTTGGAATACAGTTGAATGATGTATTTTAGATATTATCTTATTGCCTGTACGTTCATGCACACTTCAAACAAATTTCCTTTTTTCTAAATTTTATTTTATCATATGAAACACCCCTATTTGGGAAGTCTGTGGCGTCAAGCCAAAAGTGACTTAAAATATCCCAATTGACTTTCCATTTGGATAGAATATTTATCTTTAGAATAATAAATCATTTACTGGGATCTACATTTTTCATAATACTGTTCTACTCTGCAGTCCTTGCTGTTTGGGGGACGCCGGCCGTCCGGAAATAGACTTGGCACCTGATCCCTTTCAATTGGGAGCTCTCTTTTGAGCGTTGAACCAGGTAATAAAAGTAAAATAGTATTTTTGTATAAGGTTCTAGCAATACATGGTTTTCGGTGATGCATTTCGTATTTCTATACAACATTCTCAAATTATGTTCTATATGCAAGATGTATAATTGTAAAAATCAAAATTAGTATGTATAATTATTATATGTGTTGTCTACCTAGAATTTATCTTCTACGCCGCACAAAGTTCCTGATGAAGCAAAGATTTGCGAAACATGTGAACGTACAGGCAATAAGATAATATCTAAAATACATCATTCAACTGTATTCCAAGGGTGGTAAAACCACATGTGATGGATTGTTTTGTCTTAAAAAACTTTTCTATATATTTTATTTTTTATATGTCATAATAAAAGTTTATGTATAAAAATTATGTTGTTTTTGAATATGTTGGCACCATAAAAATCCCATTTTTTTCTCAAATTATTTAATATATTTTTTCGGGATGAAGGTGCCTTTGGCCTACTGAAATAGCACCTTTATTTACAGATGAACAATATGACTGGTGTGGTGGCAATGATGGACAATATGACTGGTGTGGTAGCAATGATGAACAATATGACTGGTGTGGTAGCAATGATGAACAATATGACTGGTGTGGTGGCAATGATGGACAATATGACTGGTGTGGTGGCAATGATGGACAATATGACGGGTGTGGTGACAATAATGGACAATATGACGGGTGTGGTGGCAATGATGGACAATATGACTGGTGTGGTGGCAATGATGGACAATATGACTGGTGTGGTGGCAATGATGGACAATATGACTGGTGTGGTGGCAATGATGGACAATATGATGGGTGTGGGGGCAATGATGGACAATATGACTGGTGTGTTGGCAATGATGGACAGTATGACTGGTGTGGTGGTAATGATGAACAATATGACTGGTGTGGTGGCAATGATGAACAATATGACTGGTGTGGTGGCAATGATGGACAATATGACTGGTGTGGTGGCAATGATGGACAATATGACGGGTGTGGTGACAATAATGGACAATATGATGGCTGTGGTGGCAATGATGGACAATATGACTGGTGTGGTGGCAATGATGGACAATATGACTGGTGTGGTGGCAATGATGGACAATATGACTGGTGTGGTGGCAATGATGGACAATATGACTGGTGTGGTGGCAATGATGGACAATATGATGGGTGTGGTGGCAATGATGGACAATATGACTGGTGTGGTGGCAATGATGGACAGTATGACTGGTGTGGTGGTAATGATGAACAATATGACGGGTGTGGTGGCAATGATGAACAATATGACGGGTGTGGTAGCAATTATGAACAAAATGACGGGTGTGGTGGCAATGATGGACAATATGACTGGTGTGGTGGCAATGATGGACAATATGACTGGTGTGGTGGCAATGATGGACAATATGACTGGTGTGGTGGCAATGATGGACAATATGACTGGTGTGGTGGCAATGATGAACAATATGACTGGTGTGGTGGCAATGATGAACAATATGACTGGTGTGGTGGCAATGATGGACAATATGACTGGTGTGGTAGCAATGATGAACAATATGACTGGTGTGGTGGCAATGATGGACAATATGACTGGTGTGGTGGCAATGATGGACAATATGACGGGTGTGGTGACAATGATGAACAATATGACGGGTGTGGTAGCAATTATGAACAAAATGACGGGTGTGGTGGCAATGATGGACAATATGACTGGTGTGGTGGCAATGATGGACAATATGACTGGTGTGGTGGCAATGATGGACAATATGACTGGTGTGGTGGCAATGATGGACAATATGACGGGTGTGGTGACAATGATGAACAATATGACGGGTGTGGTAGCAATTATGAACAAAATGACGGGTGTGGTGGCAATGATGGACAATATGACTGGTGTGGTGGCAATGATGGACAATATGACTGGTGTGGTGGCAATGATGGACAATATGATGGATGTGGTGGTAATGATGAACAAAATGACGGGTGTGGTGGCAATGATGGACAATATGACTGATGTGGTGGCAATGATGGACAGTATGACTGGTGTGGTGGCAATGATGAACAATATGATGGATTTGGTGGTAATGATGAACAATATGACTGGTGAAAGCTACCCCAATTCTCCTTTCCTAGTTCCCTTCACTACTTTATAACCAGTCTGTAGAAATGCCCTCGTCACCACCCTCCCTGCCTTCAGCGTGCAGTTCCACCTGTTCATTTATGTGTATTTTGTTTGTGCTGCCTTTGCAGTGTGATTTTTAGGTATTAGTTATGATATTTTTTGCTGAATTGCATTTACATTTGGTGCATTCTGATATAATTATATACAAAAAAATGCAGCATGCTGTACTTTTTTTTAAATACGTGTGAAAGAACTGTAGTGGTGTAAACAAGGCTCATTAAAATACATTCATTTTTCTTGCACATACATAGTTTGTACTGCATTTAAAAACAAGTTCAACTGCATCTGGTGTAAACGAACCCTTACATGTTTTTTTAGCTGTATGTTTCTGCTAGCCTTTGGCAGCGAGACCTGGTGTGCTTTAATGACACCTGTGTGCACGAACCCTAATGACCCGTAAAGTGCTTCTAATCTAATCTAATTCTAGTCTAATCTGGGTGCTGCTGCCTTTAGATCCATGCCAGCAAATACTGTATATTATGACCGCACAATTTCCTGCTTTGATTGTACACAGCGGAATGCAGCTGTGTGTATGGTCCCCTAATATAAAATATTGTTACATTCAGATCTGTATAATACTATGTGCTGTACAGGTTGGAACACAATGTTTTAGGGTAAAAACACACTAATCTGCACGGTAAAAATGCAGCATTTTACCGCGATGTGTTGGCTCTGGCAGGGAGCAGTGTGACGCTTTTCAACACATTACACTGCTTGTTTTTTTTTTTTTTAAACTTTATTTGAAGTGACACATAGGGGTTGATTTACTAAAACTGGAGAGTGCAAAATCTGGTGCAGCTGTGCATGGTAGCCAATCAGCTTGTAACTTCAGCTTGTTAATTTAAGCTTTAGAAAATGACACTTGGAAGCCGATTGGTTTCTTTGTAGAGCTGCACCAGATTTTACACTCTCCAGTTTTAGTAAATCAAGCCTATAGTGACTCTTTATTCATGTCACTGCACAGAAGTGCACTGCAACACACCACACACACGAAACAATTGGGGCACACACAAAACAATTGTCTGTGTGCCCTGGAGGTGACATAGTGTGAATAAGCCCTTATACGCCTGTGCGCACAAGCCCTTTTTTTTTACTTTTTCAACTTTTTATTAGGCCTCTTGTAGATGGGCAAAAAATGTACACTTTTATAGACGCATAGCTTTTTTTTTTTTTTTTTTTTTAGTGATCTGAACACAGGCACATTGTTGCCTATGAGACAATTACTGTACACACAACTGTGTTAAGATCAGTAATGCAGCAATGAATGAAATAAATAGAACATTTTATATTTGAGTGCACTTATTTAAGGGCCAATCCACACTATGTGCGGTGACTGCATGGCACTGTACTGCATGGTAAAACTAGGGTTGCCACATCATCCCGTTAATCCAGGACACACATGAATTACACAGGTTATGAGGCTAATTTAATGGAGATAAGGCACCAAGTGAGTTTAACTGCCAACTTAATTGGCCACTGAACCTGTGTAATTAATATGTGTCCTGGATTAAAGGGATGACGTGGCAACCCTAGGTAAAACGCCTGTCACCGCAAGGACACACAGGAAACAATTGTTTCCTATGTGTCCCACTCAAACTGCAACGTAGCCTAGCACTGCACTGCAGCGCGTTGTGATAAAATGCAGACATGCTGCATTTTATCGCAGCGCACCAGCCCGGATCGCAATGCAATGTCAAGCAGCGCAGCGCATTGTGCTGCCTGACATTGCAGTGAATGAAGTGTACATTTTGTACACTTCAAATAAAGCTGGTACAAAACAAAAAAAAAGTGGGGTAGTGTGATGCACTGAATCGTGCACCACATTGCCCCCTAGCCAGCTATCGATGCAGAGTGGTCTGAGCGCTGAATCGCTCTGGCTACTGTGCCACTTAACCACTTACCAACTGGAAGGTTTTGCAGCTTTAGGACCAGAGCACTTTTTGCGATTCGGCGCTGCGTCACTTTGACTGACAATTGCGCGGTCGTGCGACAATGTACCCAAACAAAATTTGCGTCCTTTTTTTCCCACAAATAGAGCTTTCTTTTGGTGGTATTTGATCGCCTCTGCGTCATTTCTTATCGCCGCTATAAACAAAAGAAGAGCGACCATTTTGCAAAAAAACCCAAATTTCTTACTTTTTGCTAAAATTCAAATCCAAAAAAAAATATAAAAAAACATTTTTTTTCACCGTTTTTGGCCGAATTATATAATTCCTCATATTTGCGATAAAAAAAATTGCAATCGGCGTTTATTGATTGGTTTGCGCAAAAGTGGCCGCGTTTACGGATGGTGAGAATTCATTTCTGGGGTTTTTATTTTTTTTTTATTATTTACTAGTAATGGCGGCGATCTGCGATTTTTAGCGGTAATGCGATATTGGGGGGGACATGTCGGACCATTTTGACACTTTTTTTTTTTATTTTTGGGGTCTTT
>BLSH010008563.1:1456879-1469111 GCA_018402905.1 Glandirana rugosa | reverse complement strand
GTGTTTTCTGCGTATAATACAGTGTGTCGTTAGATAGTAAATTGTTGTATAATATAATGTTTCGTTAGTAAATAGTGAGTCGTTGTAACGTTTTACGATATAACGTGTCTTTACTACATTATGACATGTAGTGGGTCATCGTCGTATTACGTCGTTGTCATATCGAATTGTTTCAACTAAAATAGTACATGTTAATTGTGGGTCATGTGTTTGTGGGTTGTTTTCTTTTTTAGAATGTGGGGTGTTGAGTACTCATCTCAACTCGCTTGGAGACCTTCAAGCCCAAGACGACCAGGCCGGCTTGAAGCCCTGTTTTCCGTGCGATCGTTCGGGTTCCGTCCGGACCCGGACCCGGACTTTGTCCCGAAGTTCGGCCGGACCAGCAGAACCCGAACTTCCAGAGGTTCGCTCAACTCTACTCATGAGTTGTGGGGTGTAAGATTTTTTCTTTTGTTGGGTGTTTGTGTACTGGGTGTTAATTGTACATGATAAAATCAACTTTGTTAAGCTATACTGTTGCTGCATTATGCTGCTACTGGGTGATGTACAGTATTACATCATTTCTGTGCAATATAGCATTTTGCAATGTTGCTGAGTGATAAATGATTGCTTTGTAATATAATATGTTGTTAAATGATAGATTGCTGTGTGACATAATATGCGTCTTTTGTGTGACATACAGTTACTGCGTTATAGAACTCACCACAGCTGTGTGATAAACTGCTACTGCAAGAAATACTACTTCTGGGTGATATGGTAGGTTGTTGGATGAATCAGTCTTAACTAGTCTGGTACCATCAGTAGCCATATTTTCGGACAATACAAAAATGGAAGAGTAGAATAGGAGAGATAGGATAAGCCTATCACTTTTCTATCACACTCATAAAACCACACCAAAGCTGGCCACATCACTGTTTGAGCCAATCAGTGTGTCCTGAGTATTTTAAGATCTAAGCACCACCCCTCTGCATATAAAGGAGGTAATGGAACTAATATTTGGTCTAGAATTGGATCAGGCTGTATTCATTTGTTCCAAAAATGTCTCCACTGCCTCGCTTTCTCAATTATTGTAAAAGTTTTCTGAGTGTTTTCCTTGTGAAACTTGTTTTAAGGGCCTTATGATTGTAAGTAGACTATGGAGCTAAAGAATACATTTCGAAGTCCTATATTAGGCGTTTTAATTTAGCTAGTATTTCTCATCCTACAGGTTATGAGTGGGGACACATAATATTTCAATTAATGTCAGATACAGTATCTCACAAAAGTGAGTACACCCCTCACATTTTTGTAAATATTTTATTATATCTTTTAATGTGACAACGCTGAAGAAATGACACTTTGCTACAATGTAAAGTAGTGAGTGTACAGCTTGTATAACAGTGTAAATTTGTTGTCCCCTCAAAATAACTCAACACACAGCCATTACTGTCTAAACCGCTGGCAATAAAAGTGAGTACACCCCTAAGTGAAAATGTCCAAATTGGGCCCAAAGTGTCAATATTTTGTGTGGCCACCATTATTTTCCAGTACTGTCTTGGGCATGGAGTTCCCCAGAGCTTCACAGGTTGCCACTGGAGTCCTTTTCCACTCCTCCATGATGACAACACGGAGCTGGTGGATGTTAGAGACCTAGCGGATGCCCCACAGATGCTCAATAGGGTTTAGGTCTGGAGACATGCTTGGCCAGTCCATCATCTTTACCCTCAGCTCCTTTAGCAAGGCAGTGGTCGTCTTGGAGGTGTATTTGTGGTTATTATCATGTTGGAATACAGCCCTGCGGCCCAGTCTCCGAAGGGAGGGGATCGTGCTCTGCTTCAGCATGTCACAGCACACTTTGGCATTCATGGTTCCCTCAATGAACTGTAGCTCCCCAGTGCCAGCAGCACTCATGCAGCCCCAGACCATGACACTCCCACCACCATGCTTGACTGTAGGCAAGACACACTTGTCTTTGTACTCCTCATCTGGTTGCCGCCACGCATGCTTGGCACCACCTGAACCAAATAAGCTTATCTTGGTCTCATCAGACCACAGGACATGGTTCCAGTAATCCATGTCCTTAGTCTGCTAGTCTTCAGCAAACTGTTTACGGGGCATCATCTTTAGAAGAGGTTTCCTTTTGGGACGACAGCCACGCAGACCAATTTGATGCAGTGTACGGCGTATGGTCTGAGCACTCACAGGCTGACCCCCCACCCCTTCAACCCCTGCAGCAATGCTGCTGGCAGCACTCATGCGTCTATTTCCCAAAGACAACCTCTGGATATGACGCTGAGCAAGTGCACTCAACTTTTTTGGTCGACCATGGCGAGGACTGTTCTGAGTGGAACCTGTCCTGTTAAACCACTGTATGGTCTTGGCCACCGTGCTGCAGCTCAGTTTCAGGGTCTTGGCATTCTTCTTACGGCCTAGGCCATCTTTATGTAGGCAACAATTTATGTAGGCAACAACAATTTGTAGGCAAATCTACACTGAGTGACTTCTGTACAACCAGCCTGTTGGATTTTCCCCACTTGATCAGTGGCACTGGCTATTGCTGGCAGTGCTGATCAGCACAGGGCAGGACAGGCTTTTCTATGAAGGCTGTGGCTGAATTCGTAAGAAACCAAAATTGTAAAGCAGCCCATGGATGAGTGATTTTTTTTTAACAAGTTGATTCCCTTATCTATACACTTGATGTGGCTGGAGGAGTCAAGTCATTTTTTTTCGTTTAACCCGCTGGTTGATTGAAAAAAAAAAAAAAGACTCCTCTACAGGCTGTTTTATAGTTTTAGTTCCTTAAAAATTCAGCTCGGCCTTAACAGGAAGGATCGTCTTTTACCAGCATGTTGTAGAGAAGTCGCTGAGTAAGACCGGTAGCTCTGCAATTAGAAAAGCCCATGCTCCCTGCCGATTGGAGAGCTATAGCTCTAACAAAATCTGGAGGTGTGTTGCATCTCTTCAATTTCCAAAAAAACAAAACTGAACCATTTCACCCCAATTTGTTTTGATGCACCTGGGATATAGTTGGCTGATTTAAACTCACACCAAGGTGTTTTTCAGGAGTTTTTGCTCTAAAATTAGCACATAAAAAGCGCACCAAAAACGCTCCCCCATGCATCTCAATGGATGCTTTCACAACGAGGCGTTGCGCTTGCTAGGCATTGCTAAAAGTCCCGCAAGCAGCATCTTTTCAGCTTGTTTTGTGCACTCAAAATAGCACTTCAAAAATGCCCATATCCATTGAAAATAATGGGTAAGCGCTTGAAAAGCGCATGAAATGTGCACTTAGGCTGTGGAAAGGTCACATGATTGAAACTTGAAAAGCGCTTAAAAAATGCCATTAGAGGGGCGCTATTTATAGCGCTAGCGCTTCAACAGCGCGGCAAAAATACACAATAAAATCATGGTGTTTTACAGGATTTTACAGGCTTTTTTCCAACGCCTTGGTGTGAAAGGAGCCCTAAACCCTCAGTTTTTAAAAACGTTCAGCAGCTGCTTTAATCACTTACTGAGTTTGCTGCTTCTTCATCACTTATTCCTTGCCTATGTTCCTGTTTGAGCTTGTTCCATGACAACTGCCCCAGATTTCCTGTTGCAGGGTGGCTCCTTTCTCTTGCAGCATCCTATAGAGCCATCCTTGCATGCAGGAACTAGAGTTGTGCCTCCCTACACTGTGTGCATCAATAGAAACATGTGAACGCTGTTCCTCTCTTCAGCTCCCCCTCACTTCTCCAAGCTAACAGACTCGTTGGAAACTGCACTGTCCACAGTCAATTCTTTCCTGCGAAGATCAGAAATTCAGGGGAGCAGCACTGAAAAAGCAAGAACATTGAAAGTTGTAAACTGCAAATGCTGGTAAGAAATGTAACAAATAGATTACTGGGGAATGTTTAGTTTATTGTGCCCAGTGTGTTAAAGCGGAGTTCCACCCACATTTTTCACTCCTCACTATGCAGCACTAATGTGCATCCTTAAAATGAATTGGCAATGTATTATTTTTTTTTTTTCTGTTCACTTACCTGGTTTATGCCTATATCTACTTTCACTTCCTCCTTTTGGGGCCGTGGCGCTGTATGTCATTTCCAGATTTGCATTGGCTGGATCTTGGTCAGCTTGACATGGCACTGCTCCTGTAACATTTAACATTGGTGTAGCGCTACCCCCACAGGAGCCGCTTAAGTATGTTTAGTCCATTACTCTGCCTCTAAACCCCAACAACAGCCTCAGTCCCCTCTGGCGCACCTGGCAATAGTGTGAGTGCAAGGATAAATGAGAAACACACACGTTATTATAAAACACAGAAATTGTCTTTACTGTAGTATTTCTGTGGAATAACCATTGGCAATATGTTCAAGGAAACAATAGTAGGCTGCTTTCAGGGGATTCAGAACCTTAGAATAACCCCAAGAGCAGAGCAAACCCTTTAATAACAATAAAGTCACAAAATGGCAATCTGTACCAGATTGGTTACCTTTACTCAAGTTTGGCTCTATGAGTCCAGGCAGGAGGAGAGTAGAAGACTGACCCTCTCCATGTCAGATCCCTCTCTTCTGTCTCCTGGCACCACAGGCCCAATAACAAACACTGTATTCAAATCAACAGTCAATATCTTAGCTTCCCAGATAGGCTGTCCCACACACCCACTGCATATACGGAGCCCTGGATATATGAGTGTGAGGCCGTACGGCAATAGTAACTTCAGTCCCCTTGAAACTAGATAAGTCTTGGCATCTTCAGCTAGCCACTCTCATTGGTGCACTTAAATTCCTGGACAGCAGGCCCAAATAACATGACTGGCCTGGATCATTAAGTGAAGAATGCAAGATTTCCCTCAGCAGGGTGAAAGGACAATGACATCTGTATACAGCATCTTTCTATCTAAATGACCTTTATTGGGATCATTGACTTCCGGATAGACTGACAACTAATGGTGAGTCGTGTACTTAGTTATTGTAATCCACTGTGTGAGCTAGGTCTGTCTTTAAAGAAGGACTGTAGAGACAAATTGGTACACTAATGGATAG
This sequence comes from Glandirana rugosa, assembly GCA_018402905.1. Lineage (NCBI taxonomy): Eukaryota > Metazoa > Chordata > Amphibia > Anura > Ranidae > Glandirana > Glandirana rugosa. The sequence continues at coordinate 1,464,105 of BLSH010008563.1, read as the reverse complement.
GCTTGTGCATGTCAAGCTGACCAAGATTCCCCATAGAAGCCAATGTTAAATGTTACTTGAGCCATGCCATGTCAAGCTAACCAAGATTGCACCGCACTGCACATGCGTGAGATAGGCAGGTGCATGCTGGGTAGCCAGCATGCACCAATCGAATGACCACAGACCACGGTCCAGCTGCTCCAATGATGCTGACGGCACTGGTACTGTGGAACTGATTACATCTGCTTCCTCTTTGCTCTCGGGAAAACAGCCTCCACTGCACTGCTTGCAGGCTCTATCTCTCTCTGGATCGATCGATGTGGCTGCCGTTGTATCCGCTGCTGCTCTGAAATGGCTCAGATGTCTGTAAGCTTGCTCTGCAGATCACTCACCGGAACACTGTAGCACCGTAGCTGGCTGGGACACTGTAGAAACTCAGCTGGCTTCATCGCTGGAAGTAGGCCTCAGGCTGCAGCCCCGCTGTTAAGAACACACAGGGTACTCATCAGCCACGTTGTCCCAAGAGAGTGAAACAAACTCCTCCCCTCACTTAAATAGGTTCTCCCACAAAGCATCATTCCTCTAAGGAGCCTTTCCTGCAGCACAGCACACTGGGAAATGGAGTATTTCCATTGCAGAGTCCATGGACATATTTCTTCTGTAGCACTACAAATCCCATCAGACACTGCTGCTCCCACAAATCCTTGCTGCTTCTGTAAAAGTTTCCCCTATTTGTTGTTGTCACCGTTCTCCTCATAGGCTCTGTTTCTTATGCTCAGGAAAATACAGGAGACTAGCAGTGTTTAACCTGATACCTATGTGTCTCTACACAGCTTATGTTGAGTTCATTCTGTGAAACAAGGAGGGGGAGAAATCTCCCCACAGGGGCTGACAGGTGATGTCTCCCTTCTAAGAGAACTTGTTCATTTCTGGCGGTGGGCCATTCATTGAATGACTCATGATGACCCAAGCTATGGTACACCCAGAACTGGGTATAAGAAATATTTAATTTTTTAGAATGTTGCTTAGCACAGGGCTGTCAACATTGCCTTCAAATTGTCAAGATCTGAAACAAGAAAAGAACTACATATTTTACACATGTTAATCTGTTAATCTGTGATTTTTAGTAATGTACGTGGAAGTCGGAGCAAAGGTTTATTGCAGTCTGACCTTTGGAAGACACTGCATAGGTAATTCCCACAATCACAGACATATCAGAAGTTCTGCAATGTAATTGCACCTGAAGATAAAGGAAGCCTGTCACTAACTTAGGCACTTCAGATAGGGAACATGAAGATAACATATATGAGCAGAGTTTATTTTTGTAATGGAAACCAAGTGCCAAAATGATTCTGTAAGATGTGGACTTGACCTATTCCTACCACGTAATCCTTCCTATTGGATCATTTATATGATTGGTGGTCTCAATAACAACTAAAGAAAGACACAGGGGGCAGGAAAGGTGAGGTCAAGCCTGACTTTTATAGAAAAAGGTGAATTTGATTTTTTAATTGCATTTTTATTGCCAGAAAAATGTTTTCTAAACTTGAAAAAATAATTATAATCTATGATCCAAACTTTAGGCTTCATTCAGACTGGCATTGACACTCATTCTGCACGCAGGCTGCATTTGTTATTACACATGCATCCGCCCCAAACTGCATTTAGACAACCTATAGGGGTAGATGCAGTGGCTGCACAGACACAATCACATGCCAAATTTGACATGCTTGCAGAAATGGGTGCACGGTTCGACATACGGCTGTGTCCAGCTGTGTCTGTGCAGCTGCTGCGTCTGCATGAACCTCTATAAGCATCGTGGCAGATGCAGGTGCACCAACAAACGGGGCCATGCAGAATGTGTGTCAATGCTTGCCTGAATGAAGCCTTACTCAGGTGTTATAGTTCAATTTAAAAATAGTCAAAAATGAAAAAAAAAAAGAATTAGTGGAAGGGGGAGTATATAGGGCATTGATTCCCTTATGTTTAAAAGATAACTCCACTCCAGAGATAAAACGACTATTCTGCCACTGAAATTCTGGTTGAGCCACATCTGGAGTATTGCCAGTGGCGTATCATCCATGGGTGCAGGGTGTTCACTGAACACGGGCCCGAGGGGTGGGGGGCCCCCAGTGCTCTGATCAACACTGCACTTAAGGATGATCTGTCCCTGGTTGACAGCTGGGGATTATCGGTGCGGTGTGGGCTTGCACACGGGCCCACTAATTTCATGATACGCCCCTGAGTATTGCGTCCAGTTCTGGTCACCAATCCTCATAAAGGATGTGCTGGAGCTGGAGAGAGTCTAGAGAAGGGCAACTAGATTAATATTGGGACTGGAGGACCTCAAAAGACTAGAAGCATTAAATTTATTCTGCTTGGAGAAGAGATGCATGAGAGGAGATATGATAGCGATATATAAATATCTCAAAGGTGATCCCAGCATAAGTATGAAACTTTTCAGTCCCAGGGAGTGTAGGAAGACACGGGGCCACACGATGAGACTGGAAGAGAAGCGATTTAACCTTAAGCTGTGTAGGGGGTTTTTCACTGTCAGGGTGGTAAGGATGTGGAACTCTCTTCAACAATTGGTGGTGTTGGCAGGATGTATGGATGGTTTTTAAAAACTCTTGGATACGTATCTTAGCAAAAACAATATACGGGGATATTGGAAATTATTTTTCTACACACACATACACGCCTACACAGGTTGGACTGGATGGACTGTTGTCTTTATTTAATCATCCCTACTATGTAACTATGTAACTTTCTTGGGGGAAAAAAATAGCAAATAAAGAAAAAAAAATATAGCATATACAATTGCGACATAAATCATATTGTAATTTAATGTTATTAAAAATTACATTTCCTTTTTAATCTGCAACGTTGTAATGCTCTGTGAAATGCAATGCAATATGGCTACCTGGGGGTGTTCTGTACACAGAATGTGTACAGAATGCCCCCAGAAACATACTATCCTGCTTGTGTGATTCGCTCACTGATTTTCCTAGAAGTCTGCTCTAAGATACAAGTCAGATTTCAGGTATCCCCTGCAACAAAAATTTCATTTTTGGTGAGATACTCCCAGTAGGAAATCACATCTAAAGGGATGCAGACCCTGTAGCTTTCTTCATTAGAGCCCTGCTAGTGCAGCAGCTGATTAATAATTGTGAAACCACTCCCATTAGATTCACTTTCCACATGAATGCAGAAAAAACACACAGGGATTTCTTCAGAATATCAAAAGGTAGGAATCTGCAACAAAGCTTGTTATAATCCTTGCAATGTACTTGAACACCCAGAGGAGAATGTTCTTTTCTCAACAAAAATCGAGTTTCTGCATTGCATACTAGCACATTTTGTGAAACTTACTTTAGAACAAAACCCTTCCAGCAGCGCACTGTCACCATCTTCACCCCGGTCTTGTTTCTGAGTTTACAGACTCTGGCTGTGTGAGTGGCCGGAGCCGCAATAACGCCACTCCCCCGCATGCGCGCGAGAGCCGCTGTTTACGGCACAGGACTCTGAAGGAACGGCCTGGGTGGCCTTTCCTTCAGAGCGTATGCGCCGGTGACATCACCGGCTGCATCTACAGTAAATATCTCTACATTTAGGAGATATTTACAGTACCTATAGGTAAGCCTTATTATAGACTTAGCTATAGGTAAACATTATGCATGGGAGTTAACTTCCACTTTATGGACCTTCCATTGACTATAAATAATTATATTCCCAAGGAATTCCATGTGTCCGGAAAGTGCGAGATCTTGCGTACTTTCCCGACACGCACAAAGCATCGGTCAAAGGATCGTTAAATCAGTTATGTCAAGGGAGATCAAGCATAATTTCATGGTTGTCTTAAATTCTTTCCAAAGGTTCCACATATTAGGTTTGAAAGATTATTGGTTTCACTGCAGTAGTTCCTCTATGTGTGCTCTATCTGATGAAACCACACAACCAGAGGCAAGGCCATTGGCTACTACCAATGTGAAGACACATTAATCTTTGTGGAAAAAGTGCACCTACCTATATTGTATCTCTGGATCCACTGGGTATGTTAATGTACAGTGTTCATGAGGTAACCCTGTATTTTTTCCACACGTGATTACTTTTAATTGCACAAGCCTACAACAGGTTTGGCTTAAGCTACCCTATTGTGTATTGAAAATATAATTTGATGTACAAGCAGTCTAGCAAAGAAACACCACCTGACAAGTGTTTGCAAAATAAACAGGGTTTTTATATCTTCCTGGAAATCAACTTTATAGCAAATCTAAATTCCAAAACAAATATTTAATGGCTGCATCAGTTTATTTTTTAGGCCTTTTTTCCCTTGGTGATCCTGCGTTAACATGCTTCCTATCTCAGGTTGACAGCGTTCACTTATTGTATTGTATCCATAGAGAATCAGTGGAGACATTCTAGGCCCCTGGTGCCCAACCTGCAGCCTGAGGGCCACATGCGGCCCTTTGGTACTTGTTGTGCAGCCCTTTGCAGACCACAGCAGTAGGGTTGCCACATCATCCCTTTAATCCAGGACACATATGAATTACACAGGTTCTGTGGCTGATTAAGGTGGTAATTAGAGTTGATCGAACCTCTGGAAGTCCAGGTTCAGCAGGTTCGGCCGAACTTCGGGACAAAGTCCGGGTTCGGGTCCGGACATGACCCGAACTTTGACCCGGACCCCGAACCCCATTGAAATCAATGGGGACCTGAACTTTTAGGCACACAAATGGCTGAAACAAAGTCCTGGCAAGTCCTAGGGGTCTGCAAAAGGAAGGAAAATGGGGGTAAGAGTTGGACAAGTGCCCTACAAAGAAATGAGGATAGGGAAATAACTTAAAATAATTTTTAAACTAAAATCACATAAAAAAAAATCAAAAATGGAGGTGGATGTGGATTTGGAGGTTGAGGAGGCAGTGAAAGTGGTGGTGGAGGAGGAGGAGGTAGCCAACACTGATTGTTTTTATTTTTGTGCAAGAAATCATCTCCAAGTTGTACAGGGAAAGGTTCAATGATTTTATAACACTAATAAGGCTCTATGCGGCTAGAATACACTTAGTGAATGGAGCTTGCAGATGATTTTAGAACAATAATCTTTCCCTTAAAGCAACAGCTGGAACCTTTCCCTGTACAAGTTGGAGATGATTTTAGAAGAATAATCTTTCCCTTAAAGCAGTGGTTCTCAACTCCGGTCCTCAGGACCCACTAACAGGCCAGATTTTAAGTATTACCTTGGGGAGATGCAGACTAGAATACTGCAATCACTGAGCAGCAAATTATATCACCTGTGATGTATTTCAGTTATCCTGCAAACCTGGCCTGTTAGTGGGTTCCGAGGACCGGAGTTGGGAACCACTGCCTTAAAGCAACAGACTCTACCTAGTCCAGTCAGATCGTTCTGTGCAGCAGGATGAGGTGTGCAATCTGTCCCTCAAAGCAGCAGTACTAGTATCTCTTCCTAGTCCACAATCAGATCCTTCAGTAATGCAGGATGAGATGTTCTGCAATCTGTCCCTCACAGAGCCAGCAGCATCCTCTGCCTAAACTATCCTGAGAGCATATGACATGCAGCACGGTGACTCCAGCCCCATATAGAGGCTGGGTCACATGGTGCACTGGCCAATCACAGCCATGCCACTAGTAGGCATGGCTGTGATTGTTTCTCAGGGAAAACCAGTGAAACACTTGTTGATTGGCTGCCCTTGGCAGCTGTTCAACACGTGGAATAAAATACCAGAACCCCGGACCCGAACTCTGACTTTTTTTGAAAAGTCCGGGTTCGGGTCCGGTTTCCGGCCACCCCAAAGTTTGGTAGGGACCCGAACTTTACAGTCCGGGTTCGCTCAACTCTAGTGGTAATTAAACTCACTTAGTGACTTATCTGCATTAAATTAGCCTCAGAACCTGTGTAATTCTTATGTGTCCTGGATTAAAGGGATGATGTGGCAACACTACCCAGCAGTCAGTAATGAAAGCATTTTCTTTGTAAAAAGACAATAATGACAGTGATCTATTAGTTGTATGTAGTATGTCTCCAATCTCTATCTCCTGTATTGTGTCTTCAGTCTCCAGTCACCTCTGTTGCACGTCTGTAGTCTCTCATTGTCTCCTCCACTGTCCTAGGCCATGACTTCAAGGCACCCTCCTTCCTTTCATCTTCTTCATAACACAAGGAGAAGATGTTTATTTATTTCAGGTACTTATATAGCGCTGTCAGTTTACGCAGCGCTTTACAAATACATTGTACATTCACATCAGTCCCTACCCTCAAGGAGCTTACAATCTAAGGTCCTTAACTCACATTCATACATATACTAGGGCCAATTTAGACAGGATCCAATTAACCTACCAGCATGTCTTTGGAGTGTGGGAGAAAACCGGAGGAAACCCACGCAGGCACAGGGAGAACATGCAAACTCCAGGCAGGTAGTGTCGTGGTTGGTATGTTCCATAGTCCTCAGAGATAGCTGGATAGACACAGGTTCTGAGGCTAATTTAATGCAGATAAGGCTCCAAGTGAGTTTAATTACCACCTTAACCACTTGACAACTGGGCACTTAAACCCCCTTAACAACCAGACCAATTTTCAGCTTTCAGCGCTCTCACACTTTGAATGACAATTACTCAGTCATGCAACATTGTACCCATATGAAATTTGCGTCCTTTTTTTCACACAAATAGAGCTTTCTTTTGGTGGTATTTAATCATCTCTGGGTTTTTTATTTTTTGTGCTATAATTAAAAAAAGACCGAAAATGTTGTAAAAAAATGAATTTTTCTTCGTTTCTGTTATAAAATTTTGCAAATTAGTAATTTTTCTTCATAAATTTTGCCCAAAATTTATACTGCTACCTATCTTTGGTAAAAAAAAAACAAATTAGTGGATATTATTTGGTCTTTGTGAAAGTTATAGAGTCTACAAGCTATGGTGCCAATCACTGAAAATTGATCACACTTGATTTACTGACGGCCTATCTCATTTCCCGAGACCCTAACAAGCCAGGAAAGTACAAATACCCCCCAAATGACCCCTTCTTGGAAAGTAGACATTCCAAGGTATTTAGTAAGAGGCATGGTGAATTTTTTGAAGTTGTAATTTTTTCCCACAATTCTTTGCAAAATGAATTTTTTATTTATTTATTTTTTTTCCCCCAAAATTGTCATATGTTAACAGGTTATTTCTCACATCCAGCATATGCATACCACAAATTACACCCCAAAATACATTCTACTACTCCTCCC
>BLSH010008563.1:1415809-1452560 GCA_018402905.1 Glandirana rugosa | reverse complement strand
AAGTTATTATGTTTTTGATTGTTAATGATCGTATGTGCTTATGTCATATTAAAGATAGTAAAGGGGAAAAATCTTTTGGACAATAGTATCATTATTGTCGACAGTAACTAATACAGGAAGACTTTTACGTCTAGATTTAGGACATATTATTATATAATTATTATTATTATAGTCCGATCATGCTGTCAGACAGAAATTAACGAAGGTCACACACTCGGTCTTGTTCATATCTCTAGTTCCCAATTTCTTTAACTACACTGAGTGTAAAAATATAAGGACGAAGAAATATAAAAACATCATTTGGTTAAGATTTCCGTCCTGTAACAAATGAAATTACGTAAGGGACGTAATTCCATTTTTTACAGGGTCATCATCATAACAAAGGGGCAATACTACTACTGGGACATTTTTTACCTTAATGCAGGGAATGCATTAAAGTAAACAATGTCCTGCCTTTAGAATTGGTTTACTACAAAAATATAAAGAAGCAGGAATATAAAAATGTGAGTCACATCAATTTCTTTAACCCTTGATCTCTATACTTGTTCTGGCTCACACACTGGAAGCAATTAAAGACAGACTGTCGTACTAGCCTGATATTATTATTATTAATATATTATTATACAGGATTTAGATCTGCATTTTCAGAAGGACATAATCAATGACAGCTGTTATTACTATGATAACAGGTTTTCTAAAAAGGGGAAATGATAGAAATTATACTGTATTCGTGTATGCTAGTAATTGTTAGTTTTTGTATTATTGAAAATGTTAATGTGATAACCTTTTGCAGGAGTATCATCAATTAAATAACTCTTGTCTTTTGAAAGTATATATATGTGAACCTTACAACTCATTCTGTGTAAAATAGAAATGAAAGGCAAAACATTTGTGTGTGTGTATATATATATATATATATATATATATATATATATATATATATATATATACACACACAATATATACAGTATTTCACAAAAGTGAGTACACCCCTCACATTTTTGTAAACATTTTATTCTATCTTTTCATGTGACAAAACTGAAGAAATGACACGTTTCTACAGTATAAAGTAGTAAGTGTACAGCTTGTATAACAGTGTAAATTTGCTGTCCCCTCAAAATAATTCAGCACACAGCCATTAATGTCTAAACCACTGCCAACAAAAGTGAGTACACCTCTAAGTGAAAATGTCCAAATTGGGCCCAAAGTGTCAATATTTTGTGTGGCCACCATTATTTTCCAGCACTGCCTTAACCCTCTTGGGCATGGAGTTCACCAGAGCTTCACAGGCTGCCACTGGAGTCCACCTCCACTCCTCCATGATGACATCACGGAGCTGGTGGATGTTACAGACCTTGCGCTCCTCCACCTTCCATTGGAGGATGTCCCACAGATGCTCAATAGGGTTTAGGTCTGGGGATATGCTTGGCCATTCCATCACTTTTACCCTTAGCTTCTTAAGCAAGGTCGTGGATGTCTTGGAGGTGTGTTTGGGGTCGTTATGTTCGAATACTCCCCTGCAGCCCAGTCTCCACAGGGGGGGGATCATGCTCTGCTTCAGTATGTAACAGTACATGTTGGCATTCATGGTTCCCTCAATGAACTGTAGCTCCCCAGTGATGGCAGCACTCATGCAGCCCCAGACCAAGACACTCCCACCACCATGCTTGACTGTAGGCAAGACACCCTTATCGTTGTACTGCTCACCTGGTTGCCACCACACACGCTTGACCCATCTGAACCAAATAAGTTTATCTTGGTCATCAGACCACAGGACATGGTTCCAGTAATCCATGTCCTTAGTCTACTTGTCTTCAGCAAACTTTTTGTGGGCTTTCTTGTGCATCATCTTTAGAAGAGGCTTCCTTCTGGTAAGACAGCCATGCAGACAATGCAGTGTGCGGTGTATGGTCTGAGCACTGACAGGCTGACACCCCACCCCTCTGCAGCAATGCTGGCAGCACTCATACCTCTATTTCCCAAAGACAACCTCTGGATATGACGCTGAGCACGTGCACTCAACCTGTTCTGAGTGGAACCTGTCCTGTTAAATCTCTGTATGGTCTTGGCCACCATGCTGCAGCTCAGTTTCAGAGTCTTGGCAATCTTCTTATAGCCTAGGCCATCTTTATGTAGAGCAACTATTCTTTTTTTCAGATCATCAGAGAGTTCTTTGCTATGAGGTGCCATGTTGAACTTACAGTGTCCAGTATGAGAGAGTGAGTGTGATAACACCAAATTTAACACACCTGCTCCCCATTCACAGCTGAGACCTTGTAACACTAACAAGTCCCATAACCCTGGGGAGGGAAATGGCCAATTGTGCCCAATTTGGGCATTTTCACATAGGGGTGTACTCACTTTTGTTGCCAGCGGTTTAGACATTAATGGCTGTGTGTTGAGCTATTTTGAGGAGACAGCAAATGTACACTGTTATACAAGCTGTACACTCACTACTTTACATTGTAGCAAAGTGCCATTTGTTCAGTGTTGTCACATGAAAAGATATAATAAAATATTTATTGCACAGTTTCTGACATTGCAAATTAGATCTGCAAGTTGCATACACAGTCAAATTGTGCAACTGCAGATAGCGGCTTATCATCAGGACCCACACAATGTATGTGGTAAGCAAAGACACTATATTGTAAAAATTTTAACTGAGCTGAAATCAGTCATTTGCACATTGTCACTAACTTGTGCTTTCTAGTGTCATAGAATTCTGCTGTTCTGCTGTTATTCTAGGTTGAACATATTACATGTTTACCTTTTAATGTAGAGTGGCTCCTAGAAACCTATGCTACTTACAGGTAAATTGGATATAAACCCCATTCATGAAATTTGACCTGGGCACATATGTCTGGATTGTTTACTTATCTTTCTCTAAAGCTCTAAGTCCAGTGTCTTTCTGCTGCTTCGTTACTCTGTTATCAGCATGATAACTTCTGACAAGTTCTCAGAGACAGGCGATAAAGGCAGCTGAAAATTTGTGTTGGGAAGGGTACTTAGAGGGAGAAAAGCAGAGAGCTTGCATATTGACAGCACAGTTCTGCATGTTTCTTTGTTCCTCTACCTATGTGGAGGGGGGGCACAGTCAGTGTGAGCCCAGAATTCCTTCCCACTGCTGAAACAGGAAGAAATATTTCTAACATGATGTGCACTTTCTAAAGAGTGTAGAAAGCTGAAGACTGCAGATATACAAGTAAAACTTATGTAGGGAGATTTGTTTCATATCTGTGTATCATCTGAGGCTGTTCACTTCACTGGGTATATGTGAGGGTTTACATCCACCTTAAGCTTGCTGTACATGATATATGCTCGCATTCAATGAGACCCAGTCACTGTTCAGGTATCCAGACAGCCATAGATGCAGCAACTGTCTGAACACAAAAGTCAGCAGTTGAGATTCCTCCATCCACACTAAACAAGAACTGATTAATTTCTGTTCTTCCGTCCTACACTATATTACCAAAAGTATTGGGACACCTGCCTTTACACGCGCATGAACTTTAATGGCATGCCAGTCTTAGTCCGTAGGGTTCAATATTGAGTTGGCCCACCCTTTGTGGTTATAACAGCTTCAACTATTCTGGGAAGGCTGTCCACAAGGTTTAGAGTGTGTCTATGGGAATGTTTGACCATTCTTCCAGAAGCGCATTTGTGCACTAATGTGGATGAGAAGGTCTGGCTCACAGTCTCCACACTAATTCATCCCAAAGGTGTTCTATCAGGTTGAGGTCAGGACACTGTGCAGGCCAGTCAAGTTCCTCCACCCCAAACTTGTTCATCCATGTCTTTATGGACCTTGGTTTGTGCACTGGTGCATAGTCATGTTGGAACAGGAAGGGGCCATCCCCATGGTTCCCACAAAGTTGGGAGCATGTTATTTTCCAAAATGTCTTGGTATACTGAGGCCTTAAGAGTACCCTTCACTGGAACTAAAGGGTTAAGCCAAACCCCTAAAACATAACCCCACACCATAATCCCCCCTCCACCAAATGATTTGTTCCAGTGCACAAAGCAAGGCCCATAAAGACATGGATGAGCAAGTTTTGGGTGGAGGAAATTAACTGGCCTGCTCAGAGTTCTGACATCAACCCAACTGAACACCTTTGTGATGAATTAGAGTAGAGACTGCGAGCCAGGCATTCTCATCCAACATCAGTGTCTGACCTCACAAATGCACCTCTGGAAGAATAGTCAAACATTCCCATAGACACACTCCTAAACCTTGTGGACAGCCTTCCCAGAAGAGTTGAAGCTGTTGTAGCTGCAAAGGGTGGGCCAACTCAATATTGAACTCTAAAGGCTAAGATTGGGATGCCATTAAAGTTCATGTGCGTGTAAAGGCAGGTGTCCCAATACTTTTGACAATATAGTGTATGTATGAATCCACAGAGCAAATACAGTGGGTATAGTGAAGAATCATCTCCCTTTACAATAATTACATTTTGTTTCTTTGCAGCCTGAAATGAAGACACGCACAGTTTTTATTTTACCCAGCTGTACTATAACATCCAAATGAAACATATAACACCAACATGTTAGAGAAAAAAAAATCAAAAACACAATCGCTGAGTTTTAAAAAAAAGGATCACCATCTTATGTCAGTATTTTGTTGAACCACCTTTTGCTTTAATTACAGCCTTTAGTTTGTTGGGATAGGTCTCTACTAAATTTGCACACCTAGACTTTGCAATATTTGCATAATTGCTCAAGTTATGTTAAACTTGATTGTGACTGTGGTCTGGAGTCTTCAAGTCATTCCACAGATTTTCAATGGGGTTTAAGTCTGGCCTCTGGCTAAGCCATGCAAGGACATTCACCTTTTTCTCCTTCAAAAAGTGTGTGGTCATTTTTGCTGTGTGCTTTAGGTCATTGTCATGTTGGAAGGTAAACCTTCTTTCCATTGACAACTTTCTGGCAGAGGGCAGCAAATTTCCCTCAAGAATTTGATGGTATTTTGCCCCATCCATATTTCTTCTATCCTGACAAGTGCTCCAGTCCCTGCTGCATAGAAACACCCACATAACAGGATATTACCACCTCCATGCTTTACTGTAGGAATTGTGTTAGTTGGATGGTGAGCTGTATTGGATTTCCGCCAGACATATCCTCATCTGACCAGAGCACCTTTTTCCATGTGGCCTCATAATCTTCAAGGTGCGTTTAAGGTGGTCATATGAGACTAAAATGTATTAATTTGGCCTCAACACCAAACAATATGTCTGGCAGAAATTCAATGCAGTTTACCATTCAAATAACACCATTCCAAAGCACACGTTGAAAATCTGTGGAATGATTTGAAGACTGCACTCCACACAGTCACCATCAAATTTAACTGAACTTGAGCAGTTCTGCAAATAAGAGTGGGCAAAGTCTAGATGTGCAAAGTCAGTAGGGATGGGCCGAACACCCCCTGATTCGGTTCGCACCAGAACATGTAAACAGGCAAAAAATTTGTGCGAACATTCGAACAACGTTAATGTCTATAGGACCCGAACATGAAAAAGCAAAAGTACTCATTTTAAAGGTTTATATGCAAGTTATTGCCCTAAAAAATGTATGGGGACCTGGGCCCTGCCCTAGGGGACATCTATCAATGCAAAAAAAGTTTATAAATCAATAGTTTTTTTTCAGGGGCAGTGATTTTAATAATGCTTAAAGTGAAACAATAAAAATGAAATATTCCTTTAAATATCGTGCCTGGGGGGTCTCCTTAGTCTGCACGTTAAAGGGCACACATCTGTGATGTTTAGAACATAGCCAAAGCAAAATTACATTTGTGAAGGAAAAATTGTAATTTATTATCGGGGCTGTAATGTATTGCCGGTTCCTGGCAATATGCAGAAAAATCACTGAAAAAATTTGCGTGGGGTCCCCCCCCCTCCCCAGTCCAAACCAGGCCCCTAGGGTCTGGTTTGGATTTTAAGGAGTACTCCGCGCCAAATTAAGAAAAAAATTGACGTGGGATCCCCCCTAAAATCCAAACCAGACCCTTATCCGAGCATGCAACCTGGCCGGCCAGGATAGGGGGGGTGAGTGAGTGCCCCCCCTCCTTAACCGTACCAGGCTACATGCCCTCAACATAGGGAGTATGGGTGCTTTAGGGCAGGGGGGCTCTGTGCCTCCCATCCCAAAGCACCTTGTCCCCATGTTGATGTCACGTACGTCACGTGGTGGCCCCACCCTGCACTATAAATAAACCGTCAAAACAAAGCCAGCGCAGATGGTGGCAGCCCTCCCATGGAGGAGGAGCTGTGTGCCATGTCTGCGGCAATGCATTGTGGGACGCTCCATGGTGGCGAAGTCACTGCAAACGCCCCATAAGGTTCTAAACTTACTTACGTTCAACTTGAACTGCGGGCCCATCCCTAAAAGTTGGTAGAGACATCCCAACAGAATAAAGGCTGTAATTAAAGGAAAATGTGGTCCAACAAAATGCTGACATAAGGGGGGTGATCCTTGTTCCAACTCAGTGATTCTGTTTTTGAACTTTTTTTATTTTCTGACATGTTGATGTTATATCTTTCACTTGAATGTTATAAGAGTAAATACAGATGGTAGTTTCTTCACAGTAAGAGCTGTAAAAATGTGGAATAGACTCCCTCCAGAGGTGGTTTTGGCCAGCACAGTAGATTGCTTTAAAAAAGGCCTGGATTCATTCCTTAACGTAAATAATATAACTGGCTATTAACATTTATAGGTAAGGTTGATCCAGGGAAAATCTGATTGCCTCTCGGGGGATCAGGAAGGATTTTTTTCCCCCGCTATAGCAAATTGGATCCATGCTTTGCTGGGGTTTTTTGCCTTTCTCTGGACCAACTGTGGGTGAAGGATTGTGTATATTGTATTGTATGGTTATATATATATATATATATATATATATATACATATATATATATATATATATTTTTTTTTTATTGGTTGATCTAGATGGACTTGTGTCTTTTTTCAACCTGGCTAACTATGTAACTATATGTAGCTGGATAAAAACAAAAACAGTGACTGTCTTTAATTCAGGCTGCAAAGCAACAAAATGTGATTATTTTAATTGGGAGGTGATTCTTTTATATACCCACTATATAATGAAAAGCAGAGGGATCTAGAGGCCAGGTATGTTGCCACATTTTTATGGCACATGGAGTTTACCCTGCAGAAGCCAATCAGGAGCAGGGGCAGTGGAATACCCAATTACTAGCCATCTTAGGTTTTTTATAGCCTTTACTGCCTTTCTGGATATGGGTCTTCTACTTGCAGTACATTTAGTATGGACTCTTCCCTATCTAAATTGAGTTTATTATTTCATATTTTCTACTTTTTCATTAAATTTGAATTATTCCCATTAGTGTCCACTAAAAAATGGTATCCAAGGCATAATAGAATATCCCTCGAATTTGGAAATATGCACCCACATTTTTGAAAATGTTACACAGCCCTCAATACGTGTTGTTATACTTTGAGTCATACGTACATTACATCATTGTGCTACATTTTATATTACCATATGAGCATTACTTTCCAACATTACTAGGTTAAAAATGTTAATGAGAGCTAAAAATAGTTTTTTAGTGTGCTTTAATCAGCCATTATAGTAAAAATACTAATTATAGGCAGGGCTAGACTTATTGTACATCCTGGTAATCATAATTTAATTGCCATTAATATTTGTAATGTACTAGCAGCAAATGTTTTCTTACAAACACGACTGAGTTTATTTTTAAAATGTAGGGCCTTGCCTCTTACACCCGTGAATGTACTGTACTATACCTAGGTCACATTATGCAATCATTTCTTTAATGGTGAATGCAGTACATGTGTGTAGAAGAATATATGCAGTAATTGAAGAATACTGAATGTCTACAAGTACTCTTTGTTCTAGGACTGCTATATTTATGGGAAAGACAGGTGGCCAGGCGGTGTCACAGTCAGTACTTTTACCAATCACCACCCTATATGTATCAGCTATTGCTCACTGAAATCACTATCTCTGGCCAAATGACTTCTAGGGTTACAAGGTCATCCTTGTATCATCAGAACACCTAGCCAGAAACAGGCCTAGCTATAGCCTTCTCTCCATTGACACTTGAAGTGATTGTAGCTGTATTAGCGCACTTGCAACAAAAAAGCTGAATATTGTCAATAATTTTTTTTTATTTGCACTAATTAAAATTTTCAGGACAAGCTTTTGGGGTGTTCCCTTCTTTTCAGTCCAAGCAGCATTGATACACTAAGTTAAATTAGGACAATTTCTGAGAAAAAAAAAATATGTTCTCAATGTAACAAAACCAAATTTGCTGCATGTCTGAAACACAATTGCAAGACATTAATACAAACATGATAACATATCTGCTTTTCATCTGTATTAAAATCAGATTCATTATCTCTGATTTATGAAGCCACAATGCATTAGAAATACATTATTATAAAAATATCACACCACTATTCATTGCATTTAAAGAATGTTCTGTAATGGAACAGGTAAAAGCTGTTTTTTTTACAAAGTAGAGATGTGTTGTACAATGGGCAGTCTTTGGTCACTGCAGCCATGTACAATGGACAATAATTTTTGTTCAGATTTTAAAAACTTTACAACACAAAGCTTTAAATTAAAATTATTTGTAATTTATGTGGTAAGGATTTACGAACAAAGTTCTGTGTCTGTCCAAAAGCACAAGCTCTCTAGGTCTCCAGCAGAATGTATCTGTGACGGACTGCCTGGCACCCCGCCTGGGTGCTTCCGCCAAGGTACAGCCTCCTCCACTCTGAAACCAGGAACCAGGTATTATAGCTGAGCATTGCACCCAAGTACTAGACGAAACTAGCTTAGGTGCAAACTGGAACTGACTTTATTGTAAATTTACATAGAATATATACTACACAAGATCAGATAAGAGTGACCTGTAAATGTCCCTTTTGGGTCTGTCACAGTATCAGTTTACATGGATGAGACAAAACCACTTAGCACTGGCAGTGGTGATTAAAACCTTTATCCCAAAAGAAAAAAAAAAACTGTTTGCTGTAATTGATTATAAAGTGTGAGCTGGAGTTTATCTTCAAATCGTTAGTGTATTTAAATCAGCTAATACATTTAACACTACCCCCCCCAACTGACAATGGTGCTGTCTGGTCTGCTGTGCCCCCTGAGCTCATTCCTCCAGGGGTGGGTCTCATTCCAGGGGTGGGTCTCAAGGCTGCCATATACGGAGCAAGTTTCTTTCCTGCAACCACGGGTTGCAGAAAATAAATTTGCTTGATTTCCTCATTTAACACAGACAGTGTTGATGTGGGAATCCCTCTTTCTTGGTCATTGTTTTCTCCCGGTAGGGGCGGGGGAAGCCATCCCCGCCGGTAAAAGATAATGAATACTGTATTGCTAGCACCTATAGCAGCCGCTAGCGATAATCGCAGGTAAAACCCAGCATGCTGGTTGTACCCATTTTTTTGGAAAATGCCAATTGCCTGGCTGTCATGATACAACTCTTGCTCTAATTCTTTGGAGTTGATTTACCAAATGCAATCACTTTGCCACAGAATTTGCTCCAGAGCTTAGTGAATGCGGTGAAGCTCTTCAGAATTCCATCATCCATTCATGTAAAAGTACAAATGCAGTATTTTTCTTCTATGTTAGTGAAATTTCACTACATTCACTAAGCTCTAAAAAAATGCCCTTGCAACGTGAAACTTCCCATACGAAGTCATAAGCTTATTTGCCTTTAGTAAATCAACCCCTTTGTCCTAGAAAAGGAATGCAGATAAGGATTGCTAATTTTTCTCTGACTTTCCTGGTCTGCATGTAAACTGCATACATACATACATACAAGGTCAGTGGCACAGTCAAATCTAAAGCCAATGGGCTGTATAACAGCCAGGCAGCTAGCCTATTGAGCCTATTGTGGGAGGTCAATGGCAGACACCTATTTGTCTCCCTAGAGGCAGTCAGAAGGCCTACATATTTTACTGTTATTGACTTTCTTGGATAGGTATTATAAAATATCAAACTTTACTTTTTGACGTATTGTACAAAAAACTACAGCATATAAAATAATAATATACATTACTGCTGGTAAACGGATGTTGGAGCAGTTGGGTGTTTTTTTCAGCTGCCCCTGAACTCTTCTCTATGTTATCTTATCTGTACATGTACACAGGGTCGTATATAGTCATTTCTAGACAGTTGAGTTTAGAAGCATTTTTTGGAAAGCAAAGAAATCCGTTCAGTACGGATGTTCAGAAGCATTTGAAACGGCAAATGCCTGTAAGGCCTCATTTGCACTGCTGCTGTTAAACGGATGGCATTTGGGGTTTTTTTCAGCTGCCCCTAAACTCTCCTCTACGTTATCTTATCAGTACATGTACACAGGGTCGTTTAAGGTCGTTTCCAAGCAGTTGAGTTTAACCACTTACCAACCGGAAGGTTTTCCAGCTTTAGGACCAGAGCATTCTTGCGATTTGGCACTGCGTCGCTTTAACTGACAATTGCGCGGTCGTGCGAAGTTGCCCCCAAACAAAATTTGCGTCCTTTTTTTCCCATAAATAGAGCTTTCTTTTGGTGGTATTTGATCGCCTCTGCGTCATTTCTGATTGCCGCTATAAACAAAAGAACAGCGACTATTTTGCAAAAAACCCAAATTTCTTACTTTTTGCTAAAATTCAAATCCCAAAAAAATATATAAAAAAACATTTTTTTCACCGGTTTTGGCTGATTTATATTCTTCCTCATATTTGTGATAAAAAAAATCATAATCAGCGTTTATTGATTGGTTTGCGCAAATGTGGCCGCTTTTACGGATGATGAGAATTAATTTCTGGGGTTTTTATTTTTATTTTTTACTAGTAATGGCGACGATCTGTGATTTTTAGCGGTACTGCGATATTGCAGCAGACATGTCGGACATTTTTGACACTTTTTTGGGACCAATGACATTTATTCAGTGATCAGAAATTGAAATGTCCACTGATTACTGTATAAATGTCATTGGCAGTGAAGGGGTTAACCTGGGGGGGAGAGCTAGGGGTTAACTGTGTTCCCTGGGTGTGTTCTTACTGTGGGGAGGGGGGGGGGGGGTTGGGCTACCATGGGCATGAGAGATCTAACTGATCCCAGTGACAGGGATCAGTAGATCTCCCATGCCTGCACTGTCAGAATGGGTGTTTACATCGGCGGTTCCCCATTCTGTGCCTGTGGCCGCTCATCGCGGCTCGCCGGCGGACATGGGGTCCACCCGAGCCGCGGGCACACTCCTCAGGAGTGCAGAGGGTGCACGCGCGCGCCCTCTAGCGGCTGTTCGCAGATCACCGCCTTTTTACGGCGATTCGCGCACAGCAACTGACTGCCGCCGTCAAAACACGGCGCGCGGTCGGGAAGTGGTTAAAGGCTTTTTTTGGAACGCAAAAAAATAAAAATGGGTTCAGACGCCAGTTCAAAGGCATTTGAAACGCCAAATAGCTTGTAAACTCCGCTAAATGCAGTAACTCGCGTCTAGGACCGTTTATTTTACATTGAAAAAAAAAACGCTCCTAGACGCGAACGCGGCAAAACGCCGCTACACGCGGCATGCAAATTGCAACAAAATGCCCGTATTAGACGCTGGCTTCTAGCTGTCAAAAAGAATCATTCAGGGGAGGTTGAAATAGCGTCCCATGTAAATGGAGCCTTACAGCTTGTAAACGTGCCTAAACGCGGTAACTCGCATTTAGCAGCATTTCGTATATAGGTGTCTTTCATTAAAAAAAAACGCCTCTGGATGCAAACGCGGCTAGACATGGCTAAACGCGGCATGTAAACGCGGCTAAACGGACGGTTTCTAGCTGTCAAGTTAAAATCGTTCAGGGGAGGATAAACAACGTCCCGTGTACATTAAGCCTTAGAAAGAAGAAATGACTGCTCACTGCTTAATTAACGCTCAGGATATTAGGTGTATCTACCTTCAGAAAAAACAGCATTTCTAAGACATGGATTCAGCTGGCTATTAGAAATGTTTCTTTTTTTCTACTCTAGTCCTTTGTTATGTTAATATTACAGGAGGTCAGCAGTTTCTGGGATTCTATGACAGGCACGTCTGGTACCATCAATTATTCAATAGTTAAAATCACTTATATTACATACTGTATCTTCCTACTTCTATTGTTTAGCAGATTGTGAACATTTTTGCTATATCTACATGCTTCATTTTTTGAGTTGCAGCTAGGAGATTAGCTTTTTAGCGTTGACAAGCAAATGTGCTTAAAGCCTAAAATTGGCCATACATGGATCAAAATTCCGCTTGTTCAGCAGGGATCGGCTGAATTTAGATTGGTTGTACACAAGTTGATCAATCGAGCCTGTTGGAATATTTTCTCTCGATCAGCATCTCTAGGTATAGCTGGCGGTGCTGATCAGTGTTTTCTGATCGTGGTGAAGTCTTCTTGCTATCAGAATACAATAGCTTAGTGGGAGAGATTCCCCCATCCACATCAAATGTGTGGAAGAGGAAGTTGAGTAATTTTCTTTCCCTCGACCTGCTGGTTGAACAAAAAAAATGACTCATGAATGGCCAGGCTAAGCCCACCTTTTGAAAAATAAATAAATAAATGCACCCATATTTATTAATACAAAATGTGCATTTTATATTTTTTGAATTGGTGCCTGTAAAGCATTGCAATGCTCTGGCTCTTATACACTATTCATGTCAGGAGCTGGAGAAAGCAACAACTAGCTACAAGTGCAGTGACTTAACTACATTTGTGCTTCATTGAGAACCACAAGTCCCTCTGGCACAGTGGCAGATGAAAATGATAGTTTCTTCATTCACAGATGTCTTTGAATAAATGACTAGACTGTCAGATCCACGTACGAACATACCAAATTTAATTAATAATAGGATTCGGTGGAGAGAAAAACATGCCAATATTTCACGCCTGGAATGTACACAGTGGGAGGGGAGGAAACATGATCTTATGCCCACTGAAAGATGTGGGACAACTTCAATGCTTCCACTGCCCTCTTTGTCCCTCCTTGATAGTTGACAAATGCCACCACCTTGCAGTTATCAGACTGCACCCTACTGGATGCCCTTCCCAGAGCCTTGTCCACAGCAGGAGTGACAGCCTGATCACCTGTATTTCCAGCATGTTGATTGAAAGTTGAGCCCCCTCCTGTGACCAGAGACCATGAAGAGAAGAGAGCAAAGAAGTTACCAAGTATACCTTCCTAGCCCAGCGGGCTGGAATCCGTAGTTACAATCTTCCAGCAAAGCGGAAGGACTTCCCAGAAGTGCAAAGCGGAACCACCAATTTCGAGAAGAGATGCCTTTGACAGATGACTCAGCTTGACCTCACTGTCAAGGGAGTGTGGAGACTTGGAGAGAATTTCCTATAAAGGACAAGAAACAACAAATTGACGCCCATGTACATGAGCACAGGAGCTGAACACTGTTTTTTAGCTTCTTAGATGTGAGAAACACCTTGGCAGGGCCAGACCTAGGTATTCTATTCCAGGTGGAAGTATAGTACAAGAAACAAATTCTTGAAATTGAGAGGCCAGCTAAATTCCTCCAGGGTCCAGATGGAAAGTAAGAGATAGGACCCTAGGCCTGAAATAGATTCTGCAGATTGTACAGGTACTCCAACTATCAAGATACCCCATAGTCTTAATAAGGCCAGAACAGAGACCAATAACTTGATGAATATTAAAGGGATAGACTCCAAGTAAAAATGAAGGGCCACTAAATAATAATGACCCTCCTCATCACAAAGCAAGGGAAGCTATAACAATAGGAGTAGTAAGTATCCTTGAAGCTGATTGGAGTTAACAGGTCCCTCTGATCAAGAGAGACCACCATTGATTGAACAAGCTCCGTTCTGAGTTTCCACACTCTAATGAAGGCAGTCAGTCCTTTGAGGTCAAGGATAGACTGAGCCCCATCCTTCTTTGAAACAGTGAACAAGTTGGAATCAATGTCTTTGAAACTTTTCTGAGGGGGCAACTGCATCAGTATCCCCTGCACCACCAATCCAAATCTGCTAGATGTTGAGAAATAAGATCAACATTAGAGGAGAAAAAACACTCTGGTGGGGGGATAAGAACTCTATCTTGTACCTAGACCACCGTCTCCCAACCTATTTATCTGAGATGTATGTCAACCAGAGGTTTACGAAGGAAGGATGATATTCCCCCTTCCAAAGTTGTCAAGTGTAAAATCTCAGAAGCTCTCCCATGGCCAGGGAGCTATAGGTGTAGTGTACAGCGACCAGTACAGGTAAATGACTGAATGTGGCTGTGCTAATGTAAGCGCCAATCACTTCTGCATCAGCTCTCTACCTATGGGCCACGTTCATGTTTCGTGATATATGCCATACAGGCACATGTTTAGAAGAGTATTGCTGCATACAGCTATTCGCTTGCATTAGTGGCTGTATGCAGCACCTGCAGCTCCCCAGGCATGAGAAAGCACTGGAGATTTTATACTTGAGGTCTTTGGAGCTAATACATGTTTTGTGCATAAAGCCAAATGGAACATGTATAAATTAGAGCCTATTAATAATCAAGAGTCATTTTCCCATAAATTCTTATATTTCTCCTAAACTTTTGCATTTAGGAGGTGTGGCAATTCTATGCCCCGCCACAGGTAAAAAAGAGTGTATAACCCAATATTCTCATCCAGCCAGATTGAGGTGTTCCAGGGGGTTTTGTCATACGGGGGAAACTGGCTTTTCAGTTTCCTCATCATTTAGTACAATACGTTTTGGGACCTGGTGCCAGGAGATTTCGTAGTGATCTGGGAGGGGTGAAATCTCCAGTCCTGAGTCCATGTTTTGTAAAAAACTGGCACACTGATTGGGCAGGTGTGTGCTCGACTTTTAGAGGAGACCTGACTATGGTTCTGGGCTCCTCCCCAGCAGAGGAGGTCTCTGCCCAGGATTCAAGAGGGCTTCACCTATGAGACAGTTGGGACCCAGAGCAACAAGGGGCTGCTAAGGTTATGGACCCAAACATGTGTATGAAAACTGTCTGTAAAAGACAGACAAAAACTTAAAGAGTAAGGCCAGAGCAGCAGTTCTGAATGTGTAAGCCAGGAGGCTGAGTGTCATTTTTTTTATAGAAGACCAATGCTGAAAACCCCTGCGAGGGAAACTCATGTTTTGTGTTTTCTGAACTATCTTTTAATAAAATTGGGAAAGAGAAGCTCTTAAAAAAGAGAAAAGCTAGTGTCTGTGTCCTTAAAATTCTGCCATTTGAAGCAAATTCTCACAGAGGATATGCTTTTGCTTTTCTGTTGATGATAGATGTCTAAACTAAAAAAGGTTTATGTGTATGTAGCATGCTTAGACATGCATCTGGTGATTTAGCATTCCCAAAGACCGGTTTCTCTTCCAAGTATGACAAAGATATTAAAGCATTTGTAGTACAGGTATTAGTAGGCAAAATGATACATTATATTGATAATAAGAGAGGCTATGTAGCACCACAAAGAGGAAGACATCCGAGCTATAGGTCTCCCCATAACTATAATATTGGACATACTTCAGGCCCCAGAAATAGGGGTAGGGGTGGAAACAGAGGACAAGGTCATCCTTGTTTTCCCTCCGACCAACATTACCATCATAAAAATGAGGAGAGAGTTGCCTCTCCTGCTCCCTACTACAGGAATGAAGCAAGTTATGGATATGATAATTATTACTCCCCTAGACCCTCCAGACCCCCCTCAGCACCTCCAACCGATTTTCCCCGCTCAGGAGAAGAAACCCTTCTACTGGTGACTACCCATATAGGGGGAATAATTATGGTAATCTGGACCGTCCTCCTTACAACTATAACCAAGAATACCCTGAACCACCCAGAAATTGGAGTTTTCCCTGGGAGAAACACGGCAAAGGAAGAAGTCCAGAACTAGAAGAGGCACCAGAGGGAGGAGGAAGAGATGGAAAGAAATGGAAACTAAGGATGAAATTAAAGTTTTGAATAAAGGACTAAATCACACAATTTGAGTGTATTTCATCCCTTGAAAAATTCACGATCCACATGAACTTTACTGATGAACTTTTCTTCACGTTTTGCATTTATTTGCACATTTTCGCAATAGTTGCACAATTCTTATGGACTATTGAGATGAGTTGTATTTTCAATAACAATTGCACATTATTTTTTACATTTTGTATTAATTTATTGGATTTGCACTAGTACTTTATATGAGGATTGTTTAATTATTTTTACACCTCAGTTTCACTATAACAGTCACTGTTATTTTAGTTGAGTGCTACACAATTGATATATACAGTTATTCATCAGTTAGGCCAATATGTATTCTTATTCTCTACATATTTTTGGTAAATAAAATCGCAAAAAGCATTTATTGATTGGTTTGTGCAAAAGTTATCGTGTCTACAAACTATGAGAATAGATTTATGGCGTTTTTATTATTATTTATTTATTTTTACTGGTAATGGCGGCGATCTGCAATTTTTATCGGGACTGCGATATTGCGGCAGACAGATTGGACACTTGTGACACTTTTTTGGGACCATTGACATTTATACAGAGGTCAGAAATTGAAATAGCCACTGATTACTGTATAAATGTCACTGGTAGGGAAGGGGTTAAGCTGTAGGGGGCAATCAAGGGGTTAAATGTGTTCCCTCACTGTGTTCTAACTGTGTGGGGGCTGGGCTGGCAGGGGCATGACAGATCTAACTGATCCCGATTACAGGGATCAGTAGATCACTGCTGCCATGTCCCCTGACAGAACGGGAAACCAACATTTTTACATTGGCGGTTCCCCGTTCTGCCTTTGTATTAATTGAACGTGGGCCGTCGGTGGACATCAAGACTGCCCGACCCACGGCCATACTCATGCAGTTTGCGGCAGGCACGAGATTGTGCCGCTGCTGGGCCGCGCCTGCCCGCAACTGCGACCGCACAAATTGCCGTTTATATACGGCGATTTGCGCAGTACTGCTACAGTGCAGCAATAAATGTACGCGATGCATGTTAAAGCAGATTTAGCTGCATTTGGTTGTGTTTAGTCTCGCTTACATGCGTTTAGCTGCAATCAGTGTCTATTCACAGCTAAATTGACCAAGACCTGACAAGAAAAGCTGCGCCCTTGACCTTTGTCCCTCAGCGCACAGGGCCCTATATGCAAGTACCACCCAGGAAAGCATTCAGGCCTGCAATAGACTTTGACAGGTTGCCTGCAACAGGGATGGATGTTGCACCTGTCCCTCCCGGGGTGCACTAAAACACCAGGAAGTACTGCTCCTAGACAGCCACATTTGCAGGAGGCCTGACTGTGATAACAGTGATCACATTGGCTTTGACTTTGTTACTTTGGCTTTTGCCTTTAACAGCTTCACAGCTGAATTCATTTGCCAGCCTTGGAAGTGGCAACTGTTCTAACAGGTTTTCTTTGTGGCAACAAAACATTAATTGTTGCCATATCTAAATCATCAGTGCTTTCTTTGCCTTTATACCATAAACTGCATCCCTGGCAGAACTATATTTAAAGGTAACATTTCTGAACAAGTTTTTTTTACGTGAATAGGCATTTGCTTTCTGAGATATTAGTGGTGCTAGAGGTTTCTGCCATGCCAAAGGAGTTGTACACTTGTAGAATTCAAGTGCTCTTCTCTTTGTATCTGACTGATGGGCGGCCCGTCATTTTCCATGTACAGCTTCAATATGATATTTATGGGTACGTTTTTGGCAATGTGAACATTGGTAAATTGCTGAGACTACATCAAGTAATCTTACAAGCTGAATTGACAATTGGATGTAGTATAGCCATAATTTTGGTTACATCCTTTCTTTAAGTGATACTAAACACACACTGTTTAATTTGCATTGTCCCTTCTATTACTGTATGTGGATGATGGCCCTGTAATTATTTTAACCAGTTCAGATCCGCGCTATAGCCAAAAGACGGCTACAGCGTGGCTCTGAAATGCCCGGAGGATGTCTATGGACATCCTCCTTTGTGCATGCACCCCGCGCATACTCGCAGCCTGCTGTGTGGGCGTGCCCGCGGGTCAAGCGGACTCGATGTCCGCCTGAGACCCGCCCATCACCATTAGCAGCTGCAGAACGGGGAACCGCCGATGTAATAGGGTGGAACTCTGCTTTAATGTGAAGGCTGTAAATACCTACATTTCCTGCTGCCCATGTTGTTGAATGTTGCTGTTATAAGAAGATTGAAGTTTGTTTAAAATCTAACACTTCTGGGAGTGTTGACCTCCTGTGTGCTCTGCATTGCTCAAGGGAACCTCCTGCCAACCCCTCACAGGGTTGGTTTCCACAAAGACTTTGTGGGGCAATTTCACCTAATCAGAGCAGCCTTCAAAAAAGCAGGCAGAAATAGAGATAGGTATACTGTATATAGTCTTCTTTGAAAGCACTACTTTTGTTTAATTTAAACAGTTAGTTCACCTTTAAGGACATTTTACACAAAATGCCCCGCAGCATCCCAAGCACATTACAATCCATTCTTCTGCTTTTGAAAAAAAAAGTGCTTCTTTGTCATTCCATGCCTGTAGGCCACACACAGTTACATTAGAAGCGTGCTCCAACACTGAAGGAACAGTCTTTGATCAAGCAGGCGTGCTAGTTCTTTGGATGCTGGGAGCACCCTTATAATGTCCTGCCATTAAAGCAGGAGTGAAGAGGGTTACCTACTCTTAGTTTTTGCAGACCAGCCATCTACAGCTTACAGGCATTGAATGACAAAGGAGCACTCTTTTGAAAGTTGCGAAGTGGATTATAATGTGCTTGGGATGTTGCCGTGAAGCAGCGAATAAGGTTTTTTGGAAAATGTGCCTAAAGCTGATCCAACCATTTAAGCAACATCCCCAGCTCAAGTCACAAGAAGCAACAATTTGATCACCTCTGCGTCATTTCTGATCACCGATATAAACAAAAAAAAACCAAAACAATATTTCTAACTTTTTGCTAAAATGCATATTCAAAAAGAAAAATATATTAAAAAAAATGTATTTATTGGTTTTGGCCAATTTACATCCTCATATTTTTGGTAAAAAAAATCACAATCGGCGTTTATTGATTGGTTTGCGCAAAAGTTGCAGCGTTTAAAAACCATGAGAAATAATTTCTGGCGTTTTTACAAATTTTTTTTTCTTTTTACTAGTAATGGCGGCGATCTGCAATTTTTATCGGGACTGTGATATTGCAGCAGACATGTCGGACATTTTTGACACTTTTTTGGGACCAATGACATTTATACAGCAATCAAAAATTTAAATATCCACTGATTACTGCGTAAATGTCATTGACAGTGAAGGGGTTAACCTGCAGGTGGAGATCTAGGGGTTAAGTGTGTTCCCTAGGCGTGTTCTAACTGTGAGGGGGCTGGGCTACCATGGGCATAAGAGATCTAACTGATCCCAGTGACAGGGATCAGTAGTTCTCTCACATGCTGCTTGACAGAGCAGGGAACCGCCGTGTTTACATCGGTGGTTCCCCATTTTTTCTTCTCTACCAGGCAATCATGACTCGCCGGCGGAGATCTAGTCCGCCCGAGCCACGGGCACACTTCTGCAGCGCACGCGCGAGCCGTCGTTTATAAACGGCGGTTTGCAGGGCACTGACACTCTGCAGCAGTAAATGTACGCAAGATGGTCGGGAACCGGTTAAGCATTTTCTCTTTAGCCTAGGTGGCTAGAGACAGAAAGTGATTTAGGACACTGCACTGCAGTGCTCTCTGTGCTCTCAATGAACTTCGGCTCCTGTGTGCACATCAAGCCTGTAGGCATGGGCTGAGGACCAGAGTCACTCCATATCTGAACAGCGGGGGGCCCCTGTTGCTGTATTGCTGGGACTGGTGAGAGGGCACTGCAGGCATTAACCTGTTGTTGCTAGCAGAGACTGAGCACATAAGGAATATGCGTCTAAATAGCAGCATTATTTACTGCATGCAGACTTTATTAGAACTGTCCTCATGTGCACGACCATAAAGAGTGGGCCCCAACGCTAGCTGGCTGAAGAACTAAGGCTAAAGACTGCTCACTCAGATAACTGCTTCAGAAGAACTTTGCCTAGTACCCATAGTAAGAGGTACCTCTTTAGAAAGTTTTAAGTTTGATTGCTGCCAGTCATATAGCATTAAAGTGTTTATAGCCTACTGTTTACAGGGGAGTTACTGCAGTATTATCATTGCTGTTATTGTTTTCTAATGCCATTACTTATTGCTGATTTTGTGGATTACAAGTTTTACTCTTATTTAGCTGCATAAAACTCCATTCTATGCTGCTATTGCCTAGTGTACGTATTGTCTAGTCTAGTGAACTGTGATTGACCTAATCCTAAACTTACTCATTTATGTGCATACTGCTATTTACTACAATGGACAATATATTGGGTTAATTTACCACTAACCAGCCAAATCTTAGTTGTATGCAGAGTATCTATATTTGTGCTCCCAGTAGCAGTGCAGTATCCATTTGCCTAACCTGGTGTGTCAGTGGGACTGAGGTTGTTCTCAGAGTGAAGGCAGATAAACAGAGAACCCTATCTACCAAGCAGCTCCTGCAGGGGTAGCACTACATCTGTTTTTACAAAAAACACTGTATAATGGAAAAAATAAACAGTGCCGAATGACATGTGTGTGGTATAATGAGCCACGTGTGTTGAAAAGTCATACCATGTGCATGAGTGTCACAGCAATAAAGGAGACAGAATACTGCTGCAGTTGCAGTGAACCATTACTAAGAAAAGCACTGCAAACAATAATCACTTTTCTCATGACAAAAAGAAGAAAAAAACACTCATGGTGTTTGCATTTAATAAAAATATCTGTCCAGTGAGGAGGCTGGCTGGTTTTGGTAACTTTGTCCAATGCATATCTTCAGTAATTGGTTTGTCCATATGTTCTTGAAAACGTACCCCCACATACATGGCATGCCTACATATGAAAGCAGCGATTGCGCTACAGAAGTTATATATTGCTGGGCACACCAGAGTGACAGAAATAATTCTAGTGCCATTACTTACAATTAAGTTTAAACTGATGACTTGGCTTGCACAATTTTAAACTTGACATGCTGGGTATATATTGACTTGGCACAACCTCATCTTTTGTATTTTAACAAACAATGGGTAATATATTGCATTTGTTTGCACATTTTTTAAAACGTTTGCACACATGTTAAAATGCACATTTTTGGCCTGAAGATTACTCAAAACCCTCAAACAGTATATATTTCCTGAAAACAGAGACCCTAGAGAATAAAATGGTGGTAGCTGCAATTTTTTACATCACATGGCATTAGCGCACGTTTATCAAACCCATATATTTGGTCAAATTAGTTTAATACGGACAGCACATAGTGCTGTTCTCATTATCAAAACATGAAACATTTGCATCGCATCATGTTGCTGTATTTAAAAAAACGTGGATCTCAACTCCTTCCATTCAAGTCTATGGGAACGCACATAACATAAACACATTAGGCCCTAATCACAACAGCCCCCCAAAAAATCTGGGGTGCATATTTAACGTGCTTCAAACGCGCAAGGGACATTTTAGGAGCAATTTTAATGCACCTTTAACATGCATTAACCATGCTCAAACACAATGAACAATGCACATTAAGTGCATTAAGTTCATCTCTATTATTTTTAGCAAGAGTGAGCAAGGCTCTACAGTTAGTAGCAGCATTTCCAACCTGGCATGTGTGCTCTTTCGGGTAACTGTTGAGCTGCCTGCAAGCACAAACCTGAGAGGTGTCCCACCTGCCAACTGAGGAACCATGCATGACGACACTGCTGTTGTCTTGCTCTTCAATGGCAAAAGCAAATACTACTATTAGCAGCATGGGCGTCTGCAGAACTTTTTTCAGGGGGGGGGCATCATTTTAAGGTCACCCATGCTCTGCCCCTTTCCGACAATATCATTATCACTGTCAGAGACTGCAGACATAGTACAAGAGCTAGTCAGAGACTGCGGATATAGTACAGGAGATGGTCAGAGACTGCAGACATGGTATAGGAGACGGTCAGAGACTGCAGACATAGTACAGGAGATGGTCAGGGACTGCGGACATAGCACAGGAGACGGTCAGAGACTGCAGACATGCTAAAGGAGACGGTCAGAAACTGCAGACATAGTACAGGACACTGTCAGGGACTGCAAACATAGTACAGGAGACGGTCAGAGACTGTGGACGTAGTACAGGAGATGGTCAGAGACTGCAGACACAGTACAGGAGACGGTCAGAGCCTGTGGACATGGAACAAGAGACAATCAGAAACTGCATACATAGCCCAAGAGACTGTCAGAAATTGCATACATGGCTCAATAGGATAAGGACCTAGTGGGGAACCCCCGATCCCTGATTCCAGGGGGGATGATTGCCCCTCCTTGACCCTACCTGCGGACGCCCATGACTAGTAGGGTCTCCAGGTCACAAACTTGCAACAGTTTATAAAGAAAAAAATCTGGGTTTACATGCCA
This sequence comes from Glandirana rugosa, assembly GCA_018402905.1. Lineage (NCBI taxonomy): Eukaryota > Metazoa > Chordata > Amphibia > Anura > Ranidae > Glandirana > Glandirana rugosa. Next base: position 1,430,118 of record BLSH010008563.1, on the reverse strand, counting down.
TTTAAAGCTGTAAAGTACAGTATGTAGGCATACAGTGTAAAATCCGTCAGTGTGACAGCCGAGAGCCACAGCTGCAGCGTATATTTGCCCATAGGACTATATTACAGAAAACTCAGTGCATACGTAACTGCCAGCACCGGCATGTAATCGGATGGACATAATTTTGTAAAATGTAACAGTTATAAAAATATGCATATACGTGAGCAGGGGAGGGCTGGCAGCCTTAGGCCTGGGGGGCAAGTCCAATCAAGCAGCCCATTGAACCACCGAATCACCTCACCACCCATGCCCACCTGGTTTTATAACATATATTGATGATATCAAGCAAGACAAATATGATACAATGTGGTAACATAATTTAATGTTAATAGCAACAAAGGAGGTTTAGCAAAAATAATGCATCAATGCAGCCTCAAGGGTGCCCATCAGTGTTGCCTCACCTGTGCCAATCAAAGCAGCATGATCAGTGACCATCCATGCAGTCCCACCAGTGCCCATCAGTGTTGCCTCACCAGTGCCAATCAAAGCAGCATGATCCGTGATCATCCATGCAGTCTCACCAGTGTCCATCAGCTCAGCCTCATCAGTGCCCATCAGCTCAGCCTCATCAGTGCCCATCAGTGCAGCCTCACCAGTGCCCATCATTGAGGCCTTATCAGTGCAGCCTCACCAGTGCCCATCAGTGCAGCCTGATAGGTGCCCATCAGTGCAGTCTGATCAGTGCCCATCAATGCAACCTAACCAGTGACCGTCAGTGCCTATCAATGCAACCTCACCAGCAGTGGCGGCTGGTGAAATTTTTGGATAGGGGGCGCCAGACCCCGCCCTTCTGCTTTGACCCCTCCGACTACTGTAAGCCCCACCCCTTATATATTCCACCCATTGTGTCCGGACTCCTGTTAGTGGCGGCTGGTGCTCAAAATTTTTGGGTGCGCAATTAAATTGAAAATTTAAACTGTTAGTAATGCAGCACTGTAAATAGCCATTTATCAGGTTATTATTTATCATTACTGGTGGATAAAATATTGAAAAATTGTACTGTTTAGGTCAACTGTTGAAGAATGCAGTAAATGTACCATAAATCAGTGATTTTTTTTAAAACAGTAAACAAACTTTATTGTACAGCAAACAACAACAAAAAAACTCAATCTGAATACAATGCACGCCACATTCACATTTGCACCAGTAGTATTATTTTAAAATAAATTTTGCTCTCCTTTCTTTCTGGCTTGCAAATTTTTCAATGACCTTGTGGTTGAAGCCATCTCAGTCACCACCCTCTTTTCCATGGACAGCATGGCCAATGCATTCAGCCTCTCCTGGGTCATGGTATTTCTCAGGAAAGTCTTAATCCGTTTCAAGGTTGAGAAACACCTCTCAGCTTCTGCTGTGGTCATGGGTATGGTGATGAGCATCTTCAGCAGGTTGACCGTCTCTCCAAAGACCTTTACAAGATTGTTCTCCACAAACAGCTGGAATAGGTCCACAGCACCACAATACTTTCTGAACTCCTCTGTGCGGTAGATGAGGCTAAGCTCTGTCTTCAATTTACTCTTATTGAGCATTGGATAGGCCTTCAAAGTCTTGCTTAGTGCATCCTCCGGAAACGCCATTGCGTACTGTTCAAACCTGTCTGCTTGAAGCAAGGTAGCACTAACAAGGTGGTTTGTATAGGAGAAACGTTGCATGCTATGTAATATTATGATATCACAGACCTGTAGAGTGAAGGATAACAAAAAAAAAATGATGTAGTGATGACAAAATGTACATTTCATCTCTGTTAGCTCCCTGAGCATCAGAAATGCATGAAACTTCACATATTTACTAAGAATGTATTGTCCATGTGTAGAGTTCTGAGAAATTATGGATTCAAAAACAATGAAACTGATCTCCCTTCTTAAATTAAAACTGGTCATTTTAAAGGTTGCAGACTGCAACCTTTAAAATGTTCAGTTTTAAGTTATAAAGGGAGAATAGTTTCAGTAATCCATCATTTCTCAGAACTCCATACACATGGACAATACATTCTTAGTAAATATGTCAAATTTCATGCATTTCTGATGCTCAGGGAGATGAAGGCTGCAATACAAATTTTATCCACTAGAGGGAATAACAAAACATTTTAGGTCACAACATTTTTAGATGAATATTGTAAGAAACATATTTTTCTTTCCAATATTCATATCTATAAGAGGGAGCTATCAAAAATACAAATATTGCAACAAATAAAAACTTACCTCGGATGCAATGTGCTTATGGACTTCTGGATCGAGCGAGCCCCTCCTCTTTGGTTGAGAACCACCTTCACTGCTTTGCTGAACCAGGGATGGGAGAGAATTTCTGAAAAATGTATGAGTAATAAAATGATAAATAATAATAACAACAACAACACATGGCAAAGGAGGAATACAGCTGCTACCTGATCTTCTGTATGTCCTGCTGGAACTGCTGGATGCTCCCCTTAATGTGGACTGAATCTATATCCTTCTTGTGGAGTTTGGCATAAAGGATGTCTACATGTGGCATGATTTTGTGAAAAAGAGTCAGAAAAAATTTAAAATCCTGATTCTCCAGCAGCACGGCAAAGGCTCCTGCCTCTCTCATGGTAACAGGGTCAAAGTCACCGGAGTCTCGTATTGCTTCAAACAGCGGATGAGGTCCTCCCTGTGCTCAAACACTGTATTGACAGCATGGCTTTGGAAGTTCCATCTGATGCTGCTTGTTGTTGGCAGTCTATGGGCAACTATTTCATTAAGAACATCTGTGCGCTTGGGTGATCTTGAAAAAAAGCTGGCAAATCCTCCAAGGTTAGCAAAAAAAAGTCTCACTTTGGGTATTTGAGAAGTGGCCTGTTGCATGATTAGATTAAGTTGGTATGCAGAGCAGTGGATGTAATGGGCATTTGGGTACACATCTTGTATTTTCTTCTGAACACCTGCAGTGGCACCCCTCATCACACTGGCTCCATCATAGGCTTGGGAGATGAGCTTACGCTTCTGATACTCTGGAAGGATGACAGCAAGGCGTTCTTGTAGTGCTGCAGCAATGGAATCCGCTGTAGTCGATTGCAGAGGAATAAATTCAAAAAACCTCTCCTGTACATTGTTTTTGTTATCAATGTAGCGCAGTACTAGCACAAGTTGGCACTGTGTGGCAATATCGGTGGTCTCGTCAGCCTGGATAGAGAAAAAATCACTGCTCCGTGCTTCTCGGATAATTTCCTCCTTTACAACAGACAACATACAGTCCAACAGCTCGTTCTGCACAGTTTTTGAAGTCCCCTTAAAAAACAGTGGCATTCTCGAGGTGCTCTTTTAAAACTCCATCAAGAGAACCAACAAAGTCAACGAGGCCACGGAATATCCCGGGATTTTCTGATGTCTCGCTCTTATCATGGCCACGCAAAGCCAGCTCAAATGCACCACAAAATTTGACACCTTTTATTATTCTCGACAGGATGTGTCGATTTTTTGTGACCTCTTTATTATGCTTTCAAATGCCAATTCTGTAGCTTTCACTTAGCTGGTCAGCAATGCTACGCTTCCCAAAAAACTGGAGCCTCATAATGTTGTCAAGATGGCTTTGGGTAGCTTCATGCCGGTTGCACTTTCCAGTGAGATGCTTTAGGTCGCAAACCAATGTTGATATCCACAACGTGTCGGTGCCATGATTTTGGAATAGTAAACAGGGAAAACAATAATAGGCATTACTGACATCACATCCAGCTAGCCAACTCCAATTCCTATAAGAAGTGGTGGAAAAGCTTTGAGTGCAAACTCCACCACCATCACTTGACCTCTGCTGAATTTGCAGTTTGGGATGATGTGGTCCAAGCTCTTTTATCCGTTTTTTTTCTTCATCAGAACGCCTAAAGAAAGGCGATTGTTTCAGAGTCAGAACCGAATTTTCCATAATTTTTGAAAAATGTATCTTCCACTAAGATCAATACCTATGAATCAAATGAGAATCTGGGTCAGTTTAAAAGAGAGATAGGTATGGCACTGCCAAATGCAAGTGTCTATTTAATCAAGATGTGCCCATCAATTGCAGCCTCACCATGCCCATCAAATGCAGCCTCACTGTACCCATCATGAGGGGTTCCCACCATCCCTGTGCTGATTTCTTGGGTCTGTACACCCGCTGTGCCCATTATGAGTGGTTCTCACCATCCCTGTGCTGAGTTACTGGCTGGCTTTTATACTGGCAATAGATTACATCATATAGGCTGAACATTATACACAGGGCTCTGTATATCATATACCACAAGCTGTACATTATACACCGGGCTCTGTATATCATACACAACAAGCTGTACATTATACAACGGGCTCTGTATATCATATACCAGGCTGTACATTATACACTGGGCTCTGTATATCATATACCAAACTGTATATTATACACGGGGCTCTGTATATCATTTACCAGGCTGTATATTATACACGGGGCACTGTATATCATATACCAGGCTGTATATTATACACCGGGCTCTGTATATCATATACCAGGCTGTACATTATACACCGGGCTCCGTACATCATATACCAGGCTGCACATTATATACCGGGCTCTGTATATCATATACCAGGTTGCACATTATACACCAGGCTCTGTACATCATATACCAGGCTGAACATTATACATCGAGCTCTGTACATAATATACCAGGCTGTACCTTATACACCGGGCTCTGTACATCATATACCAGGCTGTACATTATACACCGGGCTCTGTATATCATATACCAAGCTGTACATTATACCCCAGGCTCTGTACATCATTTACCAGGCTGTACATTATATACCGGGCTCTCTATATCATATACAATGCTGTACATTATACATCGGGCTCTGTATATCATATACCAGGCTGTACATTATACACCGGGCTCTTTATATCATATACAAGGCTGCACATTATGCACCGGGCTCTGTATATCATATACCAGGCTGTACATTATACACCGGGCTCTGTATATCATATACCAGGCTGCACATTATACACCGGGCTCTGTATATCATATACCAAGCTGTACATTATACACCGAGCTCTGTACATCATATACTATGCTGTACATTATACACTGGGCTCTGTATATCATATACCAGACTGTACTTTATACACCGGGCTCTGTATATCATATACCAGGCTGTACATTATACACCAGCCTCTGTATATCATATACCAAGCTGTACATTATACACCTGGCTCTGTATATCATATACCAGGCTGTACATTATACCCCAGGCTCTGTATATCATATACCAGCTTGTACATTACACCCCGGGTTCTGTATATCATATACCAGGCTGTACATTATACACCGGGCTCTGTACATCATATACCAGGCTATACATTATACACCGGGCTCTGTATATCATACACAAGGCTGTACATTATACACCGGGCTCTGTATATCATATACCAGGTTAAACATTATACACCGTGCTCTGTATATCATATACCAAGCTGTACATTATGCATTGGGCTCTGTATATCATATACCAAGCTGTACATTATACACCCGGCTCTGTACATCATATACCAGGCTGTACATTAAACACCGGGCTCTGTATATCATATACCAAGCTGTACATTATACACCGGGCTCTGTATGTGGATTTCTTGGGTCTGTACACCCGCTGTGTCCATTACGAGTGGTTCTCACCATCCCTGTGCTGAGTTACCGGCTGGCTTTTATACTGGCAATAGATTACATCATATAGGCTGCACATTATACACCGGGCTCTGTATATCATATACCACAAGCTGTACATTATACACCGGGCTCTGTATATCATATACCACAAGCTGTACATTATACACCGGGCTCTGTATATCATATACCAAACTGTGTATTATACACCGGGCTCTGTATATCATATATCAGGCTGTATATTATACACCGTGCCCCGTACATCATATACCAGGCTGCACATTATACACCGGGCTCTGTATATCATATGCAAGGCTGTACATTATACACCGGGCTCCGTACATCATATACCAGGCTGCACATTATACACCGGGCTCTGTATAACATATACCAGGTTGCAAATTATACGCCAGGCTCTGTACATCATATACCAGGCTGAACATTATACATCGAGCTCTGTACATAATATACCAGGCTGTAACTTATACACCGGGCTCTGTATATCATATACCAAGCTGTACATTATACACCGGGCTCTGTATATCATATACCAAGCTGTACATTATACCCCAGGCTCTGTACATCATTTACCTGGCTGTACATTAAATACCGGGCTCGGTACATCATATACAAGGCTGTAAATTATACACCGGGCTCTGCATATCATTATACCAAGCTGTACATTATACACCGGGCTCTGTATATCATATACCAGGCTGCACATTATACACCGGGCTCTGTAAATCATATACAATGCTGTACATTATACATCGGGCTCTGTATATCATATACCAGGCTGTACATTATACACCGGGCTCTGTATATCATATACCAGGCTGCACATTATACACCGGGCTCTGTATATCATATACCAGGCTGCACATTATATATCGGGCCCTGTACATAATTTACCAGGCTGCACATTATACACCGGGCTCTGTATATCATATACCAAGCTGTACATTATACACCGGGCTCTGTATATCATATACCAGGCTGTACATTATACACCGGCCTCTGTATATCATATACCAAGCTGTACATTATACACCAGGCTCTGTATATCATATACAGGTGGACATTATACAACGGGCTCTGTATATTATATACCAAGCTGTATATTATACAACGGGCTCTGTATCTCATATACCAAGCTGTACGTTATACACCGGGCTCTCTACATCATATACTAAGCTGTACATTATACGAAGGGCTTTGTATATCATATACCAGGCTGCACATTATACACTGGGCTCTGTACATCATATACCAGGCTGTACATTTTACACCGGGCTCTGTACATCATATACCAGGCTGTACATTATACACCGGGCTCTGTACATCATATACCAGGCTGCACATTATACATTGGGCTCCGTATATCATATACCAGGCTGTACATTATACACCGGGCTCTGTATATCATATACCAAGCTGTACATTATACACCAGGCTCTGTATATCATATACCAGGCTGTACATTGTACACCGGGCTCTGTATATCATATACCAGGCTGTACATTATACACCGGGCTCTGTATATCATATACCAGGCTGCACATTATACACCGGCTCTATATATCATATACCAAGCTGTACATTATACACCGGGCTCTGTACATTATACACTGGGCTCTGTATATCTTATACCAAGCTGTACATTTTACACCGGGCTCTGTACATCATATACCAAGCTGTAAATTATACACTGGGCTCTGTATATAAAATACCAAGCTGTACATTATACACTGGGCTCTGTATATCATATACCAGGCTGTACATTAAACACTGGGCTCTGTACACCATATACCAGGCTGTACATTATACACTGGGCTCTGTATATCATATACCAGGCTGCACATTATACACCGGACTCTGTACATTATATACCAGGCTGCACATTGTACACCAGGCTCTGTATATCATATACCAGGCTGTGCATTATACACCGGGCTCTGTATATCATATACCAAGCTGTACATTATACACCGGGCTCTGTACATCATATACCAGGCTGTACATTATACACCGGGCTCTGCATATCATATACCAAGCTGTACATTATACACCGGGCTCTGTACATCATATACCAAGCTGTATATTATACACCGGGCTCTGTACATCATATACCAGGCTGTACATTGTACACCGGGCTCTATAAATCATATACCAGACTGCACATTATACACCGGGCTCTGTATATGATATACCAAGCTGTACATTATACACCGGGCTCTGTATATCACATACCAAGCTGTACATTATACACCGGGCTCTGTATATCATATACCAGGCTGTACATTATACACCAGGCTCTGTATATCATATACCAGGCTGTACATTATACACCGGGCTCTGTATATCATATACCAGGCTGCACATTATATACCGGGCTCTGTATATCATATACCAAGCTGTACATTATACACCGGGCTCTGTACATTATACCCTGGGATCTGCATATCTTATACCAAGCTGTACATTTTACACCGGGCTCTGTACATCATATACCAAGCTGTAAATTATACACCGTGCTCTGTATATAATATACCAAGCTGAACATTATACACAGGGCTTTGTATATCATATACCAGGCTGTACATTATACACTGGGCTCTGTACACCATATACCAGGCTGTATATTATACACTGGGCTCTGTACATCATATACCAGGCTGTACATTATACACCGGGCTCTGTATATCATATACCAAGCTGTATATTATACACCGGGCTCTGTATTTCATTTACCAAGCTGTACATTATACACCGGGCTCTGTATATCATATACTAAGCTGTACATTATACACCGGGCTCTGTACATCATATACCAGGCTGTACATTATGCAACAGGCTCTGTATATTATATACTAAGCTGTATATTATACAACGGCCTCTGTATCTCATATACCAACCTGTAAATTATACACCGGGCTCTGTACATCATATTCCAGGCTGTACATTATACACCGGGTTCTGTACATCATATACCAGGCTGCACATTATACATCGGGCTCTGTATATCATATACCAGGCTGTACATTATACACCGGGATCTGTACATCATATACCAGGCTGCACATTATACATCGGGCTCTGTATATCATATACCAGGCTGTACATTATACACCGGGCTCTGTACATCACATACCAAGCTGTACATTATACACCGGGCTCTATATATCATATACCAGGCTGTACATTATACACCGGGCTCTGTATATCATATACCAGGCTGTAAATTATACACCGGGCTCTGTATATCATATACCAGGCTGCACATTATACACCGGGCTCTGTATATCATATACCAAGCTGTACATTATACAAGGGCTCTGTACATTATACATTTGGCTCTGTATATATTATACCAAGCTGTACATTTTACACCGGGCTCTCTACATCATATACCAAGCTGTAAATTATACACCGGGCTCTGTATATAATATACCAAGCTGTACATTATACACCGGGCTCTGTACATCATATACCAGGCTGTACATTATACATGAGTTCTGTGCATCATATACCAGGCTGTACATTATACACCGGGCTCTATACATCATATACCAGGCTGTACATTATACACCGGGCTCTGTATATGATATACCTAGCTGTATATTATACACCGGGCTCTGTATATGATATACCAAACTGTACATTATACACCGGGCACTGTACATCATATACCAGGCTGTATATTATACACCGGGCTCTGTACATCATATACCAAGCTGTATATTATACACCGGGCTCTGTATATCATATACCAGGCTGCACATTATACACCGGGCTCTGTAAATGATATACCAAGCTGTACATTATACACCGGGCTCTGTATATGATATACCAAGCTGTACATTATACACCGGGCTCTGTACATCACATACCAAGCTGTACATTATACACCAGGCTCTGTATATCATATACCAGGCTGTACATTATACACCGGGCTCTGTATATCATATACCAGGCTGTACATTATACACCGGGCTCTGTATATCATATACCAGGCTGCACATTATACACCGGGCTCTGTATATCATATACCAAGCTGTACATTATACACCGGGCTCTGTACATTATACACTGGGATCTGCATATCTTATACCAAGCTGTACATTTTACACCGGGCTCTGTACATCATATACCAAGCTGTAAATTATACACCATGCTCTGTATATAATATACCAAGCTGTACATTATACACAGGGCTTTGTATATCATATACCAGGCTGTACATTATACACTGGGCTCTGTACACCATATACCAGGCTGTATATTATACACTGGGCTCTGTACATCATATACCAAGCTGTATATTATACACCGGGCTCTGTATTTCATATACCAAGCTGTACATTATACACCGGGCTCTGTATATCATATACTAAGCTGTACATTATACACCGGGCTCTGTACATCATATACCAAGCTGTAAATTATACACCGTGCTCTGTATATAATATACCAAGCTGTACATTATACACAGGGCTTTGTATATCATATACCAGGCTGTACATTATACACTGGGCTCTGTACACCATATACCAGGCTGTATATTATACACTGGGCTCTGTACATCATATACCAAGCTGTATATTATACACCGGGCTCTGTATTTCATATACCAAGCTGTACATTATACACTGGGCTCTGTTTATCATATACTAAGCTGTACATTATACACCGGGCTCTGTACATCATATACCAGGCTGTACATTATGCAACGGGCTCTGTATATTATATACTAAGCTGTATATTATACAACGGCCTCTGTATCTCATATACCAACCTGTAAATTATACACCGGGCTCTGTACATCATATTCCAGGCTGTACATTATACACCGGGTTCTGTACATCATATACCAGGCTGCACATTATACATCGGGCTCTGTATATCATATACCAGGCTGTACATTATACACCGGGCTCTGCACATCACATACCAAGCTGTACATTATACACCGGGTTCTGTATATCATATACCAACCTGTAAATTATACACCGGGCTCTGTACATCATATTCCAGGCTGCACATTATACACCGGGCTCTGTATATCATATACCAGGCTGTACATTATACACCGGGCTCTGTATATCATATACCAGGCTGTAAATTATACACCGGGCTCTGTATATCATATACCAGGCTGCACATTATACACCGGGCTCTGTATATCATATACCAAGCTGTACATTATACACCGGGCTCTGTACATTATACACTTGGCTCTGTATATATTATACCAAGCTGTACATTTTACACCGGGCTCTCTACATCATATACCAAGCTGTAAATTATACACCGGGCTCTGTATATAATATACCAAGCTGTACATTATACACCAGGCTCTGTACATCATATACCAGGCTGTACATTATACATGGATTCTGTGCATCATATACCAGGCTGTACATTATACACCGGGCTCTATACATCATATACCAGGCTGTACATTATACACCGGGCTCTGTATATGATATACCTAGCTGTACATTATACACCGGGCTCTGTATATGATATACCAAGCTGTACATTATACACCGGGCACTGTACATCATATACCAGGCTGTATATTATACACCGGGCTCTGTATATCATATACAAACCTGTACATTATACACCGGGCACTGTACATCATATACCAGGCTGTATATTATACACCGGGCTCTGTATATCATATACAAACCTGTACATTATACACCGGGCTCTGTACATCATATACCAGGCTGTACATTATACACCGGGCTCTGTACATCATATACAAGGCTGTACATTATACACCGGGCTCTGTACATCATATACCAAGCTGTACATTATACACCGGGCTCTGTATATCATATACCAAGCTGTACATTATACACCGGGCTCTGTACATCATATACCAGGCTGTACATTATACACCGGGCTCTGTATATCATATACCAGGCTGTACATTATACACCGGGCTCTGTACATCATATACCAAGCTGTATATTATACACCGGGCCCTGTATATCATATACCAAGCTCTATATTATACACCGGGCTCTGTATATCATATACCAGGCTGCACATTATACACCGGGCTCTGTACATCATATACCAGGTTGTATATTATACACCGGGCTCTGTATATCATATACCAAGCTGTACATTATACACCGGGCTCTGTACATCATATACCAGGCTGTACATTATACAACGGGCTCTGTACATCATATACCAGGCTGTACATTATACTCAGGGCCCTGTACATTATATACCAGGCTGTACATTGTACACCAGGCTCTGTAAATCATATAGCAAGCTGTACATTATACACCAGGCTCTGTACATCATATTCCATGCTGTACATTATACACCGGGCTCTGTACATCATATACCAGGCTATACATTATACACCAGGCTCTGTACATCATATACCAGGCTGTACATTATACACCAGGCTCTGTACATCATATACCAAGCTGTACATTATACACCGGGCTCTGTACATCATATACCAGGCTGTACATTATACATCGGGCTCTGTACATCATATACCAGGCTATACATTATACACCGGGCTCTGTACATCATATACCAGGCTGTACATTATACAACGGGCTCTGTACATCATATACCATGCTGTACATTATACACCGGGCTCTGTACATCATATACCAAGCTGTATATTATACACCGGGCTCTGTACATCATATACCAAGCTGTATATTATACACCGGGCTCTGTACATCATATACCAGGCTGTACATTATACACCCGGCTCTGTATATCATATACCAAGCTGTACATTATACACCGGGCTCTGTATATCATATACCAGGCTGCACATTATACACCGGGCTCTGTACATTATATTCCAGGCTGCATATTATACACCGGGCTCTGTATATCATATACCAGGCTGTACATTATACACCGGGCTCTGTATATCATATACCAAGCTGTACATTTTACACTGGGCTCTATATTTCATATACCAGGCTGTACATTATACACTGGGCTCTGTATATCATATACCAGGCTGTACATTATACACCTGGCTCTGTACATCATATACCAGGCTGCACATTATACACCTGGCTCTGTATATTATATACCAGGCTGTATATTATACTCCGGGCTCTGTACATCATATGCCAGGCTGTGCATTATACACCGGGCTCTGTATATCATATACCAGGCTGTACCTTTTACAACGGGCTCTGTATATCATATACCAGGCTGTACATTATACATCAGGCTATGTATATCATATACCAGGCTTTACATTATACATCGGGCTCTGTATATCATATACCAGGCTGTACATTATACATTAAGCTCTGTATATCATATACCAGGCTGTATATTATACACCGGGCTCTGTATATCATATACCAGGCTGTATATTATACACCGCGCTCTGTATATCATATACCAGGCTGTACATTATACACCGGGCTCTGTACATCATATACCAGGCTGTACATTATACACCGGGCTCTGTATATCATATAACAAGCTGTACATTATACCCCGGGCTCTGTATATCATATACCAAGCTGTACATTATACACCGGGCTCTGTATATCATATACCAGGCTGTACATTATGCACTGGGCTCTGTATATCATATACCAAGCTGTACATTATACACCGGGCTCTGTATATCATATCCCAAGCTGTACATTATACACCGGGCTCTGTATATCATATACCAGGCTGTACATTATACACTGGGCTCTGTATATCATATACCAAGCTGTACATTATACACCGGGCTCTGTATATCATATACCAGGCTGTACATTATACACTGGGCTCTGTATATCATATACCAAGCTGTACGTTATACACCGGGCTCTGTATATCATATACCAAGCTGCACATTATACACCGGGCTCTGTATATCATATACCAATCTGTACATTATACACCGGGCTCTGTATATCATATACCATACATTATACACTGGGCTCTGTATATCATATAACAAGCTGTACATTATACAACGGGCTCTGTATATCATATAACAAGCTGTACATTATACCCCGGGCTCTGTATATCATATACCAAGCTGTACATTATACACCGGGCTCTGTATATCATATACCAGGCTGTACATTATACACTGGGCTCTGTATATCATATACCAAGCTGTACATTATACACTGCACTCTGTATATCATATACCAGGCTGCACATTATACACAAATATGTGCAAGAATCGCATAAATCTATAGCAACGACAAATATGTGCAAAAATCGCATAAATTTATAGCAGCGACAAATATGTGCAAGAATGGCATAAATCTATAGCAGCGACAAATATGTGCAAGAATCGCATAAATCTATAGCAGCGACAAATATGTGCAAGAATCGCATAAATCTCTAGCAGCGACAAATATGTGCAAGAATGACATAAATCTATAGCAGCAACAAACATGTGCAAGAATCGCATAACTCTATAGCAGCAACAAATATGTGCAAGAATCGCATAAATCTATAGCAGCAACAAACAAGTGCAAAAATCGCATAAATCTATAGCAGAGACAAATATGTGCACAAATCGCATAAATCTATAGCAGCAACAAACATGTGCAAGAATCGCATAAATCTATAGCAGAAACAAATATGTGCAAGAATCGCTAAGAACGTGTACAAACAACGACGATATCTA
>BLSH010008563.1:1369304-1386847 GCA_018402905.1 Glandirana rugosa | reverse complement strand
GGATCTCTTATTTTACCGCTAGTAACGTTATGAAACAGTGTGTCATATCTTGTACTTATCACAACTCGCTTGGGCCTGACATTGCAAGCCCAGGCATGGCTTGAAATCCCACAGGCACCGTGCCTGGGCCTGGGCCTGTAAAGTTTTTAGCAAGCCCAAGCCAGGTCCCAAGACGATAAAATGAGGTGCACAACTCTTCGACGTCCCGTCGGTTAGTTGTTCGCAAAGTGACCAAACGGGAATCTTCGGTAGTGTCGGTACGGATGATTACCGTACCGACACTAACCGGCCACGTAGTACACTGGGTCGGAGAAATATTCGACCTCAGTGTCACGACGTCAGTGTACGGAACCCGAACGATTTTTGAAATGTCCGGGTCCGGGTCCGTGCCACGGACACCCTAAAGTTCGGTACGGACCCGAACGTTACAGTCCGGGTTCGCTCAACACTATTCATGTTCTATACTGTGTGACAAAGTATTGCAATGATCGCCATTTTATTCTCTAGGGTGTTTGAAAAAATATATAATGTTTGGGGGTTCTAAGTAATTTTGTAGCAAAAAAAAACAAACTCCAGGCTCCGGTGGGTAGGTGGTTAAATATTGATATTTGCACCATTTAGCACTGAAAACTGTCATTTTAGGTACTTTTTTTCAGTGCCAATAAAAAACGTTGCTTTGCCAATAAATGTCATGATTTTTGCCAGTAAAATAAATTGGTGCCATTTGTAAATTTTGCCGCCCTGCCAGTAAATTTCACTTCGGGGGCCTGGCAGCGCTGCTGGGGGGGGGGGGGGGTGAAGGGGTGAGAGGTAGCGAAGCCCTGTCTGGTAGGCAGTATGGTGCCCCGTGGTTTCTAACAGCAGCCCTGGTCACAATCCTTGCTGGATGACTTAATTTGCCTTTAAGCCTAGGTTCACATATGTGCGATCTCAGACATCGCATGTGATTCCAACCCGTACCACAGGTGCCGATCACATGCGATGTCTGTGCAGTGCGAGCTCAGTCATACAGTTGTATGGCTGAACTTGCATTGGATTTGCACTAAAATAGTGCAGGGACTTTTTCTTCCCCGCACTAGAATCGAATCGCATGGGTGTTCTCACCTATCCAATCCGATTCCTGTGCGAGTTCACAGTTCGCACTGCGATCTGTGAACCTATCTGGGGGTGGTATTAACATTCTATTGACAACCGCAGCAGTTCGCAGAGGGCAGTGTGAGCTGCCTGCGGGAGAGATGCAATGCCAGAACCGGCGCTGGAATCGGGCTGGTTCCCGCATTGCACATATGTGAACCTAGGCTAAAGGTCCAATAAACATGACATATAAATTGGAACTCCAGCTAAAACATTTATGTTTAGTTTTGGATGGACTAAGGCTCCATTCACACTAATGCGTTTTTTTCATGGTTTTTGCAGAAATGCAGGGCATTTTTTCACATGGGTTCCTATGGAACATGTTCACATGAATTTGTGCTTCCCGTTTTGGAAAGGATCAGGGACTTTTTTAAATGCAAAACAGTGTTTTTTGCATTTTTGTGGTTCAATAGACTTCAATGGAGAAGCTGCAGAAAAGCATGTAGTACTTTTTAACAGCGTTTTACCGCGATTTTGCCACGATTTGCATTTTTGAATCTGCCCAGCAACAAATCCCCCCCCCCCAAAAACAAACATAAAAAAGCAAATCGCAGCAAAATTGTTGTAAAAACGCGGTAAAAAATACAGAAAGTTTTTTTTTTTTTTTTTTTTTTTTTTTTATTGCTGTCTGTTGCCCACATTGGGTACATTTCCTTTATTTCCTGTCCTGGTGACACAGGTCAGTGCTGTGAACTTCATGTTTCTCCATATACTCCATTGTGACACTGTTATCATCCTTTTATAGGTTCTCCAAATATTTGTAGAATGCTTACAGCGTTGTCATGGGTGTCAGTTGAACAGGCATTCAATTCTAGGAATAAAAAAAGAGGGGTTTGGTTGGCGTTCTTCCTTGCCCCTCTAAGGACCATTTGAACCTTAATGGTCACATAGAAGTGTTATAGAATAGAAGCCCCCCTTACCCTAACATGAATTTGATTCATATCTCCATGCCTCTGCCTATTTGTCAGAAAAGACACAGAGATGTTTGATCCCTGTGTGTTGTCACCACTCCTCTTAGTATATCCTGAGAAGTCTACTGGAGTGCAAGCTTTGATCACCATCCTAAAGCAGCACATAGATGACTCATTTTTCTTTCCATCCAAAGAAGAAGCAAAGAAAATCACACGGTCCCCCCATCAACACGGTCAGTGCTGGTAGGAGAATGCCTCCCATACTGGTATTGTATTTTGGGGTTTTAAGGGTGGGGTCAGGGCTGCGGGGAGCCTTCCCGGCTTGCAGAATACGTGGATCAAATCTCGGCCGGTCCCTGCTAAACTGACCAACTCACGACCCATGTATGACCGGCTTTAGTTTAGCTCTCTAATAACAAGGAAATGTGAATCGTTAATTGGCTGTAATCCCACATTTAAAGTGGGACACAGATGGGACATTGACAGGGGTAAGGGGGGGAGTCTTAGGCTCCGTTCACACCTAGGCAGTTTGCTTTTGAGCGTTTCTGCAGTGCTTTTTGTGTGTTTTTACTGCAGTTTGCGTTTTTTATGCTTTTTAATTTTCTTTTGGAAAATGTGTTGTTGGGCAGATTAAAAAAAATGCAGCAAAATCGCAGTTAAAAACGCACTACATCCTTTTCTGAAGCTCCTCTATTGAGGCCATGTTCACACCTATGCATTTTATAGTGCATTTTCAGTTTTGCAGAAACACCCTACAGTCCATTAAACATGGTTTCCTATCGGTCACATTCACATCTGTGTATTTTATGGAAAGGGCCGTGGATTTTTTTCTGGTTTTTGGTTCCACAGACTTCAATGGATCAAAAATGTGTATTGAAAATCGCAAAATAAACCTGGAATATGCAAACTGCAACCTGCATAGTTGTGAATCAGGCCTTATCCAAAACGACAAAAAGAATGCCTTTAGTTCTACTTTAAATATTTTTATGTAATACATAACTGGACATAGTGACACGGGCGCCACCCCCCCCCCCCCGAATCCATGCCCTGCCGCCCTCCCTATCCATGCGCCGAAAGCCGGAAGCTCTAACAGGCTTCAAAATAGGGTGGGCTCGGGGCGCAGAGCATTGCGTCCAGAACCCACCCAGGTGTGTTGCAACAGCGAATTAATATTCACTGTTGCAACACTGATCCTTCTCCCAGCCAATCGGGAAGCGTGCCTGATACCGGTCACCCCAATGGCTGAAAGTACAGGCGAGGGGGAGGGGGGAGATGCACGGCGGAAGTGAGGAGAAGAGCCGCTGGCCAATACCTGGATGCCCGATCTATGCCGCTGCCTGGTGCCCCGATCCCTGACACTCCTCAGATGCCCGATCCCCGCTGCTCCTCAGATGCCCAATCCCCGCCGCTGCTTGGTGCCCCGATCCCCGCCGCTCCTTGGATGCCTGCCAATGCCCGATCCCCGCTGATGCGAGAGCGAACCCATATCCCTGTTCTTCTCTCTGCTATAGTTTCACACACAGTTTCCAGATGTTTGCAGAACACTAGTATCATACTAGTGTTCTGCAAACATCTGGAAACTGTGTGTGAAACTATAGCAGAGAGAACAGGGATATGGGTTCGCTCTGCTATAGTTTCACACAATGTTTTTAGATGATTTTAGAACAGGGATATGGATTCGCTCTGCTATAGTTTCACACACACAGTTTCCAGATGTTTGCAAAACAGTGATATGGTTCCTCCCGGTTTTAGGTAAAGTGTTCTACACAGTTTCCAGATGTTTGCAGAACAGTGATATGGTTCCTCCCGGTTTTAGGTAAAGTGTTCTACACAGTTTCCAGATGTTTGCAGAACACTAGCATGGTTCCTCCCGGTTATAGGAAAAGTGTTCTACACAGTTTCCAGATGTTTGCAGAACAGTGATATGGTTCCTCCCGGTTTTACGTAAAGTGTTCTACACAGTTTCCAGATGTTTGCAGAACAGTGATATGGTTCCTCCCGGTTTTAGGAAAAGTGTTCTACCCAGTTTCCAGATGTTTGCAGAACAGTGGTATGGTTCCTCCCGGTTTTAGGAAAAGTGTTCTACACAGTTTCCCGATGTTTGCAGAACAGTGATATGGTTCCTCCCGGTTTTAAGAAAAGTGTTCTACACAGTTTCCAGATGTTTGCAGAACAGTGATATGGTTCCTCCCGGTTTTAGGCAAAGTGTTCTACACAGTTTCCAGATGTTTGCATAACAGTGATATGGTTCCTCCCGGTTTTAGGTAAAGTGTTCTACACAGTTTCCAGATGTTTGCAGAACAGTGATATGGTTCCTCCCGGTTTTAGGTAAAGTGTTCTACACAGTTTCCAGATGTTTGCAGAACAGTGATATGATTCCTCCCGGTTTTAGGTAAAGTGTTACACACAGTTTCCAGATGTTTGCAGAACACTAGTATGGTTCCTCCCGGTTTTAGTTAAAGTGTTACACACAGTTTCCAGATGTTTGCAGAACACTAGTATGGTTCCTCCCGGTTTTAGTTAAAGTGTTACACACAGTTTCCAGATGCTTGCAGAACAGTGATATGGGTTCTCCCTGCTTATTTATACTTTTTTGACATAGTTTGAAGATCATTTTAGAACAGTGATATGGCTTCTACCGTTAATTAATACTTTTCAGACACAGTTGGAAGATGGTCCACATCCACCTCCATTTTTGATTTTTTTATGAAATACTTTTTTTAAAAATGCTTTTAGTTATTTTCCTGTCCCCGTTTCTTTGTAGGGCACTTGTCCCACCCTTACCCCCATTTCCTTCCTTTTGCAGACCTCTAGGACTTTCCAGGACTTTTTTACAGCCATTTTTGTGCCTAAAAGTTCGGGTCCCCATTGATTATAATGGTGTTCGGGGTCCAGGACAAAGTTCGGGTTCTGTCCGGACCCGAACCCGGACTTTGTCCCGAAGTTCGGCTGAACCAGCAGAACCCGGACTTCCAGAAGTTCGCTCAACTCTAATGCCATGTGTACAATTGTGTAACACCCGTGTGTGGCAAAAGCCAAGTGCAAATACACAAATATGATGGTATGATGATAAAAAGTTCATAAGTCTGAGACAATCCTCTTTAAAAGTGCTCAGATGGAAATAGTGATCATCCAATCACCAAAAAGATCTTCAAATGATGACATCACCACCTTCGTAAAGATGCAGGCTTACCAAATTTATTGGACCCTCTAATCAAAGAGAGGTGAGATGAGCATGGGGCCAAACACTCTGGCCAGGGTATTCACAAGACTCTCCCACAAGATCCACTTAGAGATGAGAATATGAGCTGTGCGTCTTATCACGATGGTATCCAAGTGAGACCAAAATCAACATAAAAGGAGAAGCTCCACATTGTGTAATACCTTCCTAATTATTTATTTAAAGAAATGGATTGCAGTTCCATTTAAAAAGTGACATAAACTCTATGATAAAATTGCTGGCCAGCTAAAAGCACAAAAGCGTCTCTCACTTCCTGGAACACGCCATGACGTCAGCATGTCGCTCCACCCTACGTGATTCATCACATGTGAGATTGTCCGGGGCACCTCTCTTCTCGAAATTAGAGTACAAATGGATCACTTACTGTACATGTCTCCACTAGGGAGCAGAGGTTAGCTCAATGGTGAATTGGTTGCCAGAGAGTCTCTCTTTGTAGTATGCATTTGTACTAGTTGTCCTCTCTGGGGTCTTTAGGAACAACTTCAAGAACCATGAATGAAGCCATTGAGGTATGAAATCTATGCTAAAGATCTAAGTGTCTACTCACTGGAGTTATCATCTTCCCATTTGCCGAATAATACACGGGATCATTCAGTCTTTGTCTCAGCTTTCCTGATAGTCTTTCCTATATAAAATGCACCACACTTGCAAAACATTGGATAAACAACCCCTTCTGTATTGCAGTCAGCATAGAATTTGGAGAAAAGATCTCACCATTGGTAACACAAAATGATTTCCCGGATTAATTCAGGGGCAACGACTGCAATTTCCACACCGGTGGATCCCATTGGGATGAGCCACAGGTGTGGAATGGGCTACATAGCGGCTGTTGGTTATCCTATCCCCTAAGGATGAGGTTTTTCTAAACACTACTTGGGGGTTCCTACCAATGTTACAGTATTTGTTGATAATAGGATCCTCCAATAGCAAGTGCCAATCGCTCTGTAGAAACCCCCCCCCCCCACCCCGTGATTGGTGGTGCTGTGATGAAAATTTCATGATAAATTTCACTGCGGATTGTGAAACCTGTCGTGGATAGGACCTCTACAATAACATTGACCACGGCTGTCGTAAAGCACTGTTAATGGCCTTGCACAAGAGGGACTTGGAGTACCCATATAGGATTAGTGAACCTGGTATATACATCCTTTACACATTTTTATGGGACTGATTTCAAACTGACATCATTGGCAATAATTGCCTCGACCAATACACCATTAAGCTATCCTAAATAACCTCTGCCCCCTAGTGGAGACATGTAAGCGTCCCATTGGTACTCTACTTTGTAGAAGAGAGTAGGTGCTTTACCTTTAAGGAGTTCAATACATCATATACAGTGCCTTGAAAAAGTATTCACACCCCTATGAAATTTTCCACATTTTGTCATGTCACAATCAAAAACTTAAATGTGTTTTATTGGGATTTTATGTGATAGAACAACACAGAGTGGCACATAATTGTGAAGTGCAAGGAAAATAATAAATGGTTTCCAAAAGGTTTTACAAATAAATCTTTGCAAAATAGCTCAAGCTCTGTCAGACTGGATGGAGAGTGTCTGTGAACAACAATTTTCAAGTCTTGCCACAGATTCTCAATTGGATTTAGGTCTGGACTTTGACTGGGCCATGAAAAAGCCCTAGTGTGCATGGACACATTGGCTAACATGGAGGGGAGTTTCCAGGCAGCAAAAAATGAGAGCTCATAAAAGCTCAAAAGCCTGTAAGAGCCACTTCTTCGAGCTCCTTTGAGCTGCAGCGTGCATGAGCCCTAGCAGCAGGGCCTTTGGCCTGCTGGTCTGATACTTTGTGATTGTTTTATATTTGTTGTATTTTATAAACACTGTTGCTACTGTATATATATATAAATTGTGCATACATTTGTACCTTTTTAGAAGCGGAGTTCCATCCACATTTTTCACTCCTTGCCATGCAGAGCTAATGTGCATCCTTAAAATGAATTGGCAATTTATTTATTCTTTTTCTGTTCACTTACCTGATTTATGCCTACATCTAAATTTACTTCCTCCTTTAGGGGCCACGGGGCCTTATGTCATTTCCAGTTTTGCATTGGCTCTTGGGAGATCTTGGTCAGCTTGGCATGGTACAGCTCCCGTTTTGCATTGTTTTGCATTGGCGTCTACGGAAAATCTTGGTCAGCTTGGCATGGCACTTCTCCCATTTAGCATTGGTGTCTATGGAAATGCCAAGCTAAACAAGATTGCACCGCACTGCACATACATGAGATCAGCAGGTGCAGGCCGGGTAGCCAGCATGCACGGAATGCAGGAAGAAGGACACTGCGGCTTCAGATGCCCACACTGGAGATGGCTGCATTGTGCAGGAACTTCACAAAGTAAGAAAATGATGCTGCACAAATAGAGAACTGGGCATAGTTTACAGCATACCTTTGTTACATTGCATGAGGCCTGGGTATTCTAGGGGTATTTTTATCTCAAAAACCATATTTCAGCTGGAACTCTGCTTTAATGAAATTTTGGTGCCTATAAAGTCATGCCTTCAGTATATTGCCATTATCTGGGATGTGGCACCTACATACCAATTATGCACCAACAGTTGCCACCTTGTGATGGTGTGTTATCACTAACTTTTCCTATATCGTACAAAGTGAAGCTGTGATAGGGGAGATATTTTTCTGGTACACAGCTATCAACTGTAAAGGAATATACAATAGAGGGCACACCAGACTAGTGCATTATCCCAGGGGTACTTTACATGGTAAAAAACATATTTACAAACAATGAAGGTACACAATATGTCAAGCCACCATCTCGTGGCACAGTGGATATTGGGACCCAGAGTAGCCCAACGCCAAGAAGACGCCATCTGGGATCCAGAACTGACTTTTATCTTTGAGGGTAATCCCTTTTCATCAGAGCCAAACATATAGGAGCTAACCCTTACACTTAACCACTTCAGCCCCGGAAGGATTTCCAGCTTTAGGACCGGAGCACTTTTTTCAATTTGGCACTGCACCGCTTTAACTGGTAATTGCGCGGCCATGCAATGCAGTACCCAAACGAAATTTGCGTCCTTTTTTTCCCACAAATAGAGCTTTCTTTTGGTGGTATTTATTCACCACTGCACTTTTTATTTTTGCGATATAAACAAAAAAGAACAGAAATTTTGAAAAAAATGATATTTTCAACTTTATGTTATTACAAGAATACAATAAACTAAATTTTAGTCATAAATTTTTGCCAAAATGCATTTAGCCACATGTCTCGGGTAAAAAAAAAAGTAAATTAGCGTATATTTATTGCTGTGTACAAAAGTTATAGCGTCTACAAACTAGAGTACATTTTCTGGAATTCCCGCAGCTTTTATTTTATGACAGCCTATCTCATCTCATGCTAAAATGGAAGGGCAGTACAACCCCCCCCCTAAATGACCCCATTTTAGAAAGTAGACACCCCAAGGAATTTGCTGAGAGGCATGTTGTGATCATAAGTGGTTTAAAAATGACGAAAAAAAAATTACACAAAGTTGTTACTGAAATGATATATTGCTCACACATGCCATGGGTATGTGTGGAATTACACCCCAAAATACATTCTGCTGCTTCTCCTGAGTACAGGGATACCCCATGTGGGAGATTTTTTGGGAGGCGACCAGCGTACAGGACCCCAAAAACTAAATCGCCGCCTTCAGGATTTCTAAGGGCAAAAATTAATACCTTCATCACATTCTACCTATCTCAGTTTTGGAGGCCATGAAATGCCCAGATAGCACAACCCCCACCCCCAAATGACCCCATTTTGGAAAGTAGACACCCCAAGCGATTTGCTGAGAGCCATGTTGAGTCCATGGAATATTTTATATTTTGCCACAAGTTTCAGGGAAATGACAATTTTTTTTTTTCACAAAGTTGTCACTAAATGATATGTTGCTTGAACATACCATGGATATATATTAAATTACACCCCAAAATACATTCTGCTGCTTCTCCTGAATACGGGGATACCACATATGTGAGACTTTCTGGCAGTCTAGCCGTGTACGGGACCCCAAAATCCAATCCCCGTCTCCAGACTTTCTAAGTGCGTAAAAGGGTGATTTTGCTCCTCATTCCCTATCACAGTTTTGGAGGTCATGGAATGCCCAGATAGCACAACCCCCCCCCCCCCAAATGTTTTTTTTTTGGAAAGTAGACACTCCAAGCTATTTGCTGAGAAGTATTTTGAGTATTTTGCAGATCTCACATTTTGTCACAAAGTTTTGAAATTTGAAAAAATTAAAAAAAAATGTCTTAATTTTCCAAAACAAATGAGAGCTGCAAAATACGCACCATGCCTCTTAGCAAATAGCTTGGGGAGAGAATAGAGAGAGAGAGAATAGAGAGAGATTAGAGAGAAAACAAGAGAGAGAGAGAAAAAAAGAAATGTACAACTGTTTTTGGTTTTTTTATTTTATATTTTTTTGTTTTTTTAACTTTTTTTTATTTTTTTGTTGTTTTAAATTTTTTTTTTTTTTTGGTACACTTTTTTTTTTTGTAACTAAGAAACTAACTGGTTCCAGCTTTGGGTCTCTCAAAATGCACTGGCATCTTTGGAGACCCTATGTCAGTGTGCCTATCACTGTGTCTAATGTACCCTACGCCAATAATTCACTAATATGTGATAGCGTTCAAAACATTCATCGATACAGAGACCAGGTTGGTCAGGACAGGTGGGGCAATAAGTACGGGTGTCACGCCTGTATCCGCGTCGTCTGCAGACACAACATCTCTTTTGGGGTGTTTTGTGGCCTGGGGTATCACGGAGGACACGTGGAAAGTGCCTCCCATGCAGCTGGCTAACTGCATTCACATTCTGGAGTGGGGGTGCAGCACCATCCGGAAACAGAAGGGCTGTGACGATCTCTTCCATGAATTTGAGGAAGGATCCCATCAGTCCTGACGCTCTGTATAAGACATGAGCGTTCAGCAAAGCCAATTGAAAAAGATAGACACTTTTTTGTACCAGCGTCTAGCTTTACGGGTGATTAGGTACGGCGCAGTAACTGGTCATTGAGGTCCACCCCTTCCATATTTAGGTTATATTCGTGGACACAGAGGGGTTTCTCCACAAGACCAGTCGCCATAGAAATTTGGACAGTCGTATCTGCGTGAAGGGAGGTCAGAACGAAAACATTCCGATGGTCCCTCCACTTCATCACAAGCAAATTATTACACTTAGCGCAGGTTTTCTCCCCACCGACTAAGACGGGAATCTACAAGCTGTTGGGGGAAGCCCCGGCGATGTGCCACATGTGCCAATCTGAATGATAAAAGACGTGACTAAAAAGTGGCACGCTTGTGTAATAATTGTCCAAGTACAAGTGGTACCCCTTTCCGAATAAGGGTGATACCAAGCTCCACACAATCTTGCCAGCGCTCCCTATGTAGTCTGGGCATTCCTTCCGGCTCTACGTGACTATTTTTGCCCTCATAAACCATGAAACTATGTGTATAGCCTGTGGCCCTGTCACAGAGCTTATACAGTTTGACACCGTATCTGGCACTCTTGCTGGGGACATACTGCTTGAAAGCAAGATGGCCAGAACATTTAACCAGAGACTCGTCCACGCACACAACTTGGTTGGGAATAAAAAGTGTGGCGAACTTCTGGTTGAAATGGTTTATGAGGGGCCGAATTTTGTAGAGCCGGTCAAATTCAGGGTCACCCCGTTAACGACTGAGTTCATTATCACTGAAGTGCATGAACCGCAAAATCTGCTTGTATTGTGTCCTGGCCATGCAAGCAGAGAACACGGGCATATGGTGAATTGGGTCAGTGGACCAATATGACCGCAATTCTGTTTTTTTAGTTATGCCCATGAGGAAGGAAAGGCCCAGAAAGGTCTTAAATTCTGGAACCGTGATTGGTTTCCAGTCTCTGCAAAGTGTCAAATGGGGATTAGTGGCGATGAATTGACCAGCATATAAATTGCTTTGGTCCACTATAGATCTATAGAGATCTTCCGTGAAATACAGCGAATAAGAATCAATGGCCGTAAAATCAGCTGTATTCACCGTGATTCCGGGTTGGGCAGTGAATGGGGGAAGTACGGGCGCTGCATCAGTGGTGGGCTGCCAATCAGGGTTTGCAAGCACATCAGGAAGGGCATTATGGGTTCTGCGGGCCTGTGTTTGTCTTCTTCGTGGCTGCAGGGCATTACTTGTGCTAGCCACACCAGCTTGAACTGCACTTATGGGACTCGCCACGTCACCACGTGATACTGCAGTGCTGGTTCGTCTACGACCAGAATGTACTAGGCCACTGGTGCTTGCCAGGTCACCAGAAGGAGTAGCTGTACTAGTACTGGCTCTCTGCTGCATAAGAGAGCCCTGCGGTTCATACACATCAGTGACAGCAGAACGGGTTCTGGTACGCCTGGCTCTAGCAGGGACCACAACTTCGTCGTCAGAGCTATCTGACAGGGTGCCACTGCTGTCTACAGGTTCATATGCTGAGCCTGATTCTGACAGTGAGACTTCCCCATCGCTCTCACCTGTCATACTCAGCATATTGTAGGCCTCTTCGCTAGTGTACATGCGGCCAGACATTTTGGAATTTCTAAATTTGATACGTACACTAGCGTGACTGACAGGCAAAAAATCGCACCTGGTTGTCAGTGCCTGTTGCAAACGCTACCAAATTCACTGTCAGATTTCGCAGGGATCGGGCGTGATCTCTGCGAAGGCTGCAGATATGTGTGATATGTTTTGTAATTGTCAGCGATCTATTGATCCTGCACGTGGGCGGGCTTGGATGGGCGGAGGGGCTAAACACAGGTGCTAGCAGTTATCTGGGCTGATCCCGCTAAAGCTGCGTTTTTTAGAACCCTAATCTAATGGGGATGCTAATATATATCTAATCAGATCGCAGATATTGATCTGATCAGATACTACAATAATATCTAACACCTATCTAATGTGCATGTGTGCGTGTCAGAGTACCTCACTAACTGGCCCTGCCTGGCGTTTACGCTGACCCTAACCTGCCCTGCACACTAAAACCTAACTGGGTTGACCGCTGGGTGATCGGGGGTTAAAACCTATAAAAGGTATTTACGGTGGGTAATCTGATTGAATTAAAAAAAACTAGATAGCTAGCGTCACCCGTGACACTTATACGGTGATCACAGGTGACAGGGGGCAATGAAGGGGTTAAAAATGTATTTATTGGGGGGGCAAGGGGGGTATTTACACCTAACTAGGCCTACTAGTAACCTAACCTAACACTGATTTAGTGTCACAAGGGTCACAAGTACAGCGATCGGTAAAAATCAGATCACTGCACTATATGACACTGTGACAGGGGGTGACAGGGAGTGAAAGGATTAACTGGGGGGCGATCAAAGGGTTAAATGTGCTGGATCTCGCAGCCGCCGTCATATGATGGCGGTTTGTAATATCGTGCCATCTTCTCGCCGTCAGACTGCGGTCGGCAAGTGGTTAATAAATTACTTTAGAAATTACATGATCAAAATAGAAGATACAGACTTCATGCAGTATACCATATGCACATAACAGTTATTGGAAATTTGAGTATAATCACGCTAGCAATTTGTTTTGCCAAAGGGTTATGTACATATGGTATACTGCATGAAGTCTGTAACATCTATTTTTAAGATGTCATTTTTAAAGAAATGTATTAATAAAACTAACGTATGTTACTTCCTGTCACTCTAATGTGGGGTGCCATTACCCTCAAAATCCCAGGGGTAATCCTCTTCTAGTGTATAAATTGTTTAGGGTGTGGTAATAGACTTTGTTTCCCCTAGCCCAATCAACCCCAAATGGGTTGTTGTCACACTCTCAGTGGTTCAATTGTCACCGATCAGCGTAAAGAGCCAATGAAATTGGCTCTTTACCCCGTGACCGGCTTTGTTCAATTACAGCCAATCACAAATGTACACAAACCACGAGTAACTGCCTGCTACCGTGTTCTCCTCCTCACACACCGTTCCAGTGTGAGGAGGAAATCACGGAAACAGTGAGTTACAGTCTACTGTTATTACTAGTGTGCCCAGATTGCCCCCCTGAATAAAGAGGACTTGTCATCATCACCCCATCTGGAGTACCTGTCATCCAATCAGAGTACCTGTCATCCCGTCATTACATGTCCCATGAGCTCATCAGGAGTACCTGTGTGTGCAGCCAATTACTACCTACATGCAGCTCTTTAGTCCCTGACGTGCAGCCCATTAGTCCCTCACATGCAGCCCATCACTACCTGTCGGGCAGCCCATCACTACCTGTTGTGCTGCCCATCACTACCTGTAATGCAGCCCATCACTACCGGTAGTGCAGCCCATCACTACCTGTAGTGCAGCCCATCAGTGTCACCCGTCATACAGCCACCATGTCCAGAAGAGTATACACTCCAGAAGAGTCATGTCAGATACTAAGCCTGACCGATGAGAGCAGTGGGGAGCTCTCACCGCCCAGTTACAGTTGTGATTCCAATGCCCGTCGAAGGCAGTACATCAGCATCCGATTCAGAGGAGGAAGTAGTCCGTCCTAAAATAAGACGGTCTGAAGATCAGGCAGCTACCAGCAGCACCAGACACCCCAATGGCCAATCGGCAAATGCCAACGGCGCTAGACCCCAGGAGGAGATGCCAAGTACAAGTGCTGGAATTTCACGCATAAGAATTAGGGCCAAAAACCAGCTTCCGGATGCCTTGGCAAACCCATTGTGGCTGCCTTCTAACACACGGTCAACCACAGTCCCCCTTTTCACAGCACAGCTGGATGTGCAGGTTAACACCGAAGGTTTCTCTGAAATTGATTTTTTAATTTATTTTTCCCTGACGAGTTGGTTCAAAACATTGTGGACCAAACAAATCTTTTTGCTTGTCAATTTATAGAAACAACCCCAACTCAAGCTATGCCCGTCCTTTTGAATGAAGACCCGTAACAGTGGAGGAGCTTACATTGTTTTTAGGCCTTACGCTCAACATGGGGCTTACAAATAAAAACAAAGTTCATGCATATTGGTCTACCAACCCCATTCACCACATGCCAATTTTTTCAGCTGTCGTGCCCAGGTCGAGATATGAAATGATAATGCTCTTCCTGCATTTCAGTGATAACACACAGTGTTCCCCCCGAAATCATCCCGACTTTGAAAAATTATATAAAATTCGCCCCCTAATTGATTTGTTCTCTAAGAGGTTTGCCGAACTATATATCCCTGGAAGAAACAGAAGAGAGGAGGCGCTTCTAAGTGCAATATGCCAGTACACTTTATTAGGAAAAAGGTTAAAAACACTCACAAGATAACTGTGTAAAGAACACATCCAGCATCCAATACAAGGGGGAACCGAACGCTCATCCCACCTGACTGGGTGGTCCTCCGGGAACGATCATTCCCGGAGGACCACTCGGTCGGATGGGATGATCGTTCCGTTCCCCCTTGTATTGGATGCTGGATATGTTCTTTACACAGTTATCTTGTGAGTGTTTTTAACCTTTTTTCTAATAAAGTGTACTGGCATATTGCACTTAGAAGCGCCTCCTGTCTTCTGTTTCTTTCAGGTTCTGTGAGTTGGGGTTTGCTCACCGTGGATGGCAGCTTCTGGTGTCTTACGTTTCAGTTTAATTCTCCTTTCCTGACCTTTTCCATTTTTTGCCCTATTCTCAACAGTCTGATATGGACTATTATATATGAAGATTACTGCTTATGGACTTTGCCTATGGGCTTTGCCTATGGACTTTGCATTTGGACTTTTAAAATTTTAAATTAATATTTATGGGCTTTCACATATCCTCTTCATCAGACCACCTCTAGGATTGTATATTCTGGGTGTTGCGCCTCTTACTTGTTTGAACTATATATCCCTGAGCAGAACAGCTCTGTGGAGGAATCCCTGGTCCATTTCACAGGCAGGCTGGGAATCAAGCAGTATATGCCAAGTAAGATGGCCAGGTACAGATTGAAGCTCAATAAGCTCTGTGAAAGCTCCATATATGTGCATACCTTTCATGTGTATGAAGGCAAAGACTCCCAGCTGCAGCCCCCTGAGTGTCCACCATACATGGGAATAAGCAGGAAAATTGTCTGGGAGTTGGAATTCCCACTCTTCCAAAACGGGTATCACATCTACATGGACAATTATTATACTAGTTTGCCCCTGTTCCGCCACCTATATCTGAAGAATACTTTAGCTTGCGATAAAGCAAGGAAAAACAGGAAGGGCTTCCCACAGCGTCTTCTCACCACAAGGCTACAGAGGGGGAATTGGAAAACCTGAGGAATGAGGAAGTGTTGGTCGTGAAGTGGAGGGATAGCAAAGATGTGTACATCATGTCCACCATCCATGATGACACCTCGGTGGAAGTTCCCAGAAGATGCGGTCCCGGTCAAAAGCCTTCCTGTATCCACGAGTATAATAAATTCATGGGGGGGGGGGGTGGATTTAAATGACCAAATGTTGCAGCCCTATCTATCAACCTGAAAGTCCTTCTTCTGGTACAAAAAAGTCACAATTTACTTTTTCAATTTGCCTATTTACAACACCTTCCTAAAATGTATTTAGATGTTGTCACTGCCCTGATATTTGAACAAGCATCGCCCCCAGAAAGCATTTGCTCCGATTGTGGCAGCAAGAGCGTCATTTTCCTGACAATATTCCACCATCTGCAAACGGAAGAAGGCGCCAAAAAATGTTTTGGGTGTGCACCAAAAGAGGAGTTAGGAAAGACACCAGTTTCCATTGCCCCCAATGTCCCTCCCAACCTAGCCTATGCATCAGAGAATGCTTCAGATGCTATCACACTCTTGTAAATTATTAGCCCATATTTCAAATAGACTGTCATTTCCCCATTTTCAATTTCTGTGCTGGTTATTTCCCTGCTGCCTCAACCAACCATACCACTGCCTTCCGTGTAAACTGACCCATTCCTGTTTCTTGACTATGCCTCTGCCTGCATTGTTTATCCACCATGTTTCTGCCTTTCACGTGAACTGACCCTGGACTGTATCGACTATGCCTCTGCATACCGTCTATTTCTGCCTTTTACCTGCACAGACCTCGGCCAGTTGACTATGTTTTTGCCTGCCCCTTGGACTGATCTTTCACCCTGCTACACAAGGGTCTCACATATTTGAGGGGCTCCAGAATGGTGTTCTGATTTGAGAAAAACAGTTATTGTTTTTTTCTTTGTTTTGTAATTTCCAGAACACGGTCTGGTGTCCGGAGGCTTCAAATCGATTTGGGTGGGAGAAGCCTCTACCCCTGTTCCCATTTTTTCTTGACCGAGGCACTAAGCTTGATGGTCCTGCCTGCTGCCTGGACAAATACTTTGGCTGTACTGACAATATCTTTGCCTGCACTGACCCAGGACTTTTTGTGGACCATGTCCCTATTGCCTGCACCAATACTTTGGCTGTACTGACCATATCTCTGCCTGCTGCCTGTACTAACTATGGACAGTATTCCTGCCTGCTACATGGACGATCCTTTTGCTGCTGCTGACCACATCCCTGTCTGCTACCTGGACCAATGCTTTGGCTGTGCTGCCAATATCTCTACCTGTACTGACTATGGACAGTATTCCTGCCTGCTGCCTGTTCTGCTGTCCCTGTCCATGTTCCTGCCTGCTGCCTGGACCGATGCTCTGCTCTGTGGACCACTGCAATACTAAAACCACAGGTAATCTTTAGTTTACCCTTTGCTCAGCAGAATGTATTTTGGTTTGTAATTGGTATGTATAGTACATGCTATGTGTTAGAAATATGAAGGGCCTTCAACAATGTGATAGGTTGGCAGTAATTTATATGTGTAATGTATGTCCCTAGAACAACTGGAGGTGCTATTTGGATGTTGGGCCTCTGTATGTGGCCAGGCTGTGTAAAAGTCTCACACGTGGTATCGCCATACTCAGGAGGAGTAGCAGAATGTATTTTGAGGTGTCATTTTTGCTATGTACATGCTATGTGTTAGAAATATTGTATAAAATGGACAACTTTGTGTAAAAAAAAAATGCATTTTAATTTTTTTTCCACATTTTCCAAAAACTTCTGGAAAAAAATGAGTCATTCAAAAGACTCATTATGCCTCATAGATTATACGTTGGGGTGTTTGCTTTTCAAAATGGGGTCATTTTGTTTGCATTTCCATTGTCCTGGTGCTTCAGGGCCTTCAAAAGTGTAATAGGGGGTTGAGAAATGAGATTTGTAATTTATGCTTGTAGAACGACTGAAGGTGCTATTTCAATATTGGGCCTCTGACTCTGAAAATGTGTCGGAC
>BLSH010008563.1:1324698-1343375 GCA_018402905.1 Glandirana rugosa | reverse complement strand
CAAATGCAGCAACAACTGGCCATGGCTGCACTCTAGGCAGCAGTGAGCCCTAGGTGGCTGCTTAGATTGCCTAGTGGTAGCACTGACCCTGTCTGTCTCATATTTTATGAAACTTGGCGGGGCAGCTCCTGTGAGTATAGATATATTTTTTATAGGGTATATTAGTATTGACACCTGCCATCCATTGTGCTTTTGTCATGGACAGCACATCCATCCATTGTCTGGCAATTATCTATTGTGCCCTGATGAAAGGTTAGATCATATCTACTTGGTTTCCTGTTCCCAAGAGTTTCAGGTCAAGGATAATGGTGACCACATTATATCATCTAGAAATTGAACAACTTCTTTCCAGTAGGCCTGGATAGACAGACAATTCCAAATCATGGCCATAAAGTAGTTGTGGTTCCTTGACATGTTGGATATAATGGGTTGCAAGAGTGATCATATTTATATAGAAGTAGGGTGATAGTCTGTGGGGGATGAATATACTTGTAATTTTATCTTTTGGGAGAGATTATTTTGTAAGCTTCTAATGCTTCCTCCCAATACTTTACTTAGACCCATATCTCTTTGCCAGAAAGTTTGCTTGGAGGATGCAAAACCTCTAGGATTTGGGGTAATCAGCAAGGAGTATTGATGAGAGATATGTTTTTGGGAGGAGGCAGAGCATAGGGATCCCCGTGTGATTGGGGATGTCTCTTAGATATGACTCAAATTGGGCATTGGGGAGGGGGGGGGGGCTAAAATCCACTTTTAACTGCTGAAAAGACTTCATCTGTTGGACACTTATGTTGCAGTGAAAATATGTGATCCTCCCACCGGTTCCAGAATCCCAGATCAGGAATCTGACATATTTAGGCTTGCTGTAATATTTTTGCGAAGAAGAACATGTTTTTAGAAGTAAGAAAAAAGTCAGCACTTGGAGGAAGCCGGCAGCTTGCATACAAAGGTCAATATGTCAAACCTTTCTAGTAAATATATACAGTGCAGCGCCAAAACAGTCAATCATACACAATAAACCTGTGTGAAATTTTTCATCCAAAGTTGTGCAACTGTGCAAGTAAATAAATATATCACCATACATCAATATGATAGAGTGCAAAGTGCAAATAATTATATCACCAATATATACAGTATATGTAAACCAACAAATTAATGGAATTGAATAAAAATTAACTAAAACATTATTTATTACAATTCCTTATTTATTTGTTCTTTCTTGTATATAAATAAAAGTTCAACTAATACATGTATATACAGAAAATTGTCTGTATGTCTTCCTATGCGTGGACAAACTTCCAACAGTGAGCGTGACCAACCACCACCTTCACCAAAAACTCACCAAAAAGGATGATTGCACAGTTCAAGCCAGTATAAGCGCTCTGCAAATGAACCTATAGTCTTCCCTTCTGTCTCTGGTCTCTATAGCAGCCAAACAGTTATATCTTACTTCAACACAAGAGGGCAAGCTTAGGTGTTGTTGCTGAATAGGAGAAAAAGCTCACAGATTGGAGCCAGATGGAAGGGACAGTGTTTTATTCTTTTAAGAATCTCAGCACAAAAGCAATTTCACCACAAGCATCAACATCTGAATTCCAAAAGATATATGTGGCCGGACTTACATCAATAGCCACTGCATGCTGCATTTATTATTTAAGTTGGATAGGTTAGGCCTTCTCACTTTAGCACTGTTTTCTCCAGGATGATGTCTTTAATTATGTTTCCTGAGTTTCTTTAATGGCAGATCTTGCCAAGATAATTTTGTTTTGGATCATTGATTTTTGTTTGGTGATAAATCCATAGGGCTCATTGAGTTTTGGATATCCTATTTGAAATCACATTTGTGTTGTGGCAATTGGTGTGGGTTTTGAGTTTCCAAAATTGCAACAAAAAGTATTGTGTTTTGTTTGAACTGTTCCCAGTAGTTATTGCACTTGAAATTTGGAGTGAACATTTTCACAGCAAGCAACTTCTTATGCAGTCAGGTAATAAAGGGGTAATTTTCACTATTCATTATAATCCATGGTGATGATATTGCTGCGTTATTTGGTTTTTCAGCATTTGAAATTCAATATCAGGTCAAAGGTGAAAGCTATTCTTGGAGAAGGTCACCTTGATGCTGATGCTTTGTCCCATTTGCAAAGTGATTTGTTTTTTCAACTTTGTTCTAGAAGAGGAGGATGGGAATCAAGTATCAAGGCCATTAATGGTCCTTGATGTGCTCTTGCAAAATCTTGAACCCTGAGCTCTATACATAGCACAATCCTGAACGTTGAACTCTGTGCATAGCACAACCCTGAACACGAGCACTGTGTGTGTAGATCAATGCTGAACCCTGTACATAGCACAGTCCTGAACCCTGAACTCTGTGCATAGTGCTGTCCTGAACCCTAAACTCTATGCATAGTGCAGTCCTGAACCCTGAGCTCTGTGTGTGTAGTGCAATCCTGAACCCAGAGCTCTGTGCATAGTGCAGCCCTGAACACTGAACTCTGTGTGTGTAGCACAATCCTGAACCCTGAACTCTGTGCATAGTGTATCTCTAAATCCTGATTAGGGTTGCCACCTTTTCATCAAGTCAAACCCCAACCCTTTAGCAGTGCACAGCAATTTTTTTTAGGTATAAACTATACATATTTTACTATTAATAATCATTTCTAATCATATGAAGTTCATAACAAGAGTCCCCCTTTACATCAGAGTCCACAGAGCTCCCCCTTTACATCTGAATTCACAGAGTTCCCTTTCACTATAAGAGGGGGCTCTGCAGAACTCTGGGAACCCTGATTTAAGAGGGAACACTGAAAACTCTGATGTGGGGAGAGAACTCAGATGTAAAGGGGAGCACTGTGGCCTCTGGTGTAAAGCGGAACTTTGATGTAAGGGGAGCTCTGAGAACCCTGATTTACCTTAGTGTACTCACTCAGAGGCAGGAGAGAGAAGGTGGGAGACTTCAGTCACAGACAGGGATGGATGGTGAGCTCACTCACTCCTTGGCAGTCAGCACCTCTCATCCAGATGTATCTGAGGCTGCTGGGCTTCAAATTTCTGGCCCACACTTTTCTTTTCTGAGGCACAGCACTGGGGATTGGAGTGTGGGCCAATAGGAGGGGCAGGGGGTGGGGGAATTGTTAGTACTGGCTTTGGACAGTGTGAAAGAGAGTGTAACAGAGTTCAGTCCAGTTCAGGCTGACTAATGTGTCCGGGTTTTAGGCAGTCTGAAACCGGGACGCATGATTCCAAACCCGAACTGTCTGGGTGAATCCTGGACAGGTGGCAACCCTAATCCTGAGGTTTGTTCATAATGCAATCCTACACCCTGAGCTCTTTGTGTAGCACAATCCTGAACCCTGAGCTTTGTGTGTGTAGGAAATTTTGTACCCGGAAATCTGTGCATAATGCAATCCTGAAACCTTAACTATGTGTGTGTAGTGCAATCCTGAACCCTGAGCTCTGTGTGTAATGCACCACTGAGCTTTGTGCATAGTGCAATCCTGAACCCTGCACCCTATGCATAATGCACTCATTCCTGAACCCTGCACCCAGTGAGTTCCTGCACCTATTCTCTGACAAACAAAACTCTGAAGAAAAGACACCTCTGAGCAAACCGATTCCATGCTCAGAGTCTCTGCACTGAGTCAGAAACTGGACAGTATTCTTTCCAAGAACACACCGTTGCTGCTCTTAGGATGGTGGAACAGTGGTATTTCCAGGGACAGTGCTGACTTGGGGAAGGTAGTGGGGCACTGGCATTCCTGGGCTATACTACATTCCTGAGTCTAGAATACAGACAGTGATGTTTAAAGAGAACTGATGTTACCTACACAATTTATAAGTAGCAACAGTAAGCCCTCATTCACACTGGTTTGCAGAGGAAAAGGCATTCGCGTGTCAAACCGTATGTAGTATATATGGTAAAGAAATTGGTTAGAGGTACTCACAAACATGGAGATAAAAATCGCATGGCAGTGTCAGCCACTGTGGGCTATGTCACACTGGTTTGACAGTTCTAAATCGCATAACAAGTTGCACCCCATTGTTGACAATGGAACTATTCAAATTACCGTGACTCGTGTCACAGCGACTTTGGAAAAATATTCCTGAACTAGATTTGTGCAGAACAGAAAAATGTGTTTTGTTTCGGATATATGCGTTATTTACTAATTTTGTTTTGCTTCGAAATTAATTATAGTGTCGTTTTGGAATTCATTTTGCTTTGTTTCCTTTGCATTAAAATTGGTTTAGTTTATTAATTTTCTAACAAATTCCACATTTTTGGAACGATTCTAATTCGGATTGGTCAATGATTGACCAATTTGAATTCTGTGTGAAGAATAGCCGCCGTGCCCTTAACAACTGATGACTCTTCAGCTGCTAGTAGGCTTCCCCACTGACAGCTGAAATGTAAACAAAAAAATGCTGGCAATAGAAAAAAACTGCCACAAAGCAAGGTCCATAAAGACAGGGATGAGCAACTTTGGGGTGGAGTAACTTGACTGGCCTGCACAGAGTCCTGACCTCAATGCGATAGAATGCCTTTGGGGTGAAGTGGAGACTGTGAGCCAGGTCTTCTTGTCCACATCAGTGCCTGACCTCACAAATGTGCTTCTGGAAGAATCATCAAACATTCCCATAGACACACTCCTAAACCTTGAGAACAGCCTTCCCAGAAGAGTAGATGCCATTAAAGTTCATGTGCATGTAAAGGCAGGCATCCCAATACTTTTGGTAAAATAGTGTATATGAAAATTGATAAAATCTGATATTCTGACAGCCTATCTCATTTCTTGAGGCCCTAAAATGCCAGGACAGTACAGACCTCTTTTTGGAAAGGGACACATTTTTTATTACTTTTTTTTAATGATTTTTTCTTTAACACACTGTGACCAGAGCAATATACTGTTAACATAGTAACATTGTACTACTCTGGGGAAGTGATCAGGATTTTTTATACACATTATAATTGGTCAAAGCTAATCACATGGTACAGATGGGCTGTGATTGGCCCTGTCTGTATCATGTGCTCATGATGACCAATCACAGCTAGCAACACAATTGTACACAATGGATGACATGAAAGGAAGCCATCCAGTGTTTACAACTGTCATGTCACCTGCTGTGATTGGCCGATACACTGATCAGTGATTGGCTGTGTCCGGTGGCAGATCATGCCACTGCACAACCCTGTGGCTGTGTGAGCGGTGCTTTCTTTTTTTTTATATATCTCTCTTTATTCGTTTTCAATTTCAACGGATTACAATACAAGACATACCATAAACAAGTCACAAATACATATATCACATAACATCGCTCAGAAACACATGACTGAAAAACAAGAAAAAAAAAAGGGGGGGGGGGGGGGAATTCCCTCTGCTTCCGGTCCTCCTACTCACACCCATCACCTCACCGTCCGTGGGTGCCAAAAGCCAGCTTATGACTCTGCGCCGTATTCAGACTTAACCAAAGGTCAGAGTCCTTTATTGGTTTATAAATGCTAACCAGGTCCTCCATACCCTATTAAACTTTACCATTCTATCATTGTTTTCTGCTACCAGTTCCTCCATACGCATGATCCCATTTAGATTCTCCATCCACTCTGAAAATGAGGGAGAATTAATGGTCTTCCAATACCTAGGCATGAGCTGCCTAACTGCTGATATAAAAAAAACCCAAAAGACATTTCCTAGCTCTCGATAATGTATTTGGAAAAAGAGATAATAAAGTCACCTCTACTGAGTTAATCACCCTCTCACCCATAACTAGGTTAAAAATGTGTATAACTAGTTCCCATAATTTATGAATTGGGGGGCAAGCCCACCATACATGAATAATGTCTCCTCTAGATATATGACATCGCCAACATAATTCTGATTGAGAAGGGAAAATACGATGTAAGTCCGCTGGCATTCGGTACCATCTTGATACCAGCTTAAAGTTACGCTCCATGCTCTCGAGAATTTGTGTGTATTATTAAAGATTTGACCCCAATTCTCTTCCATAATCAAGCGATCCAACTCGGTGGCCCATTTTACTGTATAAGTTGCTAGGCCTGGTGAATCTAAATTTAATAACATTTTATACATTTTAGATATAGTATGCAATAGAGGCTCAGAGGAAAGGCATAATTCTTCAAATTCTGTAAGTGCCCTATATATATTTGTCCTGGGCTGTAGAGAACCAAAAAAACTTTGTAATTGTAAGTAAATAAACCATAGGCCTCTACCTTGACTATGAATATTTTGAAAATTTGTGAATGTTATAAAAGTATTATTTAAGAACACATGCCTAATTTGTGGCCAAAAATTTCTATCCCATCCTAGAAAAGCTTGTGAATGAAGCCCGATAGAAAAGGACAGGTTTTCCAACAGTGATGTAAGAGGACTTGGAATAGTAGATATTGTAAAGAGCTTTAGATAGTGATGCCAACATTCCAAAACTGTATAGGCAATCCATGGCCACAAGGTACGTCCCCCGATAGTTTTCAGAGGAACCCACAGTGCGGCCTTAGGATTTATAGGTGATATTTCTGTTTCAATTTGAACCCATTGTTTATCGGAAGAGTGATGAAACCAATCTAAAACGTTTGAAAATATAGCAGCCCTATAATAACCTTCAATATCCGGCAGAGCCGCACTCCCACGAGCCTTTGATCAGCAAATCGTTTTTCAATTTAATCTAGGCTTGGTAGTTTTCCAGATGAATTGTAATACATATCTATTTAATTTTTTAAAATACATTTTTGGAATTTTCATAGGTTAGGTTTGAAACAAATATAGACATCTTAATGGCATTTATTCTACCAAACCAGGATAACAATAGTTTGGACCATGACCTAAGCTTCTGATTGTATTCGTAACAGGAGGGGAAAAAAAAATTAGGTCAAAAACAATTGAAAGATCCATAGGGATCAACACTCCCAGATACTTCACTGCTACCTCCTGCAAATGGAAGGGAAACAGTGTAGCTAAAGAAGTAACTTCTTCGTTAGGTAGTGAGATATTCAATAAATCTGATTTTGTTAAATTAACTTTAAAATTACTCACCCGTCCAAAAGAATTGAGTTCCTTTAAAATAGAGGGAATACTCAGCCTGGGGGAAGAAATATAGAGTAAAACGTCATCTGCATAAAGAGATAGTTTATATTCTGTTTTGTTACTGGTAATTCCGTGTATAGAAGGGTTATTGCGTATAGCCATTGCTAGATGCTCCATTGTTATCACATACAACAATGGTGATAAAGTACCATTAATTCTTACTTGTGCATATGGATTAATATATAATGCTATTATTTTATTAATCATATTATCCCTGAGATTAAGTTGATGGAGTGAGTGTAATAAAAATCTCCAATTTAAGCAATCAAATGCCTTTTCGGCATCGATCGATAGCAAACAGGCAGGGATCTGACGTTTCTGTGCTATAGATATTAATGAAAGAGTCTTAATGGTATTGTCCCGTGCTTCTCTAGTTCTCACGAAGCCTGTCTGATCTGAATGAATTATACATGGGAGTATCAGGCAAAGCCTGTTGGCTATCATTTTTGCGTAAAATTTTATATCACAGTTCAGTAACGAAATTGGCCGGTAACTACTTGGATTGGCTTCATCCTTGCCTGGTTTTAGTATTACAGATATATGAGCTTTTAAGGCCTCCTGTGGATAAAATTGGGACTCCGAGATTGAATTAAATGATTACAAAAGAAGTGGGGCCAAATCTGAAGCAAATATTTTATAGAATCGATTGGAAAATCCATCTGGACCTGGAGTTTTACCATTTTTTGCAAGTTGGATAACTGAAATTAATTCTTCTGAAGTAAAGTCAGTATCCATGGAGGATTTAGTAGAGGAGTCCAGGTTTGGTAAGGATGTTTAATTTATATATGATAATATTTCCTCTTCCTTCTCTAATGAGGAAGTAGATTGAGAAATATTGTATAACGCCAAATAATAGTCACGAAAATTTTCTGTAATCGCAGAATTTGTAAGCCGAGTCCTTACCTGGAGGAGACAATTTCTTGATAGTTACTGAAGCAGCCTTTGGATGAAGACTCCTTGCCAGGTGCGACCCACTCTTATTGCTATATTCATACAAAGTACTTAAAACTTATCCCGAACCCACAAGGAGTGTTGATCCAAAAGACGCCTTATCTGATTTCGTATATTCGAGAGCTCGATTACATGTTCCTCGACATTAGTATTTTTATGTTTTGTTTCTAAATCTGAAAGCTTTTGAATTAAGATGTTAAATTCTGCCGCCTTTGATTTTTTAAGTCTAGTCCCATGGGAAATGAAAATACCCCTCAGGACACATTTTAATGCTTCCCATTTTATAGTTGGAGCCAATCTATCTGAACTATGATCTTGCACAAAATTATAATTTTTTTTTTAATATCTGCAACACAAACAGATAAATAGTAAATTATCATTGAGTCTCCAGTGTCTGTTCCTACCAGGCATTTCTGCAAAATTTAAGCAACAAAACACTGGTGAATGATCTGACCAGATTTTAGGTTTAATGCTTATTTTAGGACCTGCATCTAGTAAGGGTTGTGTCACAAAAATATAATCAATTCTACTGTGGGTTTTATGTACTGATGAAAAGAAAGTATAATCCCTTTCACCCAAATGTAGAATTCGTCAAAAGTCAAATAGCTTCATTGAACATCATTTCTGTTTAAATTTACGGAGAGTAGAAAATGGAATGCTAGTTTTGCCAGATGATGAATCCAACCGAGGATTAAGAACTAAATTAAAGTCCCCTCCTATAATGATCTCTCCCTCTGCATACATTTCAAGCAACTGTAAGTATCCAAGCCCTTCCGGAACCTGGGAAGTATTGGGGAGATACATATTAGCCACAGTATAAAGGGTTGTTCCCAGTCTTACCTTAAGAAATATGTATCTGCCCTGAGGATCAATTTTAGAGTCAAACTCCCTTGGATTTTGCACATGGATTTGTGAAATGAAACCATATGGTAAAATGTTTGTTATTACAAGTAGGAAAAGCATTAGAACGAAAATGTGTCTCTTGAAACAGGGCTATATCTACCTTTTCTTTATGCAGGTAATGTAAGATCTGGGTGCGTTTGTTAGGGTGATTCAGACCCTTCATATTAAAGGAACAAATCGACACCGACATGAAGCTAAGATACTAATAATTTGTTCATAGCCCCTTCGAGGAGCGGAGGGTGGTGTGGCATGGGACAGGAGCCAAAGGGAATGAGGAGAAAGAAAAAAAAAAGGGGGGGAAGGGGAGAACCCCCCCCCAACTCCCCCATTCCAACCAATCTCACCCAAACACAAAATAGCCAACATCCTAAAAATCATACAAAACAGTTCCCCAACCTGCAGTGTATTTGATTGACCCTGAAATCTTCAGGGGCAAAATCAACTAATAAGGCAATATTGCCAATTCCCTAAATATAAAAAGAAATTTAAGAAAACCTAATGTAGAAGAAAGGTAAGCTCAAGCGGTGGAGCTTTGCCATCAGTACGACAGGACCGGCAAAGAGAAAAAAAAAAACCCAAACCCCCCTTCCACCCTCCAGGTGCCTGTTTAATTTATATTTTCATCATTTATATCAAGGGAAGAAAAAAACCAAAAAAAAAACCCTAGTTTTTCCTGATTCCATGAATCTTATACCTGATGTCCTGTATACTCTATCCATTTCTATTACAGCTGAAGTATCTTTATTCAATAATCGGTCAATTGGATCGATCTGGACAGATCTTTATTTTCCACTGTCTGTGGTAGTCCCCTAATTCTTATATTATTTCTCCTTGCGCGATTTTCTTGATCATCTAACTGATATATCATCTCCTGTAGCTGATATGTGTGGTCGTTCAAAACTTCATAATGGTTATCTAGGTGTACATATGTGGATTCCACTACAGCTTCATGTCATTAATACGAGACCCAATATTAGAGACTAGAGTTGAGCGAACCCGAACTGTAAAGTTCGGGTCCGTACCAAACTTTTGGGTGTCCGGGACACGGACCCGAACCCGGACTTTTCAAAAAAAGTCCGGGTTCAGGTCCGGGGTTCTGGTAATTTTACTAAAAGTTCTGAAAATTGCTGTAAAAAAGTCCTGGAAAGTCCTAGAGGTCTGCAAAAGGAAGGAAAATGGGGGTAAGGGTCGGACAAGTGCCCTACAAAGAAATGGGGACAGGGAAATAACTTAAAAGCATTTTTAAACAAAAATCACATAAAAAAAAACAAAAATGGAGGTGGATGTTGACCATCTTCAAACTGAGTGAGAAAAGTCTAAATTAGTCGGGAGAATCCATATCAGTGTTCTAAAATCATCTTCAAACTGTGTGAGAAAAGTCTAAATTAGCCGGGAGAACCCATATCACTGTTCTACAATCATCTTCAAACTGTGTGAGAAAACTATAAATTAGCGGGAGAAGCCATATCACTGTAGGTGATCAGTAGGTGATGTCGGTTGAGACGCCGACCTCAGCTGCCGGCTCAAATCCTTTGCAGGCTCTCCTGATGAGCCCTTCGGTAAGTCTTTGGATGTGTCTTTCATCCCATGTTCCGTTTTCAGCTCGGATTTAGGATGCTTCTTTTCCCCATTATCTCAGGAGCCCGGGAACAAGAGATGCTTAGAAGAGTGGTGGGGAACAAAGGGGGGCTAGAAACCAAGGATAAGAGGCACAGGATACAGGCACCAGCATAAACCACGAGCCGTAAGCCCGCAAGCCCGTTCATAGGTTCACAGTCGCAGTTCAAGCCCAGTCAAGTCCAATCTGAGCCTTAATTCGAAAGACACCAGCACAGCTCAGCACAGCCGACAGTAGCACTACCACAGGCACCGGGATGCAATCAGCCGTCCAAAACGTCCAGGGCTGGGAGCTCAGGTGAGACACGTCTCACGCTAACTCCTCCGGTGCTTTCTGAAAGGACGTCATATGATGTCCACTCAGAACGGTTAAGCCACCTATAGCAAAATGACGGCCGGGTGGGTAAGTGTTAAAGTGGAGATTTCACTGAAAAATGGAAGTTCCTCTCTTTCTCCTACACCCCCCCCCTTCTCCTTTTGAAACACATTTTTTTTGGGGGGGGGGGCAGGTCTCTAGTTTTGACAGGTACTCGCTCCCCAACTTTCGCTGGAATCGCCTAGGCAATTCCACCAGAAGTTTTAAGTAGTGAATATTGCGCAAATCCAAAAAAAAGGGGAGAGCTGCTAACACAACAACAAAATTGTAATATATAGTGTAACAAATGGTGTAGCACTAAAGACTCCCACAGAAACAAAAGTAAATAAATACAATTTGTGAAAAATCAAAAAAGCAAATGTGCAATTTATGCAACAACATGTGCTTTTAAAGTGTGAACAGTAAAAGAAATTCAGTGAAGAAAGTTCAGAAGTCCCCCATATGGAAATTCCACAGAAGGTCCATAAAATCTTCCTTGTGATATCACCAAATGTGCAGTAGAGAAAGCCGCCACCTGTTATCACAGAGGCTTACCAGATTAATTGGACACAGACGGACATATGCCTGCTGGGTCAAGTAAGCAAGGTGTATAATCCCCAGTAGTTATACACCACCCACCGAAAATGTGCTCCTACACTGAGAAGTTAAAATTCTTACCAGATAGCATGAACACAGACTGGCATATACCAGCTGGGTCTGAATTTGCAGGGGGTGTAACACACCAATGTATCTTCCAGCTGTAACTTATCCGGTCAGGTACTCATATTCATCAGGTATTCAACAGGTATCCAATATTCCATTATGACCCAAAAAGAATGGAAAATAGCTCCACATAGTGTAAAAACGTACTAAACTTGTTTATTGGTTAAAAGTAAACAACTCACATCTCCAAAGATCAACAAGCGTTGAATGCAACGACAACAGAACGGCAGTAACTGACGCGTTTCGACCTCTAGGTCATCATCAACTTCCACCAG
The DNA here is from genome assembly GCA_018402905.1 of Glandirana rugosa. Lineage (NCBI taxonomy): Eukaryota > Metazoa > Chordata > Amphibia > Anura > Ranidae > Glandirana > Glandirana rugosa. The sequence continues at coordinate 1,331,457 of BLSH010008563.1, read as the reverse complement.
AATTTCACCCCCTCCCTCCCTGGCCACAATCTTCTGGGACATGTAACAGGTCCCAGGAGGCTGCGGGACCATTTACACAGCACAGTTAGCACATGCACAGTGGGGAACCGCAAGGCATCACAGCTGGCTTCCCACACTCATCATGGCTGTGCTGGGACCAGGTGGTTGCACACCTCTGACATGAACTATGAACAAAGCATATACTTCTATACTGTGCACTTGTCTCAATCCAGAGCACCAAGTGGAAGCTCCAACACAAAGCCTGTGGTTGAAAGCCACTGCTCTGTTTCTGTGTGCTGTGTGAAGGGGGCTTTCCATTTTCTCCAATTAGCTCCTACTGAGCCCCCTGCTTTCTGGAAGCTTAGACGAGCTGTATAAATTCTGCACTTTGAACAAATATAGTGAAGAGAGGACTGCAGATAAACAGGTGCAACTTACGTGAAAGGATTTGTTTCATCTCTGCCACCTTTGCTGTCACCTTGTGACTACTCTATATATTACATGTTGTTTTCTGTATTTCCTCCCCACTTTTTGTGGTGTAATTTTCTTTTTTCTTTGTGTGGACTTTTGTAATCTTTCCTCCCCTACAAGGCACACACTGGGGCTAGGAAAGCCAATACTCATTTTGACTGTCTTAACCAGGTATATATCAAGTCCACCACATTTAATTGTATTGCCTCAGCATTCTGCATACAATAAAGACATTCATGGAGCCAAGTGTTTGCCGTGCCAGACTAAACTCTGAGGAGACCTGTGAATAGGTGCAGTGATGCGGCGGGCAAAAAGCACCCGTAGTCCAAGCGCGGTAACAGGAGTATATTGTAACAAAAGTTCAGAAGCACATAACAGGCCCGATGGGGAGGTAACCCCATCGGGACCACTTACAAAGTGCCACAGGAGATGCTGACAGTGTCTGCCATGAAGAGCGGAATGCGGCCTGGCCTGTTCGTACCCAAAGGGGAGGTTTTCTAGGAAGGTTGGAGTAGTCCCTGTGCTTTCCCTACTCTGGAACCTTTACCTGGCTCTAAGTACTGTTCCTGACAGATGGGTATCCTGCCCCTACACTAGCCGCTCACAAAATGTGTGCCAACCCTGGGAGCCAGGGTCTTACAAAGACTTGCCTGACCCAAGGTAGACACTCAGAAGGCACAGCTCAGACATGATTAGCTACTCAATGTTTGGGCCTTGGTCTGAGAGTATGCGTCGGGGACAGCCATGTGGTTGGACCATGTGTTCCCAGAACAATGTAGCCATGATGGGGGCACTTTGGTCTTTGGCGGGTACTACCACAGCAAACTTGGTGAAATGGTCAACAAAGACCAGGTTGTAATGATGGGGAACTGGAGATTGTCAGGAAGTCCATTGTAATCAGTTTGAAGGGTTCTGAGATAGCAATGGTCATGGGAGTCATCTTTTTGGTGGGCTTTATGCACGGAGCAGGATGCACATTCCTGATAAGTTCATTGCACCCACTCTGCCAGTCATGGGCAAAAGAAGTACCTCTTGACCATGGTCTCGGTTAGGTTGGCTCCGAAGTGCTCACTCATGGCATGCAGCACTTGGCAGACCTGAAGGATGTGCAACTGGAGAAACACAATTTTTAGTATGTCAGTTGTTTGGTGGGAATTTGTGCCTGGCAATGAAGCATATTGCCCTGGGTCTTGAGCCACTCCCATTGTCTCAAAATCACTTTTATGCCATTGCAACAGGAAGCATTGCACCTGCATGAGAGGGGGGCCTTTCTGCTGGATCAGAGCCCTCTCCTCCCAGGTGTGAACCTTGGAGGGTCCCGTCTGTGGTGCTGCTGCCTGATCTTCAAGAAAACCCGCCCCAAAGATGCTGCTTGCAGGACTTCTTTTCCGGTCCTGCAAGTGCACCACCCAAGTGTGAAAGCACTCATTTCAATGAATGGGAGGCAGTTTTCAGGCGCTTTACGTGTGCTATTTCTAGCACTAAAACACCTGAAAACTGCCTCATTATCCATTGGAAATCCATGAAATCATTACCCACGAATGCCACCATAGAGTACCTATTGATACGCCGTGTCTGCCCATTTGTATGAGTGCAATAGTTATCGTCTCACATTTTTACTGGACCTCTTAATAATACTATGCTGTATTGTATGTGATGCTTTATCTCCCCTTCCTTAATCTTTGCTTTACATGAAGTGGCGAGAAGATCCCAGAGCTCGTACGAAGAAGGGACTGCTGCCATAGAAGTGTATGTCCCTTAAGAGGCATTATTCTATACAGCCACTATCCTTTTGTCATTTTCCTTTATCACTAGTGGAGGGACATTCTACTCACTGTACCCCTCTATACGCTGGGTTACAGGCAGATCCTCTTCCAGTGGTTATGTTTGTATTTATATTAATTCCAACCCCAAGCACTAGTGGACACGGTCCCAGCCCCATTTCAAAAACAGCCATCATTGAATTATCATTGCCACCTATGAAACATTTTAAAATGGCACTGTAACTGTGGTTAATCTGATGGATAGAACCTGGAGGGATGAATAGTGGGAGCAGATCTGGCCAGATTTTTTCTTTATTGTTTGCTCATCACAAATCACTATCCTTTGCAGCCTAGACAACAGAATGCATTTCAGTTAGTCTGACATGTAGCCCTTAGTTTCAATTGTAGAATTGTGTTGTGTGCGTAGACTTGTAAAACTGGTTATAGCTGATTAATTCTGGTTAGCCTTTTTTTAAAGGTTGTAATCAAACCAAGTAAAGGCAAGCCTACAGACCAATTTTCAGCGATGTCACTATTTGAATGACAATTGCGTGGTCGTGCGACGTTGTACCCAAACAAAATTGACGTCTTTTTTTCCCCCACAAATAGAGCTTTCTTTTGGTGGTATTTCATCACCTCTGTGGTTTTTATTTTTTGTGCTATAAACAAACAAAGAGTGACAATTTTGAAAAAATAACAATTATATTTTGCGATCATAAATATCCAAAAATAAAAAATAAAAAAACAAATTTATTCATCAGTTTAGACCGATATATATTCTTCTACATATTTTTGGTAAAAAAAAAATCGCAATTGGCGTATATTGATTGGGTTGCGCAAAAGTTATAGCGCCTACAAACTATGGACATTGGTTTATGGCGTTTTTATTTTATTTTATTTTATTTTTTTACTGGCAATGGCGGTGATCTGCGATTTTTATCGGGACTGCGATATTGCTGAACGTTTTTGACACCTTTTTTGGGACCAATGACATTTATACAGCGATCAGATCTAAAAATAGACACTGATTACTGTATAAATATCATTGGCAGGGCAGGGGTTAACACTAAGGTGATCAAGGGGTTAAATGTGTTCCCTGTATGTTTTCTAACTGTGGGGGTGGGGCTAACAGAGACATAAAAAATCGAACTGATCCCGATCACAGGGATCAGTAGATCTGTCATTCCCCCACTCACAGAGCAGGGAACCGCCGTGTTTACATCGGCGGTTCCCCGTTCTGGCTCTCTGTGACCAGATTGCCTGGTCCACGGGCAGCGCATGCTGCTGGCGGCGCCGAAAGGAAAAAAGCCACGTTAAAACGCGATTTTATCAGTGTTTTGCATTAGCATCAATGCACGTTTTTCTGTGTTAGCTTTCAGTGGCGTTTCTCTGCCTCTATTCAAAAATCAATGGTTCCCTATGGGAGCCCATTGATTTGAATAGAAATCGCACCAGAAGTCGGATCATGATGATCCGACTTGCGGTGCGACTTGTGTGCTGAGGATCTTGAAGGGGAATCCCCACAAAAATCATAAAAAAAATTTGCGTGGGGTTCCCCCTCAAAAGGTACCAGACCCTTCAGTCTGGTATGGATTTTAAGGGGAACTAGGGTTGTTGGGAAGAGGCTCTTGTGCTCATCAACATGGGGACAAGGTGCTTTGGGGTGGGGGGCGCAGGGCATGCGGCCTGGTATGGTTCAGGGGGGGGGGCGCTCGCTCATCTCCACCCCCTTTCCTGACCTGCCAGGGTGCGTGATTGGATAAGGGTCTAGTATGGATTTTGGGGGGGACCCTACGCAGTTTTTTCGACATGGGGTTCCCCTTTAAATCCATACCAGACTGAAGGGTCTGGTACCTCCCTTTTTTGCAGGGGTTCCGCTTCAAGATCCTCAGCACACAAGTCGCACCGCAAGTCGGATCATCAGGATCTGACTTCTGGTGCGATTTGTATTCAAATCAATGGGCTCCCATAGGAAACCATTGATTTTGAATAGAGACAGAGAAACACCTGACGAAGCTTAACGCTGTGTATAAAACGTTAAGCCGCGTTTTTGAGCGTTTTGCCGGCTCGGCGTCAAAAAAGCTCTAACACTGCAGCTTCGGAACACGCAGGTCCTGCGTTAGTTCTACAGCTTAAGAACGCCGACACCACTTACAGCTCAAAAACATCAGCGTGTGTATGAGGCCATTGAATAACATAGTGTGGCATGTAAAAACTGTAAAAACAGCTCAAAAACGCAGTGTTACTAACGCCTGTTTGTATGAGGCCTAAATGTTATTAAAGTTGTAGCTGTATTGTTGAATTTTTAATGAACAAATACTATTTTCTATGGGAACCTGAGACTCAAGAAGACAAATATCTAGCTCTAACGAGCATGGCCCTCCAATTCCTCCTGTATTGTATTGTAACTGTACTGTCTGCCCTCATATTGTAAAGCGCTGCGCAAACTGTTGGCACTATATAAATCCTGTATAATAATAATAATAATAATATCTTTTCTCTCCAGTATTAACTAGACATGTGTGACTACGTTCAGAAAAAAATTGTTTGAAGGGTCCAACCTGGATCTACTACAATTAAGCTACTATTTATTATAATGATATTGTCCCAATGTGGATAAAATTAAATATGCTGAATCACTGGATGAAGAATTCAATCCAGTGCAGACCAGAGACCAAAAACAATAAGTTTAAAGAAAACCCGATGGAGGGAAAGGGTTCCCCAAAAGGACCAATCGGAAAGGGGTCAGTGGAGCACAAGCAGCAAACAAAAACCAAGAATTGAAAAAGTATATAAAGTTTATTCAAAAAAGTGGAATTAATTAGGGACATAACCAACAAAAATATTGTTAGGGATCAGCAAACAAACCAAACCTCAGAATAAAATGAATTAAAAAGACAACGTTGTCTAGGACAGGGAGGGGGGTAGCAGCTGCTCACACATCTCATACAACACACACCCAAGCACGCTCATTCATAAGTGACTAGCTGGTAGTCTCATAAAGAAGTATAGCGCTAATTGGGTGGTGGGATGTAGTTTGGCTGGAAGGGTAGGAAGTATGAATATGACAGTCAGCTTTGCAAAGTGGCAGATTGCAAGTGCCCAAGTAGATCACAGATGACAGGACTAATGAATCTTTCCATAGGAAGTCAAAACAAGATCGCTAGATGGCTGGGTGGGTAAATTGATTAGTGCGGTGGTAACAGTGATATCCAGAATAACAGGAATTAGTCCATAGAGAGGCCACATCAGCCGTGGCTCAGCAAAACAGCACTATCCAATCATCGGATCAGATTACTCCAATTGAGCACATCCAGAACAACATAATATATCATGAAAAGTTCAGCACAGGAAAATCTATAGAGCAGAAACCTCACCAGACCGAACGTTACTCCGGAGCTGTGCTCCTAGGCGGTCCCTCGGTGGAGATAACCTCTTTCCTGGGCGAATCTGAGCGGTTTCCAGTGATCAAGTGATCGTCAGCTGACAGAGTTGGGTCATCTGATCATGGTCTGGTCATCTGATCGCAGGATGATGGGCATAAAGTTACTTCCGCCCTTCCTCGCTTCCCTCCCACGTCACGTGCGTGATGACGCACCGCTGACGCGTTTCATTGGCTAGACGCCAATTTCATCAGAGCTGAGGAGGAGCTGGGAAACAGAGCTATATATACCATTCAGATAATTGCATGTAATTACATTTCATGGCCATTGGGTGTCATTAAACATAGGACTAAGTGTATATATTCATGGACGGTCAGAAAAGATTCAAATGCTAAATACAAATAGCCTTAAATGATTAGTTTCAGCAGCTACCTCTCTCACACACTGGCATTCGTCACACAGTAGACACGGTAGGAATAAGGAAATTAAATTAAAAGGATCACCAACAGATTAAAGAGGAATACCTTCATATTAGCAAATTAGAAGGAGAAGATTAGAAGACATAACTACGTAGAAGACTACGTTGCTGGAATTATATTTTACTCCCAAGGAGATTCATTTTCAAAGCAGCCATACTACTAAGAATAGGGATGACAATGGCTGAGCCTTGCCCTGGGAGAATCACCTTCATGATTATTATTATTATTATTATACAAGATTTATATAGCGCCGACAGTTTGCGCAGCGCTTTACAATATTAGGGGAGACAGTACAAATTACAATACAATTCAAAACAGGAGGAATCAGAGGACCCTGCTCGTTAGAGCTTACAATCTAGGAGGGAGGGTTAAATGATACAAAAGGGCAGTAAACTGCGGGGGATGAGCTGATTGAGAAAAAAGGAGTGTAGTTATTAGGTGGTGGCAGGATAGGCTTCCCTGAAGAGAAAAGTTTTCAGGGATCGCTTGAAGGTGGATAGATTTGGGGCCAGTCTGACCGATTGGGGTAGGGAGTTCCAGAGGATGGGAGAGGCTCGGGAGAAGTCTTGGAGGCGAGTATGAGAGGAGGTGATGAGGGAGCTGGAGAGCAGGAGGTCTTGGGAGGAGCGAAGAGGACGGTTAGGTTGGTATTTTGAGACAAGG